>VXBN01017339.1:35320-140979 GCA_013397395.1 Sinosuthora webbiana | reverse complement strand
TTTTTTTTTTTTTGACTGGTTCTTCCAGGTTATATTTTATCATCAAACAACATTAAACTTTGCATTCTGGGTTGACTGATTCCTAACACAGCTTTTCTGATTTAAAAATGCTAGTTAAATGAAGTTCCTCAGCTTATTACATTCTAAGCCGGTTTGAAACTGAATTTCTAGATGGCATTAAAATGTATTATTTTGCCAATGTTTGCATGATTTATTTTCCCCAAACAAACCTTTATTTATTCTTAGAAAAGTAGAATACAATACAGTGATACAAACAAATGATAATTTATATGCAACTGAGCAAAAAATGTACAAAGATTTCAGACATGTCATTAAAATACAGAAAAAAATAATTTAAAATAAAAACAAGATAAAATATAGAGAACATGCAATGAAGGGAAAATAAAATATCAGTTTGATGATCTCATGTTTCCTTTCACTCTCAAAAGGAACCGTCCTGGGGCAAATCAAATTATCACATAAAAAGATAACACCACAAAGGAGACAAGGTAAATGAAGTGACAAGGAAAAAGACAAGGAAAGTGAAAATAATGGTGAAAGCAAGAGACCCTTTAATAATCAAAACCAACACTGCTGACACCATGCTGAAGGTACAGAAGCCTCGATCACCGTGAATTGTATCTGGCTGGAGAACTAAAGTGAGGTGAACACAGTACAAACCACAATTCTTAGCAGTGGCAAATCTGGATCCACTGGACTGCCAGCCCCTGTTTCCATTTGTAAGGTACACTGGGATTCCTGCTCTTCTAACACCAGAAGAGAGTCTTAGTGGGTAACTTTCATGACCACTAGAGCTGGAAGAATGGATTTCTGAGGTAGGCTGGGATTTGCACATCAGTGGACGTGGAAACAAGGGAGTTTAAGGCAGATCACAAGAGGCTGCCCTGGCCAGAGATACAGGGGTTTTTCTTTCATTGTGTACTACCAAGATACTTGTGACAATTTTTGGAATAATTTTGCTACCTCCCACTATCTTGTAGAGCTCGCGGAGTTTAGACGTTTTGAGATTCAAGATATTATTAAGCTTGGAGTAGCAGAAAATGGGAATTATAAGGTGCTGTTACTAGTACACAAGACCGTTCCCACTCTGAACAGTACTTGAAATGCTGCCCTCCCTTTTAATAACTTAAAAATAAAAAGCAAAGAAAAGTGAAAAGATTCTATTGAATAAAATGATTGCGCAGAAGCATGAGAAAGGAAAGACATCACAAACTAAGCTGTGAAGACTGTGATTGTTAATGAATTATAAATTCGACACAAGTTATGAGACAATGACTAGAAGCAACTCAGGAGGGGGAAAACTCTGCTATGCCTTAATCAATAAAAACCCCAAATCCTCTTGCACTACAGATTCCCATACACACAGGGTCCAGTTTCTGAAACACTCCCATTGCTAGGAATAGCACAGCTGGTTTGGAAAACAGATTTTTGATTAATCATATATATTATCTGTGCAAAGAAAAAAATCAAACCAAGAATTTCTTGGGGGTCATTCTGGCATGGTCTTTCAAGAGCTACATCAAATATAAGTGAATCAATATCACCTCCTATGAGAGATGCAACAATTGTCACATCCCAGAAAACAAAAAATCATCCTGCACAAGTGACTAATTTTGTTTAACATGGGGTTGTCTGAATTTTTTTTTTCATGAATAATCTCATG
This sequence comes from Sinosuthora webbiana, assembly GCA_013397395.1. Lineage (NCBI taxonomy): Eukaryota > Metazoa > Chordata > Aves > Passeriformes > Sylviidae > Sinosuthora > Sinosuthora webbiana. The sequence continues at coordinate 139,295 of VXBN01017339.1, read as the reverse complement.
CACAGTGAAAAATACGAGAATTTAACTTTCTTTCCACGAATAGTAGGATATTTTATCTTTGCTTATAAGTTTCCATTGTTTTGTAGCATATGGATGAACTAGGAATGCTTTCTTCATGGTTCTGAAGAGATCTCAGAAGTAATAATCTTCAGAGGAATAGCACATCACACAAAGACACAGCTGATAAAACACAGAGGATGCTGGGGAGCCCAGTGCAGGGAGCAGCCACGCTGGATCATAATCACAACAAAGATGTGAAAACTGCCTTTCATTCCTTCAAAGAGGATAAAAGATACCAACAACCTGATGATGTGGCAAAGCCCTTGGCTGTTAAATTATCCAAATTACATTATGGCTTACTGATATTGTGAAATAAATGCATTGGACTCACACAAAAAGTTAAAGAAATCCAGAGGCAATTGTCAAAAGTTTGACATTCATACGGTACCAGGTTTTAATAACTTCATCTGATTGCTCAGTCATCTAAAAGGGACATAAAGTGACTGAACAGAGACTCCAGAATAAATATTAATTTTTCACAACTCCCTAGTTTTCTGAAGCTTATCGAAGTCAAAAGATTAGGTATCAGTATTTCAGGCTGAGTAGCAGCTGTGTAAATTCAAGATCTTAACACACAGAGATAGATGTATGAGCTGGCTAAATTTCACTGTGGGTGTTGGATGACTGGGCACGAACAATGAGCAGAGGCTGATTATAAATTCCAGATTATCTTTTAGGAAAAAGATGACCTAGTGCAAGTTTTTCTGAGTTGGAAAGTAATAAGGCAATTTTAACATTACCAGATATTTTCCAGCTTGAAGAGATTGCAAACTTGAGCCCTAATAGAAGAATGTGGCATGGGGTTGCAGCAGTACATTTTTTCCTGATGCTGGAACGAATCTTTCTTTTGTTAATCTGATCTGATAAGGATTAAATAGGGATAACATTAAGATTTGTACAGCAGAACTCATTAGAAACATTTTACAAACCTCCTTCAAATAGAGTAAAAATATCTTGTAGCAACATCCGCAAAAAGATCAACCCAGCCCTAACTCTTCTAGCAAGAAATTTCACTATTCCTTGAAAGATACAATTGTGAACCTATGGCAACATGGAAAAATAAAGGAAATTCATTTTTCCTGGAGGTTTGTCTTAACGAATTGACTTAGTGCATAGGAGCAATACTACTTAAAAAAAAAAATAAATTTGTGGGGTTCAGTTTCTTCATTTGCAAAAAATGTAAAAAATATTCTAATTGGAAGCAGTGTCCCCTTGACATAACTCTTCCTAAGAAGTCTACAAACGTAGATCAGGTTAATATCAACGTCCAAGTTATGTTGTCAGGTTTCATAAGACAGGCTTCTGTTCATCTCATAGTTAATACTACATTCTTCACACTCAGTGTAATCAAGAGCTGTGATTTATACCATGCAGACATCTGAGCCCCTGGAAATCCATCTATTGGCTCAAGCTAACCTCCACAAAAGCCTAAGGAATACAAAGCAGAACAAGAAAAGACAACAAACTGGCAAAAAACACCACCTCAATGTCAGCTGAAAACATTTCTCCAATGCCAATGAAGGCAATGCACATTTTTCTAGGCACAGACTTCATAGACCTACAACATAAAAAATAAGAGTCTCAAAAAAAATGCTTTTCTTCTCTCTCCTGCAAGCTGCAAGCCACCCAACTCTGTCATAAATCTGCCATAGTAGTTGTACAGTCATCGCCCCAACATTTTTTTTTTTTTTTTGAGTTGGCAATTGTTGACATGATATAACCAACCAAGGGGGTCATGCCAACATGAGAATGCTACACAAGGGCTTCACAAGACAGGACAACTCCTTGTTCAATTCTGGTTCCACTATAATTTTTTCCAAGGGATTTATAAAGCTCCTATCAGGGTGAGGGCTACAGAAGCCAAATGTTGCCACCTTCTCTTTGCCTCAGAGAAACATCAGAATCTAATCTCAGACTGCAAGAAAACCAGCCTTTTTTGTGACCCTTCACAAGCTCTACTTCACAGAAGAAAGTGGCTGGGAGACATCCCAGTTCCCAAAATTTTTAGGTGATACCACAACACTTGTGCTTTGCCAGAGCCTTCCCAAAAGCAAAAGAAAATCAGCAGCACGACTTGAGTTTGCAGATCTTACTGAGCTAGTGACTTGGCTGGAGCACCAGATGCAGCTAAGAGGCGGATTTTAATGTTCTGTGTATGCTACTCGTGCTGTAGCTCTGTCATTATAGCTCTTGCTGTAGAAATGCTGGCTAACACACAGTTCTAGAAATGAGCTATGCTAACACACTACTGGAGATCAAACTCTCCTCGTGCTTTTGGTCCCCTGTGCCAGGTTCAGTCACTGCTCCTGGCTCAAGCAGAGTAACACTCAGGATTCCACACACCCCCCGCACCCCCCAGCCCTGGATCCTGTCCTTCCCACAGTTTTGAAACTTGGTTCTTCTACACACGTCAAAAACCTTCAACCTACATTCGCCATCAAAACTTGGTTTCCTTCCTTAATTGCAGTAGCCATCAGACATCCCACTTCAATCCTTCCTCACTGGTAGTGCATAAACAAAATATGTCAGGCCACTAATCTGCCAGGAAATATTGCTACATTCATTTGCTAATTTGGTTGAGTGGATGTTGTGGTCACTGTGACAAGAGCCCCCAAGCCCTGGTGTGCAGCAGGGCCGGAGCAATGTGGCCATGTGGCACGTGTGCCAACTGGCCCAGGCAGAGGGTTCCTGAGGATCCTGCCTGTCCCTGGCTCTGGGCCTTCCCTCTGATCAACCCAAAAGGTGCCTCTAGCTGCCTGCCTGTCACTGCACTCCTGGCACACCCTCTGCATGCCTTCCTCCAGCTGGCTCAGCCCAGCCCTGTGCCCTCTCACTGAGGACATGCACCTCCTCATTCAGCCCTCACACCTGCTGCACCAGGGCTCCCACTGACTCTGCTCTCCCTCTCCTGGCAGCAACCCCATCACTGATCTTTCTGGAACCTGTCCCTGCTCTGTTTAAGTTTAATTTGCCTCTAACCCAGCCTAGTTGTGCTCCAAGGGTAGGTCCAGCCCCACGGACAGCGATCTCCCCAAGCACAGCTCTGCCATGGGAGTAACTTCAGTTTACTTTAAAACACAGAGGGTTAAAAGTATTCTGTTTGACCAAGAAACTGCCAAAGAGCACTACAGATGTACAAGAGCAACCTTCAAGAACACACTGGAGGGAAAGGGGAGGAGAAGGATGGGAAAGGGAGAAAAGATAGGATGGGGTAGGCACAGATGTGCAATAATCCTTCTTAGAGTTATTAAAAAAAGAAAGGAAGGGGATGGGTGAAAAAGAAAATATTTAAACTCAGGAAGACAGATCCTTTTTCAGCGATGGAAACTGAGTATTCAAAACTCCTTGCAATAACAGAGCGAATTATTTCACCTTGAAATAATATGAAACTGCCTTTAGGTCATATTCTCATCTCCCTCTACAAAGATACACAAAGGCAAGTCCCTGAGCACAGAGAGGGGGACACACCACATAGTATGGCCAGGTAAGTGCTGGTGCCCACAGCATGAGGACACTTTGGAAAGCATCCCTGCCCTTGCCCTGCAGGATGTCACGGTGTGCAGTGAAACACCTACTGCTGAGTTTTAGGCCTTTGCAACACCAGCGTGGGGGCACCTTTGGAGTTACAGCAGGAGCAACTTCTACAAGGCAGCAGGGCAAAATCATAGGATATGGAACTGCTGGGTTGGAAGGGACCTTGAAGATCCCCAATTCCAACTCCTCTACCAAGGCAGGGACGCCATCCACTAGAGCAGTTTGCCAATTTGCCAAAACTGCTTACAGGTGACAGGTATGTCAATTAGTCTACTGCTCCTGCAACTTGAGAAAGAGAGATTAGAATTGGTGGGCTATGTACTGTTTTCCAGCTGTGGTGCAGTAGCCCACCTCACTGCTATTATTTACTTGTAACAAACATCTGTTCCAAGATGAAAGCACCTACAAATGCCTCAGTGTCTCTAAAATTACAAGAGGTTAGTTTGTTAAACATTTAATCTACGTGAACAAATACAGGCTTCATGCAAGACAGATCTGAGAACAGACTGATTATTCTATCTTAGCGTGGCTAACTACTACTTGCTGCTGTGCATGGAAACTTCAAACCCAAGAACCTCTCAGATAGAATTTCCTAGATAAAACATGTTATATGAAGGTCAGCTTCCTCAGAGGCTCCTACTTTTAGAAATAAAACTGACTTCAAAAGAAAGGAAGCATTTAAACAGTGTCACGGCAATATGGCTTATTCAATTATTAACTAGCTTATTTATTTTTAATTGCTCGTGTACCTCTTCAAACTCAGCCTAGGTCAGCCATGAAGGAGAGCAGCTACCAGACGTCTGGCAGCTGCAGAGCCTGCCCAGGATGGACATGGATCTCCCAGCCAGTGGATGGGGGCTCAGATCAGAGAAAACATCACCACAGATGGCACAGCCCGGTGCTCGTGACTGGCCTCCCCGTCACTCACAGCAGAGTGGCCGAGGGCGTGTGTCTGAACCACTCTCTTACCCCTAAAGGTGGTCTCTCCAGGTCAGGGCTGAGGCACATTGGTGGGGCAATGAGGGGAAGTTTGCACTGCTGCTGCCCATGCTGTATCTGCTCTACAAATAAATAGAGGACTTTAGTCTCCAGGGCTGTCAGTTTGGCACCTTCCATGTGCACAAAAGACACTTTTGTTTGTTCGCTTTTATTTTCTTAGAAACAACCACCCAAAAAGTTATATGCAAAGCTTAGTATGGCAAATCAAAATAAACCAAATTTATTGCTCGAGAGCACCTAAAATCCCACAATTTCCATTGCTCTCTCTTTTCTTTTGCGTTTTCTACTTTTAATTGTGATAAGAATAAAAGTTATGGACCTCTTTCGGTGTTTCTTGATGACAACGGTTGCTGTTCCACCACAACTCCAGTGCTGCCACCAAGCAAGCAAGAAGAAGGCCTATTGCTAAAATGCAGAAAACGCCTGCAAAACTGTGCAGCTTGAGTGCCTTCCCATCTGTCTGTGCATTGGTATGGCTATTCAGGTCACAACGTCCCATCCGTGGCCACCACTTCTGTTTAAGAACATCCAAATCTCCACTTTCTTGCAACTCTAGGATCCTGCAGAGATTCCAAAAGACAAGTATTATTTGCAATAATACTTTTTTACAGGTTTGGTTTTTTTTTTTGTCTTTTCCTTACGCTTCACAGCTCTTAAATCTACCATCCCACAATTCAAAACTCCACCCCCCTCCACCACCAGAGTATTGTCTTCTTCTGAAACTCCCTTATACCAAGATTTCTTTCTACTCACAGCAGCAGGTAAACTCCACTGGGTAACTTTAGGGAAAAAAGAGACTGTCAAAAATTCCACTGCAATGCACACAGCATTTCCAAGGGAAATCACCACATTCCAGTTAGTTATGCCTGGTCTGGCTACATTCAGCTGCAGCAGCTGGTCCCACTAGTGAAATGCTCAACCCACTCCACTGCTGCTCTCCTACAATAATTCCAAAAATATGTGAGGCCAAACATGCTACTGTTTGTGCACCACTTAGTAAAAATCTGTTTAAGCAGTGACCAACTCATTTACTTTAGCAAATGTAGTTTATTCAAAAGGATTTTACTTCAATGCTGTTACTTAATGCCTGAATTACTGTGTTAACAGTTGCTAATTAATCATTGTTTTGTCTCTTGTGAAGTGTCCCTTCTCTGCACGAATGATTCATTTTGGATTTGGTTTGATAACTGTTTTAGCTGTTTACTAACAATCTTTTCTCTTGAGGCAGCCTTGTCTCTGGTTATGCAGCTGGAGTTTTGCTCCTTTTTATACAGGAGGAGCAAGATGAGGCAATCTTGCTTCGCTTCGCTGCCTGGAGCGGAGCACCCGCTCACCTTCTGCTAAGGCCACACATGCCTGCCCAACTGTGTGTCTTCATTGCAGGGTACACATTCACAAGAGGTACCCAGCTAATAGCTCAGAGATCCCTAAACAGCATAGTTTCATAGTCTGATCTAGTCAGTCCATGCAATTCTCTGCAATTCTTGTTTCCCTGCACCATTGTGAATCTTCGACCTGTCCCTCTACCCTAATTGATAACACAGGGTTTGCTATGGGGGTTTTTTTGGTTTTTGGTTTTTTTTTTTTTTAATTGCAGGGAGCAACACACTGCTTCAGAGCCTGAAGAATGCGGCATGAACTCAAGGTCTCTGTTCACTCTCTCCTCTACCTCACACCAGGCTCTGAGGACACCAGTGCCCTCTGCCAGAGGCAGGTCTGTCTGAAGGTGTGAGGCCACACATCACCTCCAGTCCCCTCCTCCCAAACCAGATGCACATGGAGCAGAAGGAGCAGCAGCTTTGTTTGAGCCTGAACTCATAACCTCTCTGCTGTCACGTATTCACTCTTCTTTATTAATTAAATGCCAAAAGTAATGTGAACGGTTGCTGGCTATAGACAGAAATCCTATAAAACAAGCTTTGTTTCAGTTTACCTCTGGGAGAAAAGATCTCTGTAGGGACTTCCATGCTGGAGTGCTATCCCATATCCTTTGCTGCTGATGCTGTTTCCAATGACTGTCACAGAGCATTCATCATCTGTCAGTGCAGCATATTCCACCACTGTCACATCCCACAGGAAAGCATAATTTCCTTTCTTTGCCTGTAAATACAGCATGAACACAACAGAGTCTAAACTAAACAGCATTGCTAGGTAGGACAAAACCTAAGCCAGCAAACAAATCCAGATCTTGTCACTACTCCTTGGTGGTATTTCATTAGGTCACAGTTTATGTGTAGACCTTTCAACATCTTAATATATTTCCAACAGTCCTCTCTCCCAGCAGGACATCACCTACTTCAAACCTTGCTAAAATATCTTCCTTTTTTAAGTCTGCACATAGGATAACAGAGCCAACTATAAGTGTAGGTGAGGCTTATGTAACAGGTCCTTAATTATAAATGAAAGCTACTGCTTTAGATGATGAAATACCATGCATGTCTTGTAGGAGACATGGAATGTGACCGGTTCCATGCATTTATGTGACAAGACTGGCATAGTATGAGCATTAAGTGATGAGCGTCACAGGCACCAAAATTGTAATTTTGCAGCTTTTCTCATATCAACATGCAAATAAACAAATTTCCCTTGCAAGTAAACACAGGTCTTCTGAGAGCTATGTTAGTCCTGTAACAAAAGGCGTGCACTGAGCTGAAAGAGAGCCCTCTTTTCTTCAAAGGTAAGAAGATTCACAAGCATCTACTACTATCTCAGTTTTGGGATAAATATTCTTTCATTTTAACACACATCCATGCAGATATCAGCTTTAAAAAACAGCTTTAATTGGGACTGAAACCAAGGCCTGCACACAGGGTATATAATGAATGTAAATCACCTTACTTAACACAAGATGTAAGAAACATATCTGGATAGGGATTTGGTAAAGTAAAATAAAATATAATTTTGTTGGTTAAAGTAACCATTGGTTGCCTAATATATTTAAGTAGCTGAAGTCCTGTATATATTTCTTTATGGGAACTGATTCACAAAGCTCCCCTAGCAAATGGCTACAGCTCTGGCATAGAATTAGTTCATCCTTCTGCATACTCTCAATTCTTTTCTAAGCTCAGTTTGAATTCACCTGTAAGTTTGTAAGACTCCATCAGTTATTTCATTACACTGGATTCCTCAGTTGAGCAAATAAGATAATTTACTTTGCCATAGTTTGACAGAAACCATACCTTTGTGAAGTCCCTTACAGTTGCTCACACATGACAATAAATCAAATGGCTGAGGTATCTTCTAGGAGGCGGAATTCAGGGAAATAAAGATTAAAATTATGTTGCCTAGACTTTCTGTAAGGTACTTCCTGCATTCCACCTCTTTTCCCTGTTTCCCTTTCATCTGCATTGCAGCAATCAAAGACACACAAATGCATTTGCTTCTGGGTTGAAACAGAGTAGAAATGTTATATCCTTCCTCTTTGGTAAGGTGTGAAAGAGCCTGTACACTGAACCCTTGGAAAATATTATTTTTATTACCCAGCTACTCCGTGTTCCATGGTAAATAATAATACATAAGATTTTGCTACCTATGATAGGAAGCTGTCAGCATTAAAAAATGTCCTCAGGGGGTCAAACCCAGCAGCACTTGTTCCTGTATACAGAATTTATTCTAAATCCACGATCTTAGAGAACAAAAGCCGTGCCTGATGGATATACAGAAATTGAACACCCCAGAAAGATCTGGCCTAAGTCATGAATGGTAAAATGTGTTTTACATTTCTGTGGGTACTTTTATGTTGGTTGGTTGAATTTTTGTCTTCTTTTTTTGTTCTTGTTTTGTTTGGTTTTTCTTTTGTTTTGGTTTGGGGTTTGGCGTGGGTTTTTTTTTTGTTTTTGGGGTTCTTTTGGTGGTTTGTTCAGTTTAAAGAGCTGTATTTATCTTCTGTTCTTTCAGAACCGGTCCGTAAATCATCTTTTGAAATTTACAACTTAGAAAAGAACACTGAGAACACAATACATCATTATCTACCTCTTAGTAATACTTGGGGAACACAATGTTCCTCAAATATTTGACTTCTATTACAATGCACTGGCTAAAGAAAAAAAAACTCATTATTGATTCTACTTTTCAATCCTCAGTTTTCTGTATGTTATCTTATATACAAGAGCTTTGTACACTGACTTTCAATGATGGACAGCAGATTTTTTGTTAAGGTCTACTTCTCTTGTGTTTGTAGTGCTGCTGTCCTAAATCACATCCTGCAACTGTAAATGGCCAATAAACCAAGTCTGCCAGATCTCTTCACATCTATTTTGCATATTTTTAACGGCATAAGTCAGTCTATCCAATGTCATCACATCTGTAGAGCATTATTTCTCTGACAGCCCGATCATTTTAGCATAATCAGGAATCTGACTTTTAAACTCTTGGTTGTGCACATCCCAGCTCCCAGAAATCCTGGGCACAAGGCTGTGCCCCCTCTCTCTCTGATTGCCAAAACCAGAATCGCCAAAGATCCCTTTTTCCTAAGGGAAGACTTAGTTCTTTCCAAACTTCTTCCACTTGTGAAATTTTCTTCTCTGAAGAGTGAAGGCCTCATACTATTAGTGTGTTCGTTGTGTGGAAAGTTTTCTTACAACAGAATGTTTAGTTGCTGTCTAAATTCGGCATCCTTCACTTCCCTTTTAATATCTGTTGTGACAGCTAAGCAGTATCATTTGTTCAATTTAAGGAAAAGCTGTCAAACTTTGAAAAACATATGTACAAGATACATAAGTGCACACATACATGTATGTGTGTTTGAAGTAGGCTGGCTTTTTATATAGCTTCCCTAGGCAAGCAGTAAAAGCCAAATAAAATCAAATTGACATTTCTTTTCAATGGAAAATCAACCACAAATTTTAAATGTAGCTTAAACTTTTTTTTTTTTTTCTAAATGAAAAACTCCATGTCTGCACATGTGCCTGCCCCTTAACTTCCAGGCCATGAATGTAGGGAGACTGGCAAAAGGCCTGTGGCAAATGCCAGCTGAGAATAGGTTAGATAGCTTGAATTGAAAAATGACTGAAATAAACACAGATTAAGAAGCTCAAATTTATACTTCAGTCTGCTAACTGTACTTCATATTTTGCTCCTCTCCTATGGCCTTACTGTGATTCCCAGCATACAGGCATGCTGCACAACAAAAGTCACTTGGTTAAACTTTCAAAAACCTCTTTATCAGAAAGTCAGCCAAAGCAGCACTCATTTTTTTCCACCCAGGTAGAACAACCACTTTGGCTTATACCAAGGACATCAGATTTATCTTTGGTTTAAGAAATTTAAGAAAACAGATTTAAGAAAAAAGAACCCCCTAGGCAAAACTTATATTAAAAAAAATATTGCTTCTTCACAATCCTAAAAAAATTAAAAGGCCAAAGAAGATTGCTTTCTAGACAAGACAAGGACCAGAAAGAAAATACTACTCCAGGAAAGCAGTAAACAACCCCATAATGTCACTCTTCAGCGTGGATGGAGATAGAGGAATATTGTTCAAAGTGTCCTGGCTTACTGATGGTTAAACAATGTTGCTTCAAAGAAAGCATGATAAGAAATAATAACATGAAGAAAGATTGATTCCAGATTAATCACTGATATATCTGTGATTTATCCGGGTCTTATGAAGAAGCTATCACACTTAAGACAGAAGTGCCAGAATAGTGCAAAATTCATCATTAATTTGCTGCCAGAACAGAGTGTCAGTGTAGCTGATCCCATTATAGGGCTGGTACCACAGAAACATCAAGAAGTGACCTTTACATTGGCATTAGCGGAGTAGTTCAAAAACACGGCTGGATAACATTTATTAACTATATAAAAGTGCTTTAAGAGAAGCAACACAGTTCTAATAAAAAGAAAAACATACCGTTTAATCCTGTTGAAATGTTTCAAACATTAAAATAATTAAGGAACCACTACAGGATGCAATTGATTCAGGTTTAAGGAAGCATTTGCTTTTGCTTCAAAGGCTGATGGGTCAAGAAATGGAGAAATTTATGAAGCTCTATGAGAGCAATCACAATTCACTGTATAAAATTCATGGTAGACAAAGTAGTTTTAAAAAAGTCATATTAAATGAACTTTTAAATTACTTCTACTCTCAAAATTAGAATGAAGAAAGAAGATCACTCTGATTTAATGCTCAGTGATCATTAAGGAAGCAAAAAAGAGAAGGAATAAATCCTTACTGTGCCATTGCCTAAATCAATGATGCATTCTCATTTTGTGCTCTACTTGGTTTTGATCGCTTTTGATCAAAAGCGATGCACAGGAAGAAAAGAAACAATTCAGAGAAATTTTGGCACCAAATTGATTGGACAGGGGAACAAGCAATCTCAACCAAAGCAGGGCATTATAAGATGCAATAATGAATTTAATTCTCCTATCTGTATATATAGCAGATACAGGATCACATGGGGATCCATATTACTTCATTCTTTCAAAGCAAAAACGGGTGCTCCCAAAGGAAATAAAACCCACAGGTCATCACGTGTGTTGGTGCCAATCAATAATTACCCCCACTGCCAGTGGATGTAAAGCAAACACTTCACTGAGATCCTGCCTGTAGAAACTTTCCTGTGACAGCATTGGTCAATCCTCATCTGTGACAGTCCCAGACAGCTCAAAGTGGCAGAACAGCACTTTGTATGGGCTGGTGCTTTGTGTGGTTCCTGATCCTGTGCTGTGCAGAGGCACTGCTGAATGGGAGGAGGTTTTCCATCTTCAATGACCACTTTCACTTCTCTTGTGTATACAGTGAAGGCAACCTTCCCCCCACCACCCTCGGCTCTTAAGGGTCCTCCTGTCACTTCTGTGACATCAAAGTGCCTTCCTGCCTTTTCCGTGGCTCTCCCAGTGCTGCAGAAGCTGTGCCCTGCCCACGGGACATGGTCACTGTGGCTGCAGGGACCCTGCTGGCTCTGGAGAGACATCTCTGCCATGGCAACCAAACTCCACGAAAGCTCGCATGACTTTCTTCCACTGCCATCCCTTTGTTTGCAGACAAAGGGAGTAGGGAAGTCTCCGTGAAATGGAGAAAGATAAATGGAACAGGGACAAACACCTGAAATGCCTGTCTGTGGCATAAATAACCAGCACTCCCTTTTCTGCACTGAAGTGACATTGCTTTGTTTGTAACTGCAGCTGAACTGTGATGCTGTCTAAAGAAAATGGAAAGGAGAAGGAGGGAAGAAAGAACAGTAGTGATTTTTTTTTTTTTTGCATTGTGTCAGGCAAGTCCTCATTCAGAAAAAATGTTTTATGAATCTTTTTATGCTAGAGAGATTTAGAGTTCCCATTTCCTACAAAGCACATTTGTAAGGCACATTTACATCTCTTTCATGCAGCAGTACGTGTTTATGGACATAAACTCTCGTTTCCTTGGCTGCTGACATCAATTCTCCTTTAGAAAAAAAACCCAGAATTTCTAGCAATAATACTTGACATAGAAAACTTGTCTGTTTATTCAGACAGTTCAATGAGCTAGGAAGTGTGACACTTAAACTATAAACACAATAGTTTAGTTGACAATGTTATTACATATTAATGCCAATTTATGTAGGTGTCTAATCAAATAGTGGCCTCGGTCATCTTTGGGCCTCAAGTAAAATTTAGTTGTTGTTGACATTAATCGAATGAGCTGATCTAGTTATATAAAAATCACCCTACAACACTGAAAGCAAAGTTAGTATAAAAAGTTATTATCACATAGATAGGATGGAGCTGCCAGCTCCATACAGACAATATAATTGGTATTCTCAACTGCCTGCCAATCTACAGTTACATTTCTGGCTTAGCAAACATAGCTATCATAAATGGCAGCGTGCACTAGGGCTTACAGAATAAGAATATTTACAATTTCATGGATAAAGAGCATCTGCTGCCATAAGAATATTAGAAAAAAGAAAACTAAAATACTGTATATTTTTCTGAGGTAAATTATTTTATTATTGGTTGAAATGCTAGGGTACATAGAGAAGTACTTAATGTCTCTATTTCTCCTCTAAATGCTACCAAAACATCTCAAAAGAGGCCTCATTTTCATAATGTGCTGAGCAGATAAAGGAAAAAAAAACAAACCAAAATAACAACCACTGCAGACTTTGCTATTGCTCTGCCTTGTCCTCAAGGAATTGATGTTTTTGGAGCTGAGGGCTTTGGGGAAGCTCATCTGAGGGATGGGCAGGGTGAACCCAAACTTTTGACTAATGCTAAGACATGAGAGTGTCTGCATAAAGCTTTTGTCCAAAAGTCGAGCAAAGAGTTGGGATTCTCTTGCTAAAGGAATTTGATCTGGGAAATGGGACGGCTTGCGTTACTTGTGTTCACCCTCTTCATGGCTCTGTAAAAACAGTAGATTTTGGATACTGTCCCTCTGACTGTTCAGAAAAGGTTTCAAAAATTCAGAACAGAAAAAGGAAATACAAGCCAAAACCATTTTATTATGTCCCACGTACAAAAGCATAAAGAATTAGTAAATCAGTGTTTCACTGACAAGAGTATCTCTGATCAAACATTCACTATGGTAATAACAACTGTTAACTTGTTTTAGGGAAAAAATCAATTGACAGATGAAGAGGACACTTTTCACTAAAGGAGCTGCACATCAAGGCTTTCAGCATGGCTGCACCCCTTCTGTGTAATGTACTCCTGGACATGTGTTTGATGTACGGCACTGCCTGGTTTTGTTGAGATTCAAGACGGGGAGCAGAGGGGAGAGGCAGGCTATGAGAGAGGGGGGGGGCATCTGTAATGGCCAATACTTTATCACAGGACTCAGAACAAAGATACAGCGTCCTAGGCTGCATCTTTGCACATCTTCACAATGTAAGTGTACATCACTCCTCGAATCCACAATAATTCTCTGTCCCACAAAAAAAACCCACGTAGCTTTATCTGAGAGAAATAACATTTTGGTAAAACACAGTGTCATGCGAATGCATTTTTAAAAATCTGGAATAAACAAAGAAAAATCTTGCATTAAATTTCTGTTTTAAGAGAAATGAGTATGTTTTCTGTGGATCCCTTAATTGTTACTCATGTTTCCAATCCCGAAGTCAAAAAAAGAAAACAAACTCAAATGAGCAAAGGACAGGAGTCAATACTGAACAATGCAAAGAATTACATCCAAAAAGGCATTATCCAAGCTCCCATGAAACTGAGAAACCTTATGACCAGATCCAAAGGACTTAGATACTGAAGACTTGGGCAGAGCTAAAGTACTTAAATTTAGAACAATGAGACCAAAATATGATTCTTATCTGCCATCAAGGTACTAAAAGGGACCTTATATAGGAATTTAGGGGGATTTTAAATGACTGTAATTTCTTTCCTGTGACTTAACATTAACTCCATAGAAACAACATTGATACAGAAATTAAATGAAAGCCCCTGTGATGCAGTCTTACCTTCCTGATGCCTTCAGAAGGGTTTGATACGCAATTATCTGCCCCGTTATTCTTACTGATAGTCCTCCACAGTTCAGCAAATGTGTTATCCTGCTCCAAAGGGTTGGTCCCTTTTGCTTTAAAGTATTCATACACCGCTGAGTCCCTGACTGTGCCATAAGATATATCCATTTGTTTGGACAGATCCTGAAATGTTCTGAAATTCAAGCAATATTGAGAAATTAGTATTATGCAGTACATTAGCAAGATTTCATTAATTAAACAATTTCTTTCTATGTCTGTCATTTGTTAGAAAGCACTTATCCTCACCAAGTGACACTTCCACATTTCATTCGTCATCGTCAAGGAAAGCCAAACAGTTATTTACTTGTACTGAGACCATATGATTTTAACTACACCCAAGCTCTGTTTCACCCCAGTGAAGATTCCTTTTTTTTTTGGCAGATAAACATTCGTGTTAAATATGTTACCAAGATTGCACAAGAATATAATGTGATAAAGACTTACCTGAACACAGGAAAAATTCATATTATAAATATAAACTTCCAGCCCCATCAGCTTCACCAGAAATACCTCGCAGAATTCAGTGGAATTAGTTTGCAGTTATACCAATGCTCCATCTGACTCCAAATCAATATGACTGTTTTAAACAAACAAATAAAATCTTGCTTCCAATTTCCACTAAGTTTCTCTTGCTCTCTCTTTTCACAGCCTCTGGTAAAACAGGCGTTTTTCATTCACACAGAGGCCTAACTCTCATTTACTCATCATATACCACTCTGGAAGTGTAAATGGGTCTCACCCTGAGTGGCTGTGAATGCACAATTTATTTTCAAATTGTACAGAATGTAATTCACTCCTGTTTTACAGCCTTTTCTGCACTGAAAGGTGTAAATCACTGCCTGCATCAATGAAAACCAGCCCAAGCTTCAAAACATTTAAGGTGGCATCACTGCCATCAGAAGTAGCATCCTGGCCATTTTCCCTCTCTCAGAGGTTCGTTCCCGTTCCTGTGCCTTCTTCCTTTCCCCTCAAGTATCACCCCTGTGCAGTGCCACCATTTTTCCATCTGAGCATACAAATAAGCAGCACACATTCAACCTCTGAGAACCACACACGGCAGCAGGGACCAAACTGAATCTCATAAATGATCGTTTATTTCCTGTTAAATGCTTTATAAATGTGTGACTTCACATATTAACAACATGCTTCTGATAGAACCAACCAACACTGCTTGACGTCAGCTAAACTAAAGCAACCCTGGCCACCTCGCCCCATTTCTTTTTCCCAAAAACCATCTTTCAGAGACAAAAACTTCCTGATCAATAGATCTGAAAGGCCCACCCTTGCCACCTCCCCCACACCTCCAGCTCCTGGAGCCACAGAAGCTTTGGCTTGCAGCTTGTGCAGATTTCTTCACAATGCTCCTGAGCAGCCTTCCCTTGGCCCATGAGCCAAAGCTGTTTTCCACAGCTGAAGACTTGTCATAGACAATATTTTTCTGCCACCCTCTTCCCTGTTTCACTGGGGAGATGCCACTGCTGACACCTCACATGCCTGTAAGATTCCCTGCTATACTATTTAAAGCAAAGCAATCTGGGCATATACACAATGCCACATAAAAATACATAGAAAGCTCTTCCTCTTCTCCCTGACATCACCCTCAGGCCTCTCAAGTTTAGCTGAAAAAAGTGCCTTTCTCTGGGGGTAAGTGAGAGCCCTGTCCCCAGGCTGCAGCTCCCAGGGCTGCCTCTCAGCACACCCCTCGCCCCAAACTCTTCCAACTCACAAGCTGCTTCAAACAGTTTAAGTGGTTTAAGGTCTTAAATTGTGTTAAGGACTTTTTATCATTTTAAGCTGTTAAGCAGCTTTAAGTAAGACTGTGTGAACAGTTTCTCTCTACATACATTGCACACTTGTGGATTTGGGCTAACTCGTGGAGCTCCACCAAACCCCAAACCTCCTGTTATTTCCCTAGCTCTATATATGGCAATTGATAAAGTATAAAACAAACATCCTGGAGGTTGTTGGAAACTCGAAAAGCTGACGAAAAATGAGAGAAATTGTTCAGATTTTATTTCTTTCTTTAATGATCCTGAAAGATCTATTCTGCTCCCCTAAATGCTTTTTGTACATTCTATGGAGCCATTTTTCCTCCAGTCTTGATCTACACGATTACATGCTGCATTTAGCTCTGTCTTTATTTCTTAAAGTGAGTTTCATCATATCCCAGGGAATTGCTTAAACCCCAGGAACGGATAATCTGTCTGTCAAAAGACACATTTCTGCCTATAGGGCAAAGAAAGGTCTTTGACCCACAGGAGGGTCCTCTGTGTCAATCCTCTCCCACCAAGTTTAGTGCAGAGATTTTGGTGTGTGTAGGAAAGCATGTTTGGTAGAATCACAGTAGCAGAAATATGTTTAACTAATACACTTTAACACAGGTTCCAGCTGGTAACAACTTTACAAATGCCTACTGCTGATAGCGCTATTCTGTTTGTAAGTTTCAACATGAGGGTTTGGATAGGTAAAAAAATAATTAAACTTGCAATTTTAATATTATCAGTACTTCCTGTTTTCTTTTATTGCCATGGAAGCTTTTACTCAGAAACGTGCATTTTGTTTTAGCTAAATTGCACTTTATTGGCAATCAGTATTTTTATTTTAGCTGAATTACATTTTATTGACAATCAGTAGTGCACAAAAGCACGGTACACGTTGCTTTACGAGCAGCACAGTTTGTTCAATTCTCTAAGCATCACAGGGCAGAGAGAGCAAATCTGGGGTTTAAATCAAGTGCTTGCAATAGACAGACAAGCATACAGGTGGCAGGGAGGGAAGCACAGCATTGGCCTGGGTGTGGGAGTAAGGTAAGCCCTTTGGCTGGCAGCATTTCCTTGGAACAGAAAATGTGGATTTGATGTTTTGGACCACTTAGCCAAAAACCTATCCCACAAATTATCCTGACAGAGAGTGGTCTCAGCCACAGTTCTTGCTCCGTATAAAAAAATATCTCTGCTGTATTTCTGCACTGAAAGTGAAGGTGATGCTCTGCACCTCCATGGCTAGAGAAGTGCCCAAAAGATATGGGAACATACATAAATGATACTGGAGGGAGATGAATTATCTCCTATTTTTTGGAGGGTGACGTAAAATAATCACAAGGGTAGGTTTGAAACACTGCTGTTTTAACTCCCTCAAATTTGCCTTTTGCCAGACAAAATCACTCACTGCTACATTTCAGATCCTGCCTGTATCTCACAGTTGTGTCATTCTCTAAAGGCGGCTGCTGTCATTGCTCTTAAGCTTTATTTGTGCAACCAACTGTTATCTGGACCCATCTCCTTTAGCCACTCAAATCCTTTCCTCACTTTCCTGTGGCAAAGATTTCATGCATTTAATATACAAAATTATTTGCGACAAAAACGTGCAGCGTAACAAGATGCCCCATTAACCAACCCTACCACCTCAGTTACTGGATCTCACAAGCCATTAAAGGCTCTTTGTAAGTGTGATTAAAGATAAAGCCAGTAAAGCAGAAAAAGCCAATGGCCCTCACTTACAGTTACAGGAGCACAGCTTCAATTTGTAGATAAATACATCCACGGTGTGATTGCTATAATTGACAAGTACATGTAAACCAATTGATTTAAGTAAATGTATCTGCAGTCAATCTCAAGAAAAATGTCTTTCAAACCTGTATGACCAGCCAAAATATTTAATGCCCATATTTATGCCTGCTAAAGGAACACAACAACTGATACGTATTCCCAGTGGAACTGCAATTACTTCATGCAAAATCAGCTGAAGACTGGGCTCTCTGTGTTTTTGTTAGAGACTCATTGACATAAAACAAATGCTGCAGAAGACACAGACAGGCAAGAGTGGCATTAGCATTTATATAATTAGGCCACTAAAAGTAATTCCCAGAATAAAAATACTGGTTAAGATACACTTTTTGCAGATGTGCTCTTACTTGTAAAAGCCTTGTGTAGCTGTAGACATACAGACTAAAAATATGCTGCCAGTATGGGTTTATTTTACTCTGTTGCTGCTTTATGCCCAAGACTTCTGGATGAATAATAAGTGACAGACTAAACTTGACACCAGGTGCTTTGAGGTAACTGCTGATCAATTAACTCAGCTGGAGGCACCTGGATCATCAGATGTGATCAAAGCCTTTTTCAAAAGAAACATATGTTCCCATCATTAAAAAAAAAAAAAAAAAAGTGGATTTTTTTTGTAGTGACCCTGAGATTTTTTGCTCAACGCAGCATAATATTCTAGTTGATGGTTGCCATCAAGATAAAGTGTCCTAGAGATTATGAGACTGTTGAAGCTGCTCTGCCTAAATGAAGTCTTATAAATGCACACATCAAATTTATAGTACAAGTCCTAATTTTCTATCTTTAAATTCCTTGAGGCTAATTTTTTTTTCTTTCATTTTTTTTTTCTCCAAAAATTAAGAATTCATTACATCTCCAGAATTAAATATAAGTGCAGTTCCTAACAAGAACTGGTTTTTCCACACAATTATGTGAGAGGGAACTATGTGTTTTATGCACTGGGAAAATGGTAAACCCAGTAAACTTCAAAGTAAAAATAGAAGTATCTGAACTGATTTGACAAGCTTGTAAGCCTAAGAAACACCTATGAGCTAAAACCTAGAACATAAAATTCTATCTGAAAGGAGATTTATTGGATAAAGTTATACCCAGCGGAAAAGCAATGAGTTGAAAGAGAATTCTGCCTACCGTGAACTGCAGAAAAATGCAGAATTTTGAGACCTAAAAAGAATTTTGAGGCTGAGAACGCCTCCCTCCAGGGGAGAATTTTCCGTGACAACGAGGACAAATAAGAAAATGGTGTTAATTGTTGCTGACCACGTCAATCCACCCACTGAGAGATGAACTTGGAAGCCAAGCAAGCATTGCCAGATCAGATTCTCATTTGTAGATGCCCCTCAAGAGAAAAGAATCTGCAAAGCTGAACCAAGGTTGAAGTGGTGCTCTGGGGGTATAGACAATGTCTGCATGAGCACATCTTACCATTCAGAACCTCCGCCCTCATCTGAGTCCTGATTAATTTTTTTATCCATTTATGAATCAGCAAGGCAAAGGATTTGAGCCTCAGTCCATTGTTCACAAATGAACAATCCTTGGAACTCCAGTTTCAAGTAAAATTTATGAGTGGGTAGGGTAAAGTTGTCTTCAGAGATCTGAAACTGAGTTCAAACTTTCACAAAAAGACATTCTCTAGAGCTGGTCTACCCAAGCTGAATACATTTAACTGGTTGAAGAGCTGGAAAAAAATTAAAAATTCCCTCTGTTATGGATATAAAGTACCACTAGGGGATGATAGGCTCACTGGCTCAGAGACTTGCATGAGGAGTTTCACTGTGTTGCTAAGTGCAAGTTAAAAAAGCATAAGCCCACTTAAAAAATGGAAGAGAATAGCAGTTAGTGTCTCTAAACATTAGTGAAACTGATATTTCATCAAGAAGGGGGGGGGATATATTGGCTGAACAATGAGGTAATATTGCAATTGATCTATCTACCTACAAGTCCAAAAAATAAATTTACTTAAAAAAAAATATATATTATGATGTATTTTGGTAGATTTTCAATGTTTGTTCCAGGTACATACAGGAATGTTATCAGTGTGTGTTAAACTGGACATACAAAACTAAAAGATGGGCTACTTTGAAGATTATTCTTAGTGGGGCCAATAAAACTGTTCAAGGTATTCTTAGACTGGCAGTACCCTTAGTACAGAGAAATAAAATGAAAACAAGTTTATCTCCACTTCTTATAACCTTAGACTTCAGAAGAACTGGTCCATGATTTTAATTTGGGCATCTCGGATTTTCTTTGAAATTATGAATATTTTAACTGAGCTCTTAAATCAACCCTTAAATTGTCAACTTCTCTATGGTGACGTGATCAAATTCTGCATCGTTCCGTTTCATTTTAAGTCACTTTAAATGCTCTTAATTCTGTCTCAGTGCAGTCATGTGAGGAGCAACAGGTTTCTTCATCAAATACTCTAAGCAAAATTTTAATTTTAGCAACAAAGATATTCCAGTAGAGATCAGCAGCAGTACTTGCATGCTTAGGATACACTTTTCTGGGCCAAGTCCTTCATCAGCTAATATATACTGCTTTATAATTCATATAAAACTCATTTTATTTGCTCTCCATGAAGAATATCATCCACTTTAAACAAAAACCTTAGCAGAAAAAGCCATGGGAGTTTCTGCAAGGGAAGCCATAAGTATTGACAGACTAAACTACACTCAATCAGTGGTGTTGCAGCCCTTCACACCAGGACTGCACCTTTCCAAACCACAGCAGGAGACAAACAGTGCAGACAGCCAGGGCTGTGTGTGCTCCTGTCCTCAGCAGTGGGGCAGCAACAGCTGCTACACAGGATTTCAAAGAAGCTGGGACTTTCCTCTGGTGGCAAAGCCAATCAATTGACATGTGTCACAGAGCACGTTGCCATGTCAACCACCTACTCTTCCTATAGCTAAAACAAATAGTGATTGAACTCCTCAGCAGGTAATGGCACTGCAGCAGCTTTTTTCATCATTATAATGGTCACTGCTGCCAGTGTGGTGGCATCTCTGAGACTCTGATTGGATAGGGACTCACTGCCCTAAATTAGGTGCAACCAAAAGTAAAATGTAACACTCAGTTCTAGGGAGAAGCTTTATTTCTGCCCCAGGAGGAAGGGGGTTGCTACACATCTTGCATGCCAGGTGTGATGGCAACAGTTCTGCCACCCACCCAGGGCAGCATCAGGACCCTCTCTCTTCTACTGCCCCCAAAGGAACTTCTTTTGTAGGCTACCTAGCAGACTCAATAGATAGAGCAGTACTGCTGAGATCAGTGGAACTAGTTATACACACAAAAGCACATGCTCAAGGTTCCCAGGATTGGAGACAAAAATACAAACAGTAAGAAAAATGAAAAACAAAATAGCCAAATAATACATACACAAAGCACCAAACTTCTACAGCCTCCAAACTGATTTCATTTCTTTCAAACAACTTCCAGCAGCCTCTGTTCCTACATGCAAAGGGAAAGACAAGTGAACTAAACTGTTTTCTTAACTCTTGATACAGCACTGGCTCCCCTGCAGACTGAGTGTTTCTCTGTTCCTGAGCTACTGCATGATTAGGTTTTAAAAGAAGGGAACAGAATGTAAACCCACTGAAATGCAAAGACAATCAAGCCACTAATAAATGATACACTGTCATGTTTATTATTTTAGTAGTAATTAATTACTAGCTACACACATTTATTGGCAAAACATTTAGAGCCTTTCTGTATTTTCTAAGAGTCTGAGATGCAGCAGAGACACATTCTATTACCAACATTTGAATTTCCACTCTTCACTGATCTCAGAACAACCTGCAGCACTTTTGCTGGAGTCAAAGTGTGGAGGATGTAGGACAAAAGCCCATACAAGTAGGCTGTGTCCCATTGCTCAAAGAAGCTCTTAGTATCTTCCAGCAGTTTATTTAGGAAACATTTCCAAAAAAGGACTTAATATTATTGCTGGCTACGAGACTCAAATTTGGATCCCAAAATCAAACTGGATTCTCATCATAATCAGTGAAACAGGTTCTTCTGTAAACAACATTAAACCTCTGGGGATTCCTATCCGTTGCTATTTCTAAATTATGCCCTCGGGACCACCTCAGCAACTCCAATCATCTGCAGTGATCTGTGTGAGTGTGACTTGACTTGTCACTGGATCCTAAAAGTTCATTTTGCCTAGAGCTGGCACTGACTCTGCTCCAGCACTGCACATAAAGAAATCTGTTAACCAGCTAGAAATAAGCTAAACATCTCCTGATTGCCAATCCAGTGTTTCTAACTATACTTCCAACCCTTCTCCTCTCCAAACCTCCTCCAGGCAATAAAAGCATAAGTCACTTAGATTGCTGATTTTTTTTTCATTTACTTATTTGTAATTTATTTTTCTTTCTGGATGTCCCATGTTTTCTGAATTGCTAGCACACTGCAAAGAAACTGTGATGGTCCTTACAGTAGAAGTCATGACTGTTTTGCTTGGAATGTTTTCAAAACCAAAAAAATAGTGTAATAAACTATTCCATTAATGCTGATAGCAATGGAAACTAGTTTCTGAGCATTTGTATCTCAGTGCTGGATCCACTGAGGCCCCATAATTAGTGATCCCTGGATGAAGTTTCTCTCATGGCTGAGAATTTATGATTGCATGTGAATTCATCTGATGTCTAAATAAGGGAGTGAAGTCAGAGAGCAGTCTTTCCTTTATATTTACAAGGGCTGTTTACAGAAGCCCTCTTCACCACCCCATTTTTTCCATATTTTTAAAAACTTAATAACCTTGAGATATTACCCAGATTGCCCACGTTTGCAATTTAACAATGAAAAATATCAGAATGACAGAGACACTCAGAGCATCTAACACATTAGAGTCTCTTTTAAGATGCAGGCCCAGATTTTCAAAGTCTGGAGCTTTAATTTGTATGCTCAGATCCACATTTAAACGACTGGGCAGATTTTCAGAACAGATCAAGGAAAGATTTGGCCCAACAGCACATCTGTACAACGCTGGCAGATTCAGCTAAAAGTCTGGGAAGGGATTCAGAGCAGCTATGAGCAGTTGCTGTTCATCGTGCAAAACCACAATAGTTAGTCCTGCTAAAAAATCTGGGTTATCCTGGATCCTTTATCCATACTCCATACTTCATTCAACAGTGAGAAGGAAATTAAAATGCAGAGAAAAGGTGAAAACATCTCAAGAGCATGTTTGGAGGAAAAAAACACTCCTGCTTGGACTTCCTTCGAGTATTTTCTTGCTTTACCTTTAAACCACTTTGCCATTGTGGCCTTTCTCTGAGTAGCTCAAAGGGTTAACATGCTAATTAACGCAAGGTATTCTACTCTTTAAATTATTAATTAAAATAAAAACTGCAGCTGGTGTTTAACAGCACCTCGGTCCCAACAGCAGGTTTTAGTCACTTCACCTAAATCAAACATATCATAAAGTTGGCATGAAAATCATATTGTCTGAATCAAACACATCTGGCAACTGACACATGCTTTTACCTATAATGAAAATAACAAACTACCTATTATACATGCAGATGCACTTGAAATTGTTTGCCACGCTGATGTCTTCTACCGCTCACATTCAGAAGCTAAAAAATCCTAATGAAGATTAATGATTAAGATCGAGAGGGAAGAAATTGCTTGCTTCCTTTCCCACTGCTGCCCTGAGTGCTGATAACGCTGCCGTTCTGTGTCGCGCTCGGATGACAAAGAGAAGCTTTTTAATTAAATGGAGTGGGCAACAGATAAGCTTGGCTTTTTGGTGCTGCCTTATAAAGCCTTTACTCGGGGTTAGTGGTGCTTTATACAATGACTGTTAGGATATCATTAAAGCCCATGAAATCCCAGTGTGGAGTAAGGTCCTACACAACTCTTTATTAAGTTTGGATTTATCAGGAATCCTGCACGTCAGGAGGAGGGGCTGGATGAATTTAGATCTGTCAAAGCTACAATGTGATGCTGGAAAACAGCTTCACACCCTTCCCTCACCACAGGGAGAAGAAGAGAAAACAGAGGGGCTCTGAAGAGGCATCTTGATTGCTACAGCATGTGCTGCATACTCCTGGGAAATCAAAATATAGGGCTCTTCATTAATACTGAAAACACATATAGCATTCATCAGTTATTATTGATGTCTAAAGTGCATGCATTACAAATGCATATTTTCAAATCTGGAGACCCACATGGCTGTTTCTCAGAGGACCCAGACTGAGCACACAGTGTATGGTGCACTTCCCATCTCGACCTGAGGCACAGGAAGGTAACCAGGAAGAGAGACCTCGCCCTTCGCTCTCTCTTTCTCCTCACCCTGAACACAAGTCTCTCTCAATACTGAAGCTCATACTATGAAGCACCGAAAAAGCACATCAGAAAAAACCTGGCTGCTCACTATATTGAGATTAATTAGTTTATTGGGCAGCCTAATTATATACCTTGAAATATGAGCTTGGAAATTGCATTATTGCCATATGTAAGAAACACAGTATTTAACATCCACCCCATTCTGACTGATGGTTTTCTATTCTTTTCTAGATAGACATGACTATTCATAAATCAATTAAATTAAATCAGTGGCACATTCTCTCAGGCTGGTTTTAATGGTTTAGAAGGCAAACAACTTCAATGCCTGTGATTACATTGTTTGTAATGCAACAAACTTTGTCAGCTGTATCAAAACAGCTTTTCTGAGGCAATCCTGTTCTCTCCCTCATCTCCAGATGAGTCTGGAAACACGTGTTGTGTTGTGTTGTGTCACACGTGCAGAAGAGAACATTGGTCAGCAAGGCAGATGAGGCCCAGAAATGGAAAGAACACATGCAACCCCTCTCTTAGCATCACAGCACTATTCCAGAAAAGTTTTCTTTTTCTCCAGAAAATATTTTGCAATGTAAGAACCGAGAGGATAGCATTCATGGTAGTAAACAGTAGTATCTTAGTTCCCAAGGAAAATAAGTTCCTTTCTCCCCTAAACATCCATAACCTGTATTGATTAAAAATGTTTTGCTGTGTTTCTTTTTGGTTTGGTTTGCAGATTTGTTTGTTTTGGGTTTGTTTTTACAGTACCAGGAATAGTTTAGAAATCTCTTTATAAAGATATTCAATTTTTAAAGCCTTTCTTTAAATGGCAAGTTTACAGATTTCCACTTCACGGCAAGAGGGTTGATAAATATTTTAGAATGTATTGGAACAACTGTTTTTTCAGCAGATGAAATATCATCCCATATATCAGTTAAGGTGTTAAGAGTGTCTGGTGTGAGAATGAATGCTCTTCTATCATGGAAGCATTTATGAGGGGAGTGGCTATTTTGATAAGATTTAAATGGAAATGTCAAAGAGAAAAGTATCCAGATTAAAAGTGTTTGCAAGATGTTGGAGTTTAATATCCTGAGGCAGAATAAAAACCCAAACAAGATTAACAACATAAAAATAATACCATTTCAAAAGACCAGACTCAACAAACATCAAGAACTAGAGAAGAAAGTCTCTTGGGGTGTTGCTTTAAAGGATACAGAAGGGCTGGCAATTCCTCAAAGATACAGATGCAAACTATCTTAATATGAGGAACCATTAAAAGAAGTTATAAGAAGCAGCAAGAGCTTCTGCAAGTGCTATTTCAGGACCTAGAAAACCAAAATCATTTTCTTTAAATTTTCAAGAGTAGTGCAGCCATTGGACTAGCTAACCGTATATGCTATAAATGTATGGGAATTGTGCAAATGCACAAGATAAAAAGAAGCAAACATAAATCTTCCTCACAACACCAATAAACTAAGTTTGTATGATTTGTCACTGCAGAAAGCAATTTGTGTCATCCCTTGACTGAAGTCCCGGCGTCCAGAGCAGAAGATGGAAAATTACCTTTGCTGTTAGGTGGGTGAGAAAACCTAATGCTGAACAATCATGGAACAAAAATGACAGAATCTTGGTGAGGAATTGTGCAAGGTGAGAAGACAGGGGTTTTTTACATGAACAAATGAAGCAGTTCCCAAAATATTTCAAAAGATTAGCAGAGTTAGAAGCCTATGTATGCCCTGTCTGAATTGACAATAATTAAAAAAAAAGGGTACAACTTCTCCTCCTTATAAGTGAGAACAGTGACTTCCAATTTCATCTCATGGTTTTGCAGGAATGAACTTACTGTGATTAAGTGTTTACTAACTATTGGTAGTTTTGTGAATACAATTTTCTTGTTCTGGCTTCAGGAATGCTCTCAGAGAGACCTTCTGGCAATTTGGAAACCTATGAAGTAATATTCACTATATTACCCTGTAACAGAACCTGCATGACTTTTATAATAGGGCCCACTGTTACACTAATGACTCTGACCAGTACAGATAAATTATATAAAATACATGTTTGGTTTGCAGGCAGCTGCTTCACTTCACAATGTCACTAAAACGTGGAAAAAAACCCCCCACTGGCCAACCTCTTCAATGGTTCAGACAAAGAATTATTTCCAAAAGAGAATTCTCTATGGAGTTTTTCTTCTCCCTCCTGTTTTTGTCTTTAGAGATGATGGATTGAGCCGTTAGGAGATGTCTGAAGCTTTAAGGCCCTTTTTGTTTGATTTGCTATAGTAATAATTATTTTGCTTTTTTAATATCCTGCTATATTAGGTGGTATTATCAGTTCATATAAGACATTAAATCAGCTTCTTTAGAGAAAACATAATACAAATCTAAGTATCCTATTGAGCAAAAATCTTCCATTACTGTGTTATGTATTGTTTATCCCTTAGGAGTTAAATAGAAAATATAACCTGACAAAATAAGTAATCAGTGCTATCCATGTAATAAAAAAGAAACCTCATCCTACAACAAGGAAGGTGTAAGTCAGGGGCAGGGGGATTTAATGCATGCAGAAAGCATACAGCTGCTCTGTGGACAGCTGGGGAATAACCTACATTAATATGAGACAATCTGACCCAAAAGGTGACTCCGTCCGAGCCGAGGAGAGCCTGCTATCAAATATCAGATTTAAACCAATCCTTGTACATTTTGATGGGCTGTCCTGAGGGCTGCTATTCTTGCTAGATTTCTGTCCTTTCAAAGCAAAAGGAAAAAATAATAAAGATTTTATTACCTGCACAGATGGTAGATTTTGCTAATGTTATATCCAAATCATTTTCTTCTCTAAACTGTGCACGCATCTGAATTTTAATGCCTCAACCCACCTCGGTCACAAAACCTCACAGTAACCAGAACAAATGAAGAGATGCTATGACATAGGTCTCTCAAAAGTGAAGTTGGAGAGGTGTGGAATCACATATCTCTTGGTTTGCCATTGATCTCCAGTCTACGCCACACCTTTTAATGGCAACCGGAGAGATGGAATGCAAGCTTGATTTTCAGCTGCGCATTCTCCTTTTTCTCAGAAAAATGTCCCTGGGAAATATTTGCACTTAGATGCTTGCCTGCTTGTTCAATTAGAGGAGTAATTAGGATCCATTTTAAACCGTGCTTGAACGGCATATGCCAACGTTCAGAAAGCTTTTCAAAAGGCTCCAGACTCGGTGGCTTTCCCGGCAGCACCCACTGGGCAGCACCATCAATAGCAGTGAAATGAAAAGACAAACAATGGGAGCTGGAGCACTGCCAGCAGCCCAGTGCCTTGTCCTGAACAGAGCCTGAAGGCAAATGCTGGCAAGCTCTGCCCCTGAGCACTGCTTCCCTGCTGCATCTCCCAGGAAATTTCACCCCTGTGCTCCAGAGGGGAAATGTTCTGGAAAGGAAAAAAAGTTTTGAGTTCTTGCATTTTTCTTACACTCATTTTTAGCCTTTGTTTTTTTCTGGAGGGACTTAATCTAGTTATTTAATGATTGAAGCTTTTGCTCACAGGCCTTTAATAATAATCACAATAATTATTTTTTATAATGCTCATTCATACATGCCTCCTGCCAACATGCCTGAGGTGCTGCACAGACACTGCAAAACACAGTACAAATTAAACATAACAAAAGAAAATCCAATGAAATATTTAAGAAGACACATCTGATATTAACAAGAGAAAGGCTGTTTTCAAACATGAGGAATTTCAAGACAAAATTGATGTGAATACAGAGGGATCCTGGTGAGGTTCTTGCCACCAACCCTATCAAATCCACTTAACTACAGCAGATGAATTTTTTGTTCATTTCCCTCTGGCCGGGATCTTCCAAGTACTTTTCTCATTTTATTTTAAAATATTTTGAGATTGCTTCTGTTCTGTATGCAACCAGAAAATCTATCTTTTCTTGACACCTGCAGTGCTACCATAACATGGTCATTTATGGCCATCATCTTTAAAACAGCTAAACTGACAATAAGCAATATAAAAAATATTATTACTGCGTTATGCAGAAAGAGAACCAAGACAGAGAGGAGGCCAAGCTTGCCAAGATCAAACAAAGCTTGCGATAGAAAAAGAATTTGCACCCAAGTCTTCCAAGTGTCAGCCTATCACCCCAACTAAGCTGCTCTAAATCTTCAGCTGTCACCATAACACAAGAAATTGGGGGATTAAAATACAAATAAGGAAAATCATGAAACAACAGCTTGATCTTTAAACAGATATATTATGCATTTGTATGCAGTCCATGAATGCATATAATACAGATGCCTCTCAAGGCATCCATAGCACGTTCAAATGTTAAGGATCAATTTGATAAAATCTTAAATTTAAACTCTTTTGAATTTGGAAATAGGATACCTTTTTTTGTCCTATTTTTCTGGCATGATTCTTAACCTCTTGTCAGACAAGCTCTCCTAAACCTGAGTTTCAGAATATCTGTGCAGCTATTGAACTGCATGTAGTCTGCTTGTTAACAAGAAATGAAGCTGGAATGTAAGTCACCGCTAATTAAACTCATAATTACAAATGGAAGGTCAGACAGCAGATCCAAGAGCTGTTTGAAAATGTAATAAGACAAAAGAAAGAACAAACTCACATGTAATAATTCTGCCTTACTTGGCAGACTGACCCATTAGAAGACTCCTCAGCTGTACGCAGTACTGAAGGCAAATATTAGAATAGTAAATGCAAATAATTTGGGTTTAAACGAGTTTGTCAAGGGTTAGCACAGGCTCTAAACATTACCTAGATTTCTTATTAAAAACAAAAACTGAGAATTTTTGAATCATTTACAAAGTTAGAGTATGCATCATCAGCTTCCTAACCTCCAAAGTAGATGCCACCAGTAGTTGCCTTTCCTGTTCTCATACTGAACTGGATAACCTCTCTCTCCTCTGCCCGTAAGGGGCCAGGAAATGTGCTCGGTGGATCCCTGCCTGTGGATCTCCACAAATGCAGAAATCCTGAGATAACCACAGCATCACCTCTGCTCCCTGGTTGGGGGGTGGGGCACCGAGAAGATGAGAAGTGCAGGAGGCAATTTGGACAAAGGGATTAAGAAGGAGCATTAAAAGATCAATGGGGAGCAGAAGCACCACCCATTGCCAACTGCAAAACTGGAAGGTACAGCATATTTCTTGTCAGCTTTGACCTCCTGAGGGGATAGAGGTTTTCATGTGGGACTCAAACTCCACGTTTGGACCCATCCCACCACCACATGACATCAGGGTGAAAGATGGGCACACAGGACACCTGAGGGGCAAGGAAGCACATGCTGCCATGCCAGACCAGAAAGCCAGTGCCTCTTCTTGTTAGCACACCTGAGATAAAGCCCTTGAGGTTCTGGGAAAATCCAAGGAGAAGAATAGCTTTTCTTTCCAAGTTAAGCACATTTCTTACTTGGGATCTAGGTATCTGGACAAAAAATCCTGTTCAGGATTTCCAAAGTATCTGTCAGGAAACAAATATAGGTGGCAGATCAAAGCTGCTTTCTGCCGTTCCTCCTACTCTGGGTATTTCACCTTTCTGTGAGCCACAGGAAGCCTCTGAAACTCCCAGCAGGGTGGAATAGCCTTGTGAGACTTGCCAATGACAGATTTAAAAACCAAAAAAAAAGTATTCCCTTATCAGCAGGCTTTCATCTGACACGATAATTCTAAAAATCTGCCTTCCAACAGTTCAACTTCACTTCAGTGAATGTCTCACCAAGCCCCTTCTAATAAATATTGTTTATGATTTCTGTGACACACTTGTTTTGCAGTGAAATTGTGGAGGCAGTGATCACTGGGTTGACTGACACCTAGTTATTCAATCAAACATACTTTTATTTCAGTAGTCACAGACCATACATGCCAAATTTGATACTGAAACAGCTTCTATTAGGCATTTTGGAGAGGGCTTGGGAAGAAAATCAGTCTTGTAATGAAAATCTTAACTATGCTGCAGCTACTGCAGCACCATAATACTTATTTCTCTCCTGCTGGCAATTTGGAGGCAGCAGCACTGAACACCAGAGGACTCCTCTATGGAGGGAGAGATAACAGCAGACATTTACTGAAAGGATGGGGGTTGTTTTCTCTTAACAATGGAAGTGTACACAGATGGATTTGGTAATTCTCAGCTGGTGAGCAAATATTCAGCTCTAGCTCATTGTGGCTCTTTGGGTGGGAAAAATAGATTTCACATAAGTATTCCTTTCTGGGTTCATGAAAGACAGAATGCAGGCAAGCTGAGTGGCAGAGTTAGGCAAAAACAGCCACTGCACGTCATAGGACGTGAAGCCAGTTAGAACGGGGAGCTGAGGCACAAGGCCACCATTAATTCATGAAAGGCAGTAATTTACTTCCTCAGAAAAAAAAACCCCAACTTGTTCTAAATCTGACAAAACATTTTATAAGCTGTTTCACCTAAAGTGTGGGGACATGAAAATCATAGCTCAGAGATGGATGAATGTTCAACAAGAGTTTCCAGAGAAACTATTTCTTTACCCCACCTCCTCTCTCCAAGGCACCTCAGGAATGATTTGGGAGCCTAAGCCACAGCATCCAGGACCACTTTTGACATCTCAGGCAATATAAACAGTCCACATTGTGGCTGACAACACCCACTAGAGAGCCCTGCCCTTACAGCCAAGTAGGTGGATCATAGGCAGCGAAACTTCTGGCAACTTAAATTTCTTTTGGCATTTATATTCTGGCACCTGAATTACTCTGCTGATGTTTTCTTACTTCTACATCCTCGTCTGGTATAAGGGGATGTAATAAAGGAACCTGGGAAGAGGAAGCTTCCATTAGGCATAGAAAGGCATTTAATTACCCTTCTCCAGGTGCCATCTCTAGCAGTAGAAGGGTGGCTGAGTTCTGTACTTGAGAAAAAATCCTGAGCAGTTCCTTTACCCAAATAACTTCTCTCCTCCTCAAGATTCTTAGCAATGTCCTTTTATTTTAAGAAGGGGATTTAAAACCCCTTGTAAATGTTGTAACAGCTCAGATTCAAAAGCCTTCTCTAAAAATCCATAGTTCTGCTCTTAAACCTCTTTTTTTTTTTTTTTTTTTTTGAGATTCCTCATGTAATTACACTCCAACTTTTGTCCTCCTCTGAACTTTGCTGAGTTTTGGAAAGTGCTGATTAGACCAAACAAAAAATTTCTTCAGCAGTGAAAGAAATAGAACCTTCAGAAAATTTTAAGAACCTGATTAGTCAAGCTTTCTGGATAGCTATTTGTGCCTTGCTTTTCAAGAGCAATTTATTCACTCAGCTTAACCTTATTCTCAGTACATCCAAGCATCACACATAGATAGTTTTATTCTACGCAGTTTCTCATGTATTTCCAGAAATAACTTGGAGTACTTGTTTCTGTTGCTGTTAAGACCCATTTATTATGGCCAAACTAACAGAAAGTGAATTTAAAACCAAAGCCTGGTATTGGTCTGGCCTGGTTTGATGATCATGATGATGATGATATTTCGACACAACACATTACATTATCTGCAAGTGCACATTGGCAAGCTAAAAATTGGAAATTCTTTTGAACTCATGTTTAGAAGAAATGGACTAATGTCCTTCTGTGCAGAAACCACTGAGAAGGGAAGTGGTTTTTTAAGTGTCAGCTACACCTCAGTGACAATTCTTCTGTTTCAGGAAGTGAACACAAACATTCAGTGCCAGTATTCCCAATGCAATCCCAAATGAGAGCAGCAGCTTGACTGTGTCACCCTCTAACACCTGAAATCCTTGGCTCAGCACTCTCTGGAAGAAGAGCCTGTGCTACACTGCTACTGCTCCACTCCATCACCACCACATTAAACATGAGATATCAGGCTCTAACCTTGGCAGCACTGAGTGTGAAATTTCTGTGGCACTCCCAGTACTCCATGCCAGCGTGAAGGTGAAAATTTTGTCCACATTTTGTGAGGGAATAAAAAGAAAATCAAAACCTTTAGCCTTTAAATTTGCAGAAAAAAAACCCCAAGTTACACACACACACATAAATTGAAACCAAACTATCAACAGGACATGAAAGATGTCTCTTCTGGAAAAATACAGAATTAAAGTGCCATGATCCTCTCCATCAGAATTGCCTGAGGGCTGTTGGAGTGAAAGTGAAGAGGAGGAGAGGAGAGAAAAACAGCCACTGCAAATAAGCAGAGTATTTTATTAGAGAGTTATCTCCTTCTTGCAAGAATGAGTGCTCAAATGGATAATACCTTCCTGTGAAATCCAGGTTTCCAGCTCTGTGTTAAGAAGAGGCTCTTACCTTATGGGATTATCCATCCTTGATACTGTGAGAAATGCTGCTAAATTCGCTGTGTAGGAAGAACACACAATAAGGGTGAAGAGCCACCAGCTTCCCATTACAATGCGCATCGCCACAGAATTGACACTGGATTCACCCCCTACAAATAAACAGAAATGGAGGGTCTCTCAGCAGATTCCATGTACAATCACCCTCTGTGTGCCCTGGTATATTAAACTTTGTTGGAGCTCCTCTCTGCTTCCCCTCCAGTCTGCCCTTTCACTGTGGGAGAAGCATTGCTTCTGTTAAGGCTGATAATTCACAAGTATTTTCTCCAGTCAACCTCTTGCCCTAGACAATGTTCTAGAAAATCATCTTTCAAAATATTTCCCTAGAGAATTATTGAGGATCAAATCTACAGAACATGAAAAATGTTCTAAATAAAGTTGAATGGTGAAGCACAACTAATATGCAGGAATTAAATCATTACAGTGTTCAGAATATAGTAATATTCTGTCTTCAATTACCCTTTCAGAATTGGGAAAAAAGCCCCACAGAACTGCCTAATGGTTTGTGTGCTATCTTTGCTACACTTAAATCTGCAAAGACTGAAGCATTAGTGTCATTACTTGTTACCCTTGACAAGATTTCAAAGCTTGTGAAGATTTCTTTGCAGCAGTCTTCAAGCACAGTTATGCTTGAGCATCATTGGAGGCTAAACCTTACCACAGAGCTGGTTCTACTTACTTCAGCATATGTTTGTGCTGATTATATCTTACTGCACTTAAACCCATCTTAATGAGATGAGGGAACAAGTTTCATAGTAATAGGATGGATTTTCCAGCTGAAGCTTTAGAAGCTAGCAATCACAATGAAAAATAAAGTAGAAAAAAGTTAACAAGTTTACCCATATGTCAGCATTAAATAAAACCTGCATTCCAAGAATACAACTAACGTTATAGATAGGGCACAAAAACTGTGTGGGCAGATTTTATAAACAATTAGTTACAAAAATAACTTTGTTAATGGCAGCAGTCCTACTGAATTCAGTAGGATCAGTCCCATGCCTAGAGTGTAAAGCTAGTTACATACTCTGTTCAAACAACCAAGAGATAAACTGTCTCACAAGTTCAAAAACATATGCATTTGTATTTCCATTTATACATTAAACAATTAAAAAGGTGCTAATTTCAGAGCTGGAGAAGCATTGTAATTGCGCACAAAGCAGCTCTGTGGTTTATTTCTACTGTAACAATTTTGCCAAAGAGGAAAAGCCCGCTAGTGTGCTTTTTCTGGACTTAGTGAGCGACGGAAAAGGCGTAAAAAGACAAAAAGCCCCAACCCTGCCCACCTCCCCCACAAAGGCCTTCTGTGGGACCTTCACCCCGCTCTGGGAAGGGCAGAGGTGAGTACCTTGCTGCACGAAGGCGCCGTAGACCACCCATATGGCGCTGTGCAGGGTGGAGGACACGGAGGGGCTGGGCTGCGCCGCGCCCTGCGCCCGCACGGCCTGGATGCGGTTCAGCACGAAGATGAGCACGCCCACGATGGGGATGGCCGCCGCGATGCACGCCCACACCGCGAAGTCGAAGGGAGCGAAGAGGGAGAAGATGTTGATCTTCTCCTCGGGCTTCTTGATTAGGATGCCCACGGAGTAGTCCATGTAGCGCTTGCTGAAGTCCACCACGCTCTCCCGCTCGGGCGTTATGGTGATGGCCGAGATGGCCAGGTCTGCTCTCTGCAAGACAAACGCAGCGCATCGCATCGCATCGCTCCCTGCCGCCAGGAGGCCGGCCAGCAGGAGCCTGCAGGAGAAGCTTTTAAGAACCAAGTGACTACTTGCCTCTCCTTCTATAACATAAAACCATTAGATGCATTTATATAAATTCTCTAATTCTGCTTTCACCATTCAAACATTAGTTAA
This sequence comes from Sinosuthora webbiana, assembly GCA_013397395.1. Taxonomy (NCBI): domain Eukaryota; kingdom Metazoa; phylum Chordata; class Aves; order Passeriformes; family Sylviidae; genus Sinosuthora; species Sinosuthora webbiana. The sequence goes on along the minus strand of VXBN01017339.1, from coordinate 105,218 downwards.
TTGCACTGGTCTAAAGAAGAGTAATGAAATATAACCTGTCAAGGAACTCTTGAACAGAAAGCATGACCCTGACTCCTGTCTGGAGGAAGGGTAGCTTATTTAACCTTTATCCCTCACTTGTTTTCCAAAGGAGGCCTAAAACTCCAAACCATATTAACCCAGTGCACTGCAAGCAATAAATAAAGAAATACCATTTATTTAGCTTGTGTATTTGATAGCAGGGTGGGAAGAGCTAATGTTTGTTTTTCTCCCTGCAGAATTACCAACTTTACATATTCATGAAGAGATTTCACAGGACAACTGGGGAGAAGATTTGGGGTTTTTTTTTTAATGAATAAAGTGATGGGAAAAGCTCATAACAGGAAGAATGCACAAAGGCAACTTTGTTCCTGAAACTGCTTTGACTTCAATATTTAAAACAAGTAGGTGTTGCATGTAGATAATCCTTAAAGAGAATGCACACTTGATAAAGGGTAAGATAGGAGTTAACAAATAAGATTTTCAAAGCTTTTGAAGAGCTTCAATTAGATTTTCAGTGTTTTCTGTCTTAATAAAAAGAGTTCTCTTCAAAAAAAAACCAGAATATACATTCTGTTTCCTATCTCTAATTGCATTGAGAACGTAAAACCAATATTAGAGGAGGGAGGTTTGCTCTGAAACACTTTGGAGTCTGTGGAATAAATGGTAGCAGAAATACCATTTTAAAAATACCATAATAGATATTTTATTGCTTCAAAGAAAGCAATTTCCAAAGAAACTTAACAGGAGTTTTTACCTTATTTTTAAATCCATGAAATTCAAAGAGTTTATGTCAATGCAAAATAAGTTAAAAACTCTTTATGCTCCCTAGCACCAACCAAGAACATCCTTATTATCACACACATTTGCTATTGCTTTAATTGCTTCTATTTCTTCCTAAACATCTCCTTACAGATACTGAACCACCTATTTACAAGATAATGAGAAAGCTTTCACTTTCAGTAATAACCTCCACTGCAGAAGAGTAACCTTTCCTACAAAAAGCAGCAACATGGAATATTAATTCCTTTGATTCTTCGTCTTGATTAATGCTCGTCCCATGTCAGGTTGCAAGAACATGAACAAAATACACTCATTTCATTCTCTGGGAGATTCTAACCTACAAACTCTACCCATTTACTTAAATGGAGTTCAATTAACTTACTCCTGGATTTGCAATACTATAATTAAGAAATTTGGTCTTCTCAATTTTAAATGAATGAATAATCTTGAGACCAGTTTAAATTCTGATCCCCTATTACTGGGTCTACTTTTCCTGTTTGGGAGTCAAACTCATTGTCATTACTCATTGGTCTTTATTAAACACGTTGTCACAGAATGACCAAAATATCCCATCTACAAACAATTTTCAAAGACAAAATGACAAAAAATAAAATACTAATAGTTAATATTTTAAGGAGAATACGTTGCTTTTCCTCTATTTTCCATAGTCATTCCCTCACACACACAAAGATGACCTCTATTCTGATAGCAATGTAAAGACACAGATTTACACCAACATAATTTATGTTGAGAGCAGCTGGGAGCAAATAAAACAAGAGACTCTCTAGCTCCTATCATGTATACAGAGTCTTAAATCGCAGTTTGTATAACACTCAAACCATCCACAGCTCAGAAGCATTCTGCACTGGTGCCTTCATCCTAATTCATTCTCCTGTAATTTTTTAAAACGCAGCTTCTTCTCTGTGTACCTTGTTAATGAGTTCTCCAATCATGCCGTTCCAGGAGCTGTTTTGGAGCTGGTGTCCATACTTGCCATCAGGAGCTTGATATATCTCATACTTGAAGCCCAGATTCTTGGCCAGTGCATCCAGGACATCGATGGAAAATCCTTTATATCGTTTTGGCTGCCCAAGGATGTTCTCTGCCACCATCACAAAAGGTTCTTCCTGAGAACAAAACAGTATCTTAACTGACACTTGAAACAAGATTTTCAGTTGGCTTCTCTGAGCAAAAGGGTGTTTTCTGAGTAAATTCTGGACAATTTAGCACAGATTTTTGAGACACCCGTAACCTTCTGAGGCAAAAATTGTAGGTCACATGGGATATTGTGAAGCTTCCCAACCAGACACCACTGCCTCAGCACCTCAGTCCTATCCATAGCCTTGGTTTTTCCATAGCTCTTGAGAAGAAGCAGAGACTACAGAAGAAATTCAACCCCAGATTTAAAAAGCTGTATTTTACATACAAGGCCTCATCTTTTATGCAGGACACATACTAAAACTCGAGCTAAAACCACTGCAATTTTGTGAACATTTAAAATTTTAAAAATTCAAATAATAACCTTCATTGGTACTGGTTTCTGGAGTATTTTAATTTAAGAACTCTGATTTGGGACCAAGGAAATGCAGCATTTTATGGTATGTTTTCTGCTGGGGACAGGTGTCCTGCTTTCCTGCAGGGGAATCCCAGGGATGTTGGTGGCACAGCCACTGCAGCTGGCTGCCTTTATAGCGTGGTACTGCCACAAAAAGGGTCTGCTCACCTCTCACACCAGCTACAGCATAAATTGAGGGAAGAAAATTGGGGGCTGGAGGGAGTGCCTTCATGTACATATGTGCACTTAGGTACTGCCTATTTGTACCATGATTCAGAAAAAGAGAATTGAAAACAAACAAAAAAAGGACATCATATTCTGCAATCCGCAGACTATAATATCTTAGCCAGGAATGCATTCAAGCCCTAATTTGCCCCTAATGTAGCACTTGGCTGACAGGAGCTTTTAACCACTCCAGACTTTAACAGACAGTAGTCCCAAAAGTGTAATGATTTTTTTGGAGATATGACACTTTTCTAAAAGATATAGTTTATCTCAATGGGAATTTATGAGCTTGATGCAGAAAATACTTGATTAAATTTTACAGCCTGCAGCGTACAAGAGCCAAGATTAGATTATCATAATTGGCCCATCTGATCTTAAAATCCATGAAATGCTGAAAACTGCCTCTCCAAGCTGGAGGATGATATCTGGAACGCACCCCTGTGCATTCAGGCCCTGTGCTGGTTCTATGCCTGGTAGGAATTACAATGCAGAAAAACAGCATAAGCAAACAAACAAATGCTCTGTACCACTGACAGTGCACAGCTCCACATAAAATAATAAAGGGTCATCACCTATCTTCCTTGCTTATGTAACTGATCATCCAAAAATACAGAACATGATAGGGGAAAACACTGCGGGAAGTGCCCAAAATATTCAGTCAGATCCTTTTTATTTTGAGCACTTTGTTTCCTGAACTCAGAAAGGATCATACCAAGACAGTCACCACTTTGAGTGTCACTCCTTGTAAGTCGTTGCCCAGCCGTCGCTCTTGGAGGCTGCCGTTCAGTCCCTTCTCGGAGTCCCACGTCGCCAACTGGAACACAAAGTACCCAGAGCCTGAAGCACTGCCAAGGCAGGAACCTCTCAGCATTTACAAAATGGTTAACAGCAGCTTGACCGAATCCAGAACTGATAGAGAGAGGTGGTGTGGCTTTTTTTAATGTGGAATCAGAATTAGTGTGATTCAGAGGACAGACATAAACAAGTACCTGGCCTGAATGTACGTTCATTGATGTGTGCAGTACAAATGCTCGATTATCTGTAGTATTTATCATATCATTTCACTTAGTTCTCTCTGACATTGCATTTCTCCTCAGTAAGTTTATATTGCCTGAGAATCCCCAGGATTACCTGTGGTTGCACTACCCCAGATTTCCCTTTCTGCTCAGATCCTTATTTTCAAATACCCTACATTTATCAAAGACCAACCTTTTTTTCTACAGTGTTTTAGCTCACCTGCAGTCATAAATTCTTGACACAGGTTCTATGGTGTCAAGCTGTCTCAACTCACATTTTCTTCAGCTCCTATCTTAGGTCCTGTTTTCTCTGTTCTTGTCCTACTTCTACATGATCTCTAAAACAATTACAGCCTCTTGAGCTCCCAGGCTCCTGATGAACAAGTATCTCATATCTACCAGATGTACCATATGCATGTTTTCAGGATATCTCCCTGGAACATTGCATCTAAATATTTCATTTTTCAATTAAATGCATCATTTTAAAAATTCATTTTACTGCATTTTCTGAAGAGAAATACAGTTCAATTCAATAGAACAGATTCAATAGAAAAGTCAGTCTTAAGTGACCTTTGGATTATTCAAACTAAATATGCTCCTGAGCAGCAGCAGCAGTCAGACACTCCTTTTGCCTTCAAACAGAATCCACAGTGTCATTTTGTTCAGAAGAGACATAAATAGTATCAAGTAGAAACTGCTTTCTTCTTTTTTTTTCAGCTGTACTCTTAAGCACCAATACTATGCTCACATATTTGGAAGCAGTGTTGTTAGCTGAAGGCATGCCCTGTAGAAATTAAACACAGTCCAAGATCTGTGAAATATGGATTCCTCCTGCCAGAAGCTAATTGTCATGTAACAAGTCAAAATCTTCTTGGAAAGAACTTACTTCACTGAAAATGCCTATGGCTAGATGTCCTACATGATTTATTTCTATGACTTCAGTTTTATCCTAAAGCCTCACAAATCAAATCAACAAATAAAATGTGATGGAAGAGATCTGTATAGTTTTATTTCTGTTTTGTTGCATTAAACTGATAAACAGGGAACTAGAAAAGAACAAGACATTCAGTGAATATTCAGCAACTATCACAACTGATGGAAATTATTCCACAGCCACTAAATCTTGAAAGTTGAGACGCAGGAGAGGAAAGACTTAAGGTACACCTCCTTTTATCCAGATGACCTGGAGGATGGAGGAGGAGAATGTATGAATAATTTTCAGCTTTCTAATGACACTCCTGAAAGCTAAAATATCTCATACTGAACACTCTCCTCCTGTGATGGCAGTTTGGAGTGACAGAGGAGCGTCTGCACATCAAGTGTCTGCAGCAACACTGGCAGATAAATACCTGTAGCCATGGTATCTTTTGAATTTGAATTTAGATGCTGGCTCTGAAATATTTCCAGACGTTCCTCAGTCCTTGCAACCGCAAAACCAAATGGACAGATCTTTCCTTTGACATAAATCAACATGGTTCAACAGACTTCAAAGATCAGTGTAGGTGTGTATAGCACCTACTGTGTCTCAAATCCGTAAAGAAAGCTGAGAAAGAACGTCTAAACCTTTTTTGCTTGTCCTAGGCATATGATTGAGATTTTTGCCAAAATGGCTTGCAAAATATACAGGTGATGATTAAATAGTCATAGAAATGGGAAATGTAACACATTCAAGTTTACTTCATCACTGGTGGACTGACACATCAATTTTTTCTCCTACACATGCTCCTTTCAAAATCTGATTTCATAGAAGGGCCTTAGACTTCTCAAATACTCTGTTTCATATTCTGCACTACCTTGAAGAGCTCCAAAAAATACTGGAGACAAGACAGTGTAAACCCATGAATTTATTTTTTTTTCAAAAGGAGCAGCCAAAGATTCTTCTTCTATGCAGCAGGGGTAAGTGCAAGGAGAAAGAGCATATTTTGCTTCAGAACAGTGCTCCAGAGTACTGTACTACAAACTTTTCAGCCTCTTAAAAGCAAACTACAGAGATAAAAATCATAAACGGAACATAAGGAAAACCATTTCCAGAGGGGATTTTCCCTGTGCATCCTTGTGCTTTGGAACACTCCATTTGCTAAGAACTGTGCCAATTTTATCTTCCACTTCTTGCAGACAGAATTTTGTTTATAGGACTGATGTATTTACAGATATGTATATCAACTTGTGACAGCTGACCTGCCAAGATCGGTGCCTGAGAAACTAATTTCCAGCACGGTTACACACCATGAGTGCTGCTGTTAAGGCCATTAGAGTTTCATTCTTTGTAGAAATACATACAAATTTCCTACCAGAAGTCTGTAGCCAAAGGTTATAGCACAGCCATCATCAGCTGATAGGAGATAAAGGGCTTTTAGATCCGATTACGAGAAACAACTGCTTGCAGAATCAGCACTTGCAGGATGTGTTTAAAAAAACAAATCAATGGTCTCTGGAATATGTATTTAATGGCAGTCTGGGTGGGATTTTTTTGATTCTCAAGTTACCTGGTTCTGTGAGTTTAAGTTTTGAAACCAGCTACTTTATGAAAGATTTTCCACTTAAAGCATCCTAGCTTTTCTTTCTGAAACAGCCCTGTTGCTGGGAGTCCTCTGGTTCTAGCCAAACAGCAGAAGCTAAACAATGCAGTAAAGACAACCCAGAGGAAACAAATGTGGAATTCAGACAAAAAGGTAATTTGTTGGAAAATTCTGACTCAAAACATGCTTTTGATTTCAGTCAATATTTACTGCATTTTCAATTAGAACTGCAAGGAAAGGTTTGGAGAGAGAAAATAAATCTTCGACATTGTTTTCACCCTCCACAAGCAAGACAGGATGAAACAAAGACACTTACTCAAAACACAAGCAAAACAAATGTCTGTCAAAGGCCCAACCAAATGGAGATGCAAATTATCCCAAACTACTAGTAAATTCAGTTGGAAACAGACATTAGCAAATAAAGTGTTCAGTGTTTCTATCTCAGTATTGAATGTGATTATCTCCAATATTTTAGTTTACAATACAGTAATTACTGTCCAAATAACACATATCACTGCTATCTAACACAGTTTTAAGTATGACACCATCCTAAATGTGATCTACGTTTCAGGAAAAACATGATTCACATAAGAAATGAAAAAAAATAATTCTCAACAGCTGCATATTAATGTTTGAAGTGTCTACAATCTATCCAGAACATACATCTTCTATATGACCAAAACACAAAAACTTTGATTGCGTAACTTCATTGGAGCTAAGGTTACACTGTCCAAGTACTTGAAATCTGAAAAACTCCTAAGAGACAGGAAAGTGAGAAGAGTTCAAGGCAGGCATCTCTCACACCATGAGAGAGACACCCATATCAACCAGAACATTTTCTGTGAATAAAAAAGCTGTTCTGTCCATGGAGTGTAATAAATTAATCCTTGTCGTTCACAGTCTAAAAATGCTTTTAGATTAAAGTTAGACTCAAACAGATTTCATTTCAATGACAACTTGTTTCTTAACCTTGAAGTCAACAGAGTTTATGTCAAGTATGATGTCCTTGTACCATGTTTGTGTATGTTGCACATTGGTGCCTCATTCCCTTTGCAAGCCTTGCAGTACAGCTAAAAGCAGATTTGAAGTGAACCTGATAATAAAACAACACATGAACAAGAAAATTAATGTTTACAGATGACAAATATGAAATAAGGGAGTGGGCCATTTAATAAATGGAAAAAATTAGACACTTCTTTTTTACAGTGCTACGGAATAAACGGAATTTCATTTAAATCTTAAAACAAATATAAGTCCACTTAAAACATTTAAGTCCACAATTCCTTTTCAAATGCTGTATAACAGTAATCTACAGAATTTTCTGCCATTCGAAACAAGGCAGTAGTAGGACTCAGAATTTGAATTAGTAGTAGTAGTTGTTAAAAACTTTTGTATTTGTGTAATCCACAATAATATAAAACAGGATTCAGAAAATGAAAAGGTATCAAATCTCTTGCTTGCATGCGTATCCAAACACTGATACAATTTATTTCCATCAGAGCTACATAATTATTAGGAATATTCTAACATTTCTACTCTAAAGCATAAGCTTATAGTCAATATAGGGATAAGATACTGGGTAAGATCTGCAGATGAGCTGATTTAAGATACATTCTGTGGTTCAGCATAACTCAACCCTGTTTGTAGTGAAATACCAGCAAGTCATCTCCATCCAGACATTCTAGTCTGATACTTTACATTTGTTTGTATTAAACATATCTTGCTTCCAAACACTTGCAGTGTGACTGAACACCTGTGCACCCACAGCCACAGAGAACTCCAAAACACGTTAAAACCGTGAAGCAGAGGATTGAGAACCAAGTCTCAAGCTGTACATAAACTCCCAGTCTTTGGGTGAAAATTTTATGCCATGTTTAATGCTCAATGCAGGGCATTAAGAAGCACCATAAGGATTGCATCTACCTGCTAAAAGGTCAGAGAAGGGCAGGGAAACCGTGGAAAGCTGCAGAAAGCTAGAAAAAGGGCACAGAGGGAAAGGCTGCCTCCCCTGGGGTTGCTTTGCCACTGCTCCTTCTACAAGGGAACCCTGGCTTTGTGTCCAGGACAGCAAAGGACACAGATGTGGCTGTTGATGCTTTAATGGGTCTTTAGGACTGCAAGACCTTCAGGGAGAAGAATTCCATTTATTCCAATTTTAGCACAATTTTTTTTTGCAAATTTATGGTGCTGTATCGATGATAATAAAATTTCTCCAGAGAATCATGGGAAGATGAGCATGAGGCAGTAAGACCTAGAAAATACCACAAACACTGATACAATTTTGACAGCTTTTTCAATAGTACTGCAGAATTAATAGGTAGCTGAAATGAAGAGGACAGTATGTTTGTATCTGAATTTTAGCATTATTTCATACAAAGTCGTATGAATCCTAGGGGAATTTGTTTCCTGAAAAAAGACAATACCACATTAGCTTCTATGGAACAATGAAGAATTATGTATCAAGATGAGGAGAAAAGTTCTGAATGGCACAGAGCAAGTCAATATTAAGATCTTCTTGACTTAATAGCTTTCTTACTATTTTGAAACAGGAAATAGGAAATTACTGATGTTAAAATGTCTAAGATAAAAAGATACCTCAAAACTGGGGAGTGCTGAAAATACATCAAACTCGCACAGTGAGAAAAATAATTAGGAGTAGTAAGAACTCTGACATGAAACTATAACATGCATCTTGCATAAGTAGAAGTGAACACTTATGGAACAGAAAAATGGGAAATAGGCATACTTCAACTGAAGGAACAAACACAGAAATTAGCGAACAAGTTGTGCAGGGTGACAATGAGATGCAAATGATGACGAGCTTGTAAAACAGTACTGCTGCACAAGTACCAGTGTGGTCCTGGACTGCCCATCCCACGGCATGGGCTGAACAGGGCAACCACAACACAGCTGAGAAGAATGCACAGTCTTAACACTGTGGTTAGCATCTATCTGAACAAGTTAGGCATGCTGGACAAATATCAAGGGAGAACAGGACAACTGCTACTGTGATGGAGGATTCAGTCCATACAAAAAGGATGAAAGATACAAGTGTGAATGTTCAAGATAATGATAATAAGAAATGGGAAAATTAGAAACAAAACTACATATAAGGCAACAGAACTACTGCTGCAAACTTCTTGTAATCTCCGGAGGCCTTTCACAGGAAATACAAATTGTTTCTTAGAAACATTTATTCATTCTCAGTGCAGACTGTTAAATGAGAAATAGATAAAAGGGCAGGGATTTTTTCAGTATTTCTAAGCAAAACCATTTTTAATGGGAAAGGGTCGGGCACACCCAGGATATAAGAAAGTACATAGATAAAGGCAATCAAAAAACTCTCTGGTGGTTCTTGAATTCACCAGAGATACCAGATCCAAACTGCTTCACATAATGCTGGATCCCAGCCAAAGGTGATTAGGATGGTTTTGTCCCACGTAGAACAATTTCATTGAAGTCCCAGAGTGCACAGTTTAACCTGTGATCTTCAGTTTGCAATTTCCCAGTTGAGTGGATTGATTGCCATCTTTAAGGCTGGTATAAGGGCATATTATCCACAAAGTAAAAAGGTACTTGTGCAGTCTTTTCAAAGAATGTCATAATTCCGGAATACTTGAAAACCACAGATGCTTTCATCTCCAAAAGAAAAAACCATTCCCTACTGCTGAAACAAAGCCATTCCTAGAACTCTGCCAGGGAGAAATTCTGTCAAAAGTGCACAGGAACAATTTGAGGTTCCAGCCTACAACCGTTAACTTCGCAAGCCTACGTAACACCAGTGAGTCCCGAGAGCCACACTTATATAAAGTTAATTGAGCATAGACCTAGAATAGAAAATAGAGAAAGTTCAAGAACGCTGAAGGAGGGATTTGAGTAGGAAAGAGCAACTGACCTGAACTGACATGTCTAAAGAAACAGATATACACCACTGCTCACCTGAGCAGCCAGCGAGACAAATGGCAAATGTCTAGGACTGAGATGCCACATGAAGTCTGCCCTTGAAGCAGCACAATGCCCTTCAAAGATGGGAGGGAACAGGCTCACAATTAACAGAGAAAAGCAGCGCTAACAGAGCTACCACCATGTAGACAGTCCCATGAAACTCTGATTTAGAATTTAACAAAACAAATCTCCAACTGTGCCAACAAAATGTACTTTGGCAAGAAGCTGCATAGTAACAAGCGGAGAATTTACACAAATTGGAATAAAAATTTCAAATTAATTCAAACAGCTCAAAACCAATGCAAAACGCTAAAAATTACATTGCACTGAAACAAAGTGCAAGCTAGTATCAGAAGAATATTTTTTCCATGTAAGATCAATGACAGTACTTAATTGCTATTATCTAGAGACGAACTAGATAGGATATGGATATGGAGTCTCTCTCTCCATGTCATTTACAATAATTCCTACGTAATAAATACAAATAATAGGGAAACCTAGAGGGGAAAACTACATTAGTTAACCCAAAACTGTGCGGATAGTTTAGGACAGAGGACTACCAGCAGAGGCTTTGGTAGAGGTTATTACAGCGTTAATATTCTAATTCTCTAGAAGCCTGTGCATTTATTCAGGTCTTGCTCTTCAAACTCTGCCATTCACTGCAGCTAACAATTTCGACCCTACCTATCATAACTCAGCAGTATCTTGCTCCGCTATTTTTATGGTCCTTCATTGCAGAGAACATCAAGTATTTTGACGTGAGACGAAATGTTTTCCCTTATGTTTTTCATTAGCCAAAGGTCAACTCAATTAAATGTAATGACCATATTATTAAAAGCCAACTACTTTACATATAATAGACCTCTACAACATAAATGAAGATTAGACACATTCTGCCCTGTACTACTAATATTAGGGAAGCCAAGGTATTCCCATGTATTGCTCTCTACAGAATCGTAAGTGAGGAATTTCATGCAGAATTGAAGCAATAGTTTTATTTCTAACCCTACAGGTTTTATTAACACAGTGGCAGACTTCTTATACCCCTTGGGACTAGATCTACACCATATAGTTTATAGTGCATATACATCACGTTTAATATTATGTTGCAGGGCACCAATTATGAGAATTATCTTTTTGCTGAAATGAGATACTGCTCCATTATGTGTCAGAATGAGACATTATTTTGCTAGCAGGTAATCAAGCAGCACTGATACCAGTTCAGGGTTGCTCCTCTTTCCATATTGTGATAGCTGGTGAACACCTCTGACCTCTCTTACACAACACAGAAGAACACCTGTGTTCTACTGTGCTGAGCCTGGGCAATGCTCGTCTGGGGCAGCAAATCCACACTTGGCAGAAAAAGGAGCTGAAAGGACATGACAAGATAAATGTATTCTGCAATTCATTATATAAAAGTATAAGTAGGCCATCTTCAGCTCTGCTAGACTAAATTGCTTCAATTAATACTAGTCTTTGAAGGAGCAGTGACTGCAACATGCTGATGTTATTAGTGCAGCAACACAGGCACTGAGAAAGATGTAGTATTAAATGAAGCAATCATGAGAGTGATGAAAACAATACGAACAAGAACCTTATCCTCTGATGGCTTCTTTATGAAGTGCAGGGAAGTATTACTCTATCCCAAAATTTTTGTATTTCATCTCCCTGACATAATATCAAAATGTGGCAAAGAAGGTGTTGAAAATAAATTGGAGGTATTTTCTACTAGACTCTCATAGGCTTCTCTCTTGAAAAGCAGGCAAGGAATTTCCACCCCTGTCCTCCTGCAGTTTTGCCACTTTTCAAGGCTTCAAGATACAAATGAAGTGCCATAGTGTAGAAGCACTGTTGTTGAATCAGATGGCAGCATTGCCACAGCAAAAAATGTGTGTGCAGCACCACAACTCCTTTAAGGGTCAAATAAATTAACTGTGAGTACCCAAGATACAGCTGAATCAGGCACTTCCCAGGGGCATTGTAATGATATGAACAACCAGGTCTCTAAGCATAAAATTAAACCTAATAAGTAATCATAAAAGTTAGACCGATGCACGTACAAAGTCCTCAACAGCTGTCACAAGTTACTGGCTAAAAACACATTGCCACTGGGTTACCTATCTGAAAGGCAAACAAGCCCCTCTTCTTTTTCCTGCAGTTTAAAAGACAAAGTCATTGTCCAGTGAAATCCAACATGTCCTGGCCTCCAAGGATACTCTGAATGCTACAGCCAATTACTGAAAATCAAGTTGCTCAGGAATAGCTGCTTGTGGACAAAACTGAACCAATTCCCTTTACCACGACTCATTATGTGTAGGTAAAGTGGAAACAAATCCGTTTCACACAGAGAACAGATTGGTTTCAAAGCTTCCAAATGCTTTTTGGTAGCAAATTACTAGCTTTTGAGAGCAGAACTATCCTTGTTATTTATGCAACAGTGACCTCAGCAGACCGTTTGTAAACAAAAAACCCCTCATCATCGAGAAGTTGGATCTAACAACAAATACAAATTCATGTTGATTTCCTATAGGTTCTTGCCCCGCTCTACAGAGCATAGTAACCAAATAACTCCCTGCTGTGCTGTTCTAAGAATTTTGCTGGGGAGGGAGAGCAAGAGAGGCTTGCACAGCTGGACAGCTGTCAGGATCTGTTTTTTCCAGTCCTTCTATGTGAGAGCTCTGCACATAGGAATTAACCAGCATGCTACAATGGGCTATGCCAAAACTGCTCTGTTTTTTGCAATTCCTTACTGGGTTTCTTGGGGATTATCTGAGCTGAATGCTTTTGATGTCTCACATTCAAGAAACCTACCCTTATTTCTTCAGTTCTAACAACAAGACTTTTCCTAGCCTGGCCCCTGAGGTACAGACCACTGTGTGATTTCACCAGCTGTGATTTTCCCCTTCTGAAGCCTGGCCAGCATGAATTCACTTTCTGATTCTGGTTAAAGACCCTGAGTCATCTCAGAATGAAAAGCAAAGTTCAGCCCACACTCTGGTATCACCTATCAAGGCAGATCTCAGTCCTGTATTAAAACTGCTCTTCTCTCAAACTCCAGACACTCATGAAAAGCTCCACAACATCAAAAGTAACTTTTTGTAGAAACTTATTTAAAAAGTAAGTATTGGCATTATCTAATGACCTCATGATACTTTGGTGGCCTTGACATAACAAGGGCAATGTTCTAGAGAAAAAGCCACTTTTAATTTTAGTTCAAAAGGCATGGATTCATTAAAGTAATTTATAAACCAAATTGAAAACTTAAACACAAAGAGGTCAAAGTCTTAGATGAAATGTTGATACTTAAAGATGACAATTAAAAAACTCCAATAATATTTTATCAGAATTGCTGTTAGGACAAGTTAATACTTTCTCTTGACATCAGTAAAAGCCCTAAGTGCCAAAGCTTCTCTGCTAAAGATTTTAAGTGAATTTTGACCAGACCTGGTTATCAGCACTGGAATCTACATCCACATCTATGGAACACTGAAAATTCTTGTAATAAATTTAAAAGTTCCATTTTTACTGGACTTTCCCTTGGTTTTGATCTTTACAATATGACTTCACCTTTATCCTCACTTCTCACGGGAAGTGAGACAGAAGGGCTTAAACAATTTGCAGATATTTTTTTCCTCTACAACAAAAACCACTGAGTAAAAAAAACATAACTTGGTGTTTGGTAATGAATAATTGCCTCTCCAAGAAAAAGAAGAACTGTAGATAGTATTAAGGAAAACATGAATTTTCTTCTCTCTAATGATAGGCATTTAATGATTTTAATTAACAACAAGCTATATTGAGACAGCTTTCAAAAATATATTTATCCCTTGGGCTTTGTTACATACATAGAACAGGTTTTGTAAGGCAAATAAAATCAGCTTGCTCACAACGCCAATTAGCAGAGAATATACAAACACCAGATCCACAGATATTATAGTTTATATAAACTATGCACCCATTGCTAAGTATTCACAAGGAACAGAGCAATACACTTAGCTGATCTTTGCATAGTCCTCACACAGAACCTGTGGTAAGCATGAAAAATACTTTTCCATGTTACTGCGTGCAAACCTTTTGCTTACAGCCTATTGCCCTGCTTCATTTTTCCCTGCTTCAAATCAACATTCAGGAGAATTTTTAGCTTTTAGAAAAAATACTGGACAATGAGAACTTCTGAGCAATTTTGCACAGCGACAGACAGTGCACACAGGGTACATAAGAAAGATTACAGTAATAAATACTTTCTCCCAGCCCCACAAACTGCCACGTACCAGCAAAACTCCCTCACTAGAAAGGATGTGGTAATTTCAGCAAAGTAGTTAAAGGAAAGAAATAAAAGCAGGTAAGAAATACAGCTTGTACTATGTGTAATGTTTAAAGGCTCTCCTTTCGGGTTCCTTGCTGCAGCTTTAAAAATAAACACCGATCTCCAGCAAGCTTTATTAGAGTGCCCTACATCATTTGTTCAGGAGGATTCAATAATTTAGTAGGTTTATGTAATTACTACAGAGCTTATTTAATATTGCACCTGATGCGTTGTTGTTTTCCAAGTCTTGAGAAAAGCTTCTAGAAAAGGTCAAAGCTGATCAAATTAGAAAACAAGACATGATTTATGTGTGGTCCAAACTTCTCAGTGGAGGGAGAGAAACACTTTGGGCCCATGGAGGGCCACAGATAAGCAGCAGAACCTCTGCCAAGGAAAGGCAGCAACTCTCTGGGAATGACCCAGCGGTCAGACCTCATTTAAAGATCACCCTACCTTAAAACATTACAAGATTTATTTCTACGCTCTAAATGGCTCTTGGTCACGGCAGGGCAGGTGGTTTTCCAACAATGAACAGCAAAGCATTTGTACACAGAATTAGGGCTAAAATGGTCAGTGCCCTCCGAGAAATATGGATGCAGAAATATGGCAAAGAATTACCACAAACATATCTGAGGAGGAAAAAACCACACACGTTACATTCATTAAATCCTTTCTTACTGCCTTAACCTGATATTCTTTCTGTTGCTATGGTGATTGTTATACAGCCATTTATACATTTAAAGAAAAAAATCAGTATTCCCTCTCATGAAATTCAAAGTGTGAGAAATATCTCCTTAATGCAATATAAAGACTATTTCCTCAGTGGACCCATCAGACATTCATTTTCCTAAGGTCTTCCGAGTCCATTTAAACTTCTCTCTTCCACACATTGTGTGGCAATGAATTTCAAAATATAAGCAGGCAGTCTCTGAAAATGCACTTCCTCTTACAGGTTGTACAAGCTGCCTACCAGTTCATTTTATTAAGTATCATCTAGGTTTCCATTACGAGAAAAAAATGAATAATTCCTCCCATTTTGTCTTTTAATCTCTTTATTTCCTAAGCACCTAGACACACTCCTTCCTTTTGTCTGCTTACTGAGCCGAAAAATTCTGGCCTGTATGTCTCTTCATATAGAAGTAATCTGATATCTCTAGTCACCCTACTCCCTCTTACATCTTTTCTAGTTCTTGTATAGATTTTTTTGAAAGGGGAAAAGAAATGAAAATCACCAAAAAACCCAACTCAATCCAAATTATAGAGACTGGACAAAAATCAGCCCACGGAAAATTGGAAAACTGACTTCAGAAAGCCAACTTTTGAGTGCATTATTGAGTCTATATTTTAAAATTACCTTAGAAAAGTTGCCTTAGAAATCTTCAGCATTAAAATGCAGAAACAGCTGAACAAGGAAAGTAGAAAGCAAATGTCACCAATAGAAATTGTATATATTTATATAATATACACTTAGGAAATGGAAAATAAATTCTTACCTACTACATGCACAGTAAAATGTAGAATTATTTAACGTTTCGTAGAAAAGAAAAAAGCACTTTCGTTTATTAGAAAAAAATGCCAACACCCTTCACTGTATTTGTTGGGAACTCTTCCTAAATGCCTTCCCTTGCATAAGCAGAAGGTGGTAAATACAAAGTAGAAAGCTATGAGCCTGCAGTAATCCCCCTCCTCTCACTAGGTCTACAGCAATGTAATTTGTTGGTAATAAAGCCCACAGCTTTTCATAAAGTTAAGGGGAATTTGCAGCAACTGCTGAATTTCCAGTATTTTCCATCAAGTACATCAGGCCTCTACAAGTGGTCCAGCCAACTTGGATTTTTTTGTAACTCACAGAATTGCCTTATAGATCCCAGAACGTCTCAAGGCTACAGACTTTGCTCACAAATCCAATTAATTAAAGGAAACAAAATTAACAGGGTGTTAATAATTATGTGTGTTTGTCCACATCTCCATGGCAAAATATTCCCAGCTGCTTCAGAGCAGGCTTGGGATAAGCTCTGATGGCTGAGAGGCCCTACAATCTGCTGGCTGCCCATCAACTTAGTAGCTTGTGATTCTTGAGTGAAAACTTGGCCATTACTGAACTCCCAGGGCCTGCATTAGAGACTGACAACGAGCTTCACTGCAGACTTCAAACTGCAGCAGCTGCAGGGAGGGATGAATGAGTGAGTGACAAATGCAATCATCACATCAGCCCAGGAGATGCTACTAAAACGCTGCTTATTAGCACTGCCAAGGTGACAGTTGACAATCTGTGCTCTGATGGACCCACAAAATTGACACAGCCCAGGACGGGGAAGAAACTCCAGTAGCTGAGGTCCTTCCAGAACTGGCAGCTCAGACCATACAAAACTACATCTGTTCATTGCTCAGAAGCAGTAGAAGGCCTCCTACACTGAGGGCTGTCAGGCTGGTACCAGCACCAGTACACAATCATTTTTAGAATTCCAAGAAGGGAAAAATATTTGACTGTTTCTCATCCAAAATATATTGAAAAGTCTGAAGGTCTGAAGGCTAGGAAGATGGGTACCCAGGCCAGAGCCTGCATCCCAAGAGTGACAAGATGCAGCTCTTCAGGAGGTCCTTCAAAAGGCAGATTAGAGACAGCTCCCCCCAGTTGGTGACTTTTCTTTCACCCTGCTGAGTAACACAGGCTACATCTAAGATCATAAATGAATTAGCAAAAATGTATTCCTGTAAAAATACACCCCTTCCCACATTCACCTAGGGCTGTCATAAAAATGGCATTTCTTCATCTCTTCTTTAGGAAACACACAGCTGTCATTAAATATATATATATGATATACATGATATATGTAGACAGATATATACGTATATATGTATGCATAAAGAAGCCTGTGCAGTTATCCCTCATAAGAATCTGTCTGAGTTTAAATTGCCTTTCAGTACTAAATGTCACAGTCACTATAGAGAGCTACAATTTAAAAATCTTACAGGACTGAAACTATTTTTCTCAATACTCCTAACTAGTTTTCACAGTTTTTTTAACCTAGTTACTTGTCCTTTTGGAATGCTTCTGTCTCCTTTTGTCAAACTTCCTGGTCTTGAATTGGTACCATACCAGTTAGGAGAAAGAATATCAGATCTCTCAAAAGCAGGAGTTGGCTGTTAATGTGAATAAGTCTCAAGTTAATGACTTTCATCACAACTTCGGTCTGTGTTAGTCTGGCAGCATTACAGAGGCTGCATGTGCACGCAGAAAATCAAAGAGAACCGAGGCTTAATTGTATAATGGGCTGCACAGCAATATGTCAGAACCTTTTGGTTAAGGAGTCTCACAGGACTAAGAGACCAGCAATCACATCAAACAACGACAGCCACCAGCACATCTGCCCTGTCCCCCTAACAGCCCCACCATATCAACTCAGATTTCTTCACAGGCACGTTAAAGGTCACCTCGTGGGTGCTGGACAAAGTGCTGACACTAGAGCTCACGCAAGACTTCACATTCAATATTCTTCAATAAAATAAACTGACACTCTTCCCATCTCTGGCAGACACGGCTTAGGATCTGATAATCATTTCCATGATGGTGTAAATTACCACAGCAGACTCACTATTAACGTGTTCCAGGCTATCACACTAAGCCACACAGATGTAAAAAGACTAACACCAGACTCATATTTTGACCAGATTTCCCATGTAACAAAGCAGTTGCATATGAAAGAAATAAGGTAAAAAGGAAAAGAAGAAGGAATATTATACTGGCTTTCTTGCTCTTCACAGATTTTCTATTTTTAACTTTTTCCACTGTGAAGTGCAAAACTAAATTGAAGCTTGCTGTGAATACATTCAGGAACTTCAGCAGACCCACGCTCATTTTGTTTGTGCTGACCTGTGGTCCTAACCCTCTCTGTTGCTTTATAATAAACACCTTATATGTTGGAACACAAACCAAAGGTATCTACCTCCCACTGCCACCATTTCTGTCATAATTCCTGATATTCATGCTCTAGATGTTATCTTGCTCCCAGGATACTTGCCCTAACATAACACGAGCAGGAAACTTCTCGGGCTTACTGCACGCCATGCCATTCCAGCTGTGGAACTGCTCCCCAAGCATTGGCACTCATCTCATTTGTTTATGTATGGCTCACACAACTTTTGTCATGGCCAAGAAAAGATTCTGGCTAAGCATCTTAGTATCACTAAATTTGAACCAGTTCTGTTCAGGCTGTGATCCAGGTGGCTCCCTCAGTTTAGGGAGTGCCTTAGGCTCCAGCCTGCCACCAGGGTGGAATTGGAAACAGGAGCAGTGCTTAATTTTATAGTTCAAGGAGCAATGATATTTCATAACTAGTCCAAATCCAACATGAAGATGGATGCAAAAGTGAGGAGAGGAGACAAATGGGGAAGTAGGAGCCTTAGGTTTTCATGAGAGGATTATTATGAAATATCATCAGAGAATGATATACTGATATGATATGTGCAGTTCCTGCAGCTGAAATATCAGAATGAGCAACAGTTGTTCTTCCACTGCTGTAACAATTTGAATTCTCCTGGTTTCAACATGACAGTGATACTGGAATTGATTTAAGTTCATTGATGCCACTGGAAGTCATAAGGGCTTTTGGCAGAACCTATAAAATGGGAAGAGTTCCTATGTTCCATTATGCTGATGATGTTGAAAAGCAAAGTGTGCCAGCCAGAACCCACCCCACACAACCCCAAACCTTTAATTAAGAAAGCCTGATATTAAGTTATACTCAATTACAACATCTGTAATTTGCCACTGTGCTCCCAGAGCTAGTCCATATGCTTGTGAGGCACCTTTTCAAACCCTCTTTTGGGCACACTATGACTATCATACAATGCACTCGTATTATAATTAAATTTAGTATAATTACTTTACAGAGTGATCAGTGACAGTTTATTGTTCAGGAAGAATTAATCCTTTGAGCCTTCCAACATCATTTTAGTTTCTGGTTCTAAATGAGATTTCAAAGAATGTAATTTATAATAACCAAAATCCCCAATGCATACTTTAATATAGCCTTCCTTTGTTACAGCAGCTCACTAGTAAAATGCTTCCGAGTGAGAGCACTCCTGGTGTACTGATTTACCTACACTGCACAAACCACTCAAATGGGAAGAAAGCAAGCAGGAATGCTTAACTGATCTCCTTGACTCCTTCTCTTTATTCCTCCTTCCTAAAACATCAGTGCTCTAGAACCCTTTCAGAAATAATCCCACTATTAAAATCCTTCCCCTAGGAGAACACTTGCCTTTCCAGAAGCAGCCCAAGAAATCCTCCCATCTGAAACATCACACTAATTCATTAATATATTTAAAGGAGGTGTCATGATTGGACTTGAGAAAAATCTGGAACTGCTAGCATAAGAGAAACCAGGCAGCTTGATTTCCTCCTGAAACGAGATGCTTCTCCACAGAGAGGAATCTAAGTTGGGCAGTGTCAAAACATTTTGTTTAGACATTTTTAATTCAAGCAAAATGTTTTGACAAAGTGGAATCCTTGGAAAAAAATCCTTTGCAGATCTCATCCATTCCAGTATAGAAACCTATTTCCCCGTTTTGTATCCATTGCAATCCTAGCTCTCAATTTCTTTCTCTGGACCAGTTGTTAAGCCTATTGCATATCCCACCGAATAAATTCCTCCAGTTGCACACCAGTCCCTCAGGACCACTGTGCACAGGAAATAAATGAGAGAACCTGACCCACAATACAAGGCGAAAGATATTAAAACAGGTCAATATTGTGGGTTTTTTTAAAATTATCTTTTCAAAATTAAACCCTTCAGGCCAGTTTAAAAATTCTAAATTTCAATGTAATATCTTTTTACCAAAATAAAAGCTTTTCTTGTGCAATTTTATCCACCAGAAAACATAATTTCAATGAAAAATTGTCAACTGCAGCTATCAGTACAGCTGAATTTCTTGATGTGATTTTTTTCTAAATATCATGTTAAAAAGCTCTCTTTTGGTCTACTTGACTAATTAAGATTTCTCAAGCTCAGTCCTTTTTACTGTCAGCAAGGTTTGTCTGTGCAATCAAAGATGCTGGCCACAGACCTCCTGGAGGTGACATTCCTGGCAAATGTCACTGTTGGGATGATCAGCACTCAATAATATGTGGTATTGAAACTGCATCAAAAGACATGGCAGAACACATTTTGGGCAAAGTCTGAGCAAATCTGTGTATTTCACACTTCTGCCACCCAACAGATAGAACAAAAATTTTCCCAGAGAGCATACAAATTCTTTTTTCATTGGCTGAAGTAATTTAGCAAAGTAAGAGACAATGACTGGCAGTTGTTCTGCTCCTGCCTCATGTATGAGGTTAGCTTGTTTATGGGTTAGTTTGTGAACCCCACCTGCAATGACACCAGCAAGTGAGAGTAAAAGCTTTGGAGTCTCCAGATGCCAGAGTAATATGATTACAAGTCCATCATATCTCTAATTTTAAACAGACAGATCAAAAATCTCTTACAACTATCTTTCTGTGTTTCTTTCTGCATGGAGATAAGAAGGGAAATACTTGTTGGAAAACATAAGAGGCATCACATGCATTTTCTGGGAGAAAAGGGGGATTTTAGGTACTGACACTCAAAACATGATTGCTCAGAGTTCAGCTTACACTCTTCCCTATGGCAAAGTATTCAATAATGAAGAGAGGGACATCAGCAAAGTTAGAGGAGGAAATAGAAATGCCAGTGGTAGCTTAGTGGCAACATCTGCGGGTCCAATCTGACTTCCTGCTGAACCTAAACAGTAATATAATCAGGTTTATCAACTTCCCCTCCATAGCCACTGCTATCCATACCTCAGAAAAAGCTCTAATACACAAAAATAAATGCAGAGAAGGAAAGAACATGGAACCTTCAGCTGGAACAAAAGCCATCAACTCTGCAGGTTAAATCTCAGTTGCACATTATGTGCCTTCCTCCTGCAGGTTCCCTGTCAACTCTCCATGATAATTTTAAAGTTTCGTATTAAAATATTCATTTCGAATATTCTTCACAATCAAATTTTTCACTGAGTAAAATTTCAACCGTATTTTCATCTATGAAATAATACCAGAGGCATTCTTCTAAGACAGTGCAGTTCAACAGACGTGCATCACTTCCCAGAAGTGAGGATCAACCGTTCTTCATCAAGAAAAATGAGCTGTAATAGAAGTTTCCCAGCCAGGTGAGGAGTAAAATAAAGTAAATGTATATTTTTAAAAATCCCAAACAAAACCACAAACAAACAAACAAACCAACAAACAAACACCACCTCCTTTGAAAAGTACACTGACAAACTTAATACTAATTTACTACAGAAACAACACTGAAAATGACACAGCTTTTAAAAGAAAACCAGCTAGAAAAAAGAAAAGGTGACAGGAGGTTTGTCCTGATATGGTGTAGTGGATGGACATAAAAGAGAAAACACGAATGTCTGTATGGACACAGTTTAAATCCCACAGAGGAGTTGCACAGAGGGTTGAGAAGAAGAGGAGGGAATGCCCAGGAAAAACTGAGCAAGAAGGTCAGGAGGTGGAAGGAGGATGCACAAAAGGAGAGGCACTAAGGGCCAAACAGACAGAATACCACAGCACAGCAGAGATGGCAGGCAAGCAGGGACATGCAGCGTATTTTCTTTGCTGGCAGTCAGCAAAAGCATCACTCAGTGCTGCTGCACCTGACAGGCTGAACAGCTTAGTAACCAAGTAGCATCCTTTAGAAAGAGAGGGTTGTTTGTTTGTCCCTCCCAGAACACCCTCCACATGTCATGGCAAAATATTATTAGTTGTGTCTCTGATGAGATATCTAATAAAGACATCTTCAAGGTTCTTCCTTCCACCATTATGTCACAAACTTCAAATTATTTGGTAAAGATGCCGTATTTTAACAATAAAATTTCTCTACAGCAGAGTAAGCAGAACTCCAAAATATAAAATATCAGTCATTAGCATCTGCAAGTATGTCTCTGATTTGTATTAGACAGTATCAGTTTACTATTGCAGAATAAATATTCAAAGGAAAACTGCAGACATATATCACAATTATACTACTTCTGTTAATTTTCTCTCTTTTTTCCTTAGAAATTAGAGATGTTAGGTGGTTTTGAAAATGTCTAACTTATGTACATATGAACAAGTTCAGCGAATTCTCCCAGGTTCCTAAACCAACAGTATTATCTTCTGATATCAAGAAATGCTAATACATGGTGAAGAGACCTTGCAAGGTAATTATATTGTAGACTGACACAATCATCACATTTACTCCAGATTTATTCTGTGGGCTGGAATTTAGGCATTACCAGCTATCTGCCCTAGGACACAAGCATGAGGCTCTCACTGGAGTCAGCAAGGACTGAGAATGTTTACAATGGCCAAAGTTTCAGTAGCAACTCAGCAAAGAAATCAAACATTCCAACAGTCACTCTGATTTTTTAGGTTAGACTCAGGTTAAAGGCCTTGCTGAATCAGGACCCCCTCTTGCAAATGTTATACATCATAACAAATAAATATCAATATTAGCATTTTTCATAAGCTGCCAAGGTGAGTCCTGGCATTCAGAGAGATCAGACAAGAACAAAACCCACAAAATAAATCTTGGTTTGGGTAGTCAGAATCCTATGAGCATTGTAAAACCAACTGGGGAGAAAAACCCCAGCCCTCACTTTGGTATGCTACTGTTTTCTATGCTTACTGACTGTGAGCCTGACTGAGGTAAAATGTGAACACAAGAGGCCTAAAATAAAGCCAGATCAGAATTCTAGTCTTCAAACCCCCACAATCTTGAGTTCACCACAAGAGGTGTAAGACAGACAAATCCCACAGCTCCGGGATTTTCCCTGTTTTTCAGAGGGAACATAATGTGCTTAAGACAATGAAATATTTTAGTAGAACACTGATACTCTCCTACTTAACCCCCATTTATTAGCATAATGCCAAAAGGAACATAAAATTTCATGAACGTGAGCAGTTAATACAGCAGTCCTGTTTACAATAATTGCATTGTATTTACTGCATCCACATAGCTGTACTTGCTAGGTTTTTAGCAGGAACATAAGGGGGTTTTGCAGTCTTTGTATGAATTTCATGGTGGTGTGGAAATAAAACTAAAAATGTCTAAGCTAATTTAAAGCTAGATTAGACATGGTTAGGTGAACTGTTATTACACAGCTTGCAGAGCAAAGAGAAGCTGTAATTCCACTGGGAAAATATTCCAGGCAAGAGCCTTAATTGGCAAAATCTGATCAATATCCCTTGACTTGACTGCTCTTCCACGACTGTAGGAACACTGAGGTTCCAGCTCGCTCTTTACCAGTGATATCTTTTCTAAGTGCTCCTAGTGAATTTCTGTATGTGTTAACAGGAACATTTCAGGAACTGGCTCTTCAATTATTGCTACAATATTCTGGACATCCATGTCATAGATTACATTACCAAAGCATCATAGTGAAATCTCTGTGCAACTGGTGTCTTAGAGATTAATTGCCTTATTTACAGCTTTCTCTTTTTTTGAAAGCGTTTTATTGGCCTCATTTGGTCACTCCTAAATTACCACTAATACAAGTGAACCGCAAACCAATCTCTCTACACCTCCTAAAGTACAGTAGGAGTTTAAATTGTTTTAATGTAATGAAAGTTGTCAACATGACATTCCATTTATAGGGAAAGGACAGTTTGGAACTATAGCACAACATAAAACTGTATTTAACTTTACAAATCTAGAGACTTTTCCAAAGGTTTCTATATAAAAGGAAACAGGAATTTTTACAAATATGGTCTTACATGTAATGTTTACCCAGCTCAGTATGTTGCTCAAGACATACCATAGGCTCACAGGAAAATAAGAATATAGTGGTCTTTTTCTATTCTATGCTGATCTCCTCAATTCTCCCCTCAATTCATTAAAAGATGTTGACTATAGAAAAAGCATCCAAACATCTGACAGTGTTACCCACTACACCAGCAGAAATATGACAAGGTTAATCATCTGGTTTGAAGGAGCCTGACTTCCCCTTGCAGGAGATTGCTGCTATCAGTTTTCTTGTGGAAGAACAGTCAATAATGTCTTCTAATCTCTAATAACAGACACGGGACAAACATTCTATTACAACCTAAATAAATAAGACAAACTTTAATTTTGGACCTGTCTATCAAAGGGCTATTTCAGTAATTATTACCTCTATGCTTGGCATCTTTTTTTTTTCTTTTCCAGATTAATGTTTCTTAGATACTGCTTCAATTAACTGCCAATACGGTTACAAACAATGATATTAAATTACATTTTGGTTAAAAAAAGCAATTATTTGCCACTTATTCTCTCTTTTCTGGGTTTAATTTTTTCCAGCCTTGTTCTTCCCTTTTCAGACACTTCTGTATCTTCCCCACACTGCTCTCTACTTATTCCCCAAGTCAATTTATGGGAACCTTGTTCTCACCAGCAAGGAGGGGCTGGTGGGGAATGCGAAGCTCCAGAGCAGCCTTGGCTGGAGTGACCATGACATGGTGGAATGTTGCAGTGTTAGGACAGTGGAAAGGGGGCACAGCAAAGTCACTACCCCAGCCTTGAGGAGAGCAGACTTTGTCCTCTTCAGGGATCTGTTTGGTACAGAGCCGTGGGATAAGGTCCTGGAGGGAAGAGGCACCCAGGAAAGCTGGTCAGTATTCAAGGATCACTTCCTCCAGGCTCAGGAGTAAGGCATCCAAAAAGAGGAAGCCAGGCAAAAACACCAGCAGGCCTGCATGGATGAGCTCCTGGACAAACTCAAACACTAAAAGGGAACCCACAGAGGGGGAGAAGCAAAGACAGGAAGCCTGGGAGGGATACAGAGAAACTGGCTGAGCAGCCAGGATCAGGCTAGGAAAGCTGAAGCCCTGACAGAATTAAGTCTCATCAGGGACATCAACTTCTGTTGTACTGCTGTAGTGAAGTAAGTTGTTCCTGACTTTCTGAACAGTCGCATATAAATGGTATATCACCACCTGCCTTTTGCATGTATTACAAAGAAAGACATTCAGGGCAGATATAACACACAGAAAAATAACTGTAGCTCAAAATACATAAAGCAATCAAAATTTTCAAAGAGGATATAAAACACCACTAAGATTTCACCACCAGCTTTCCACTTCCTGCATTTTGATATTAAATATGTGTTCTGCAACGTGAAATTAAGACACACAGACCAAGTCTGAGGGAAGAAGTCAGGAAGTACATATTTTGTTTCCACTATTTATGCACAGATATTAGGCACTGTCACTATTGTGTTTCAGATTTTTCTGTCACAATGAAAAGGAAGAAAGTGAACTGAGTAGATTCCAAAATTCAGAATTAAAACCAAAAATGTAAACACGTTTCTACTAAAAGAAAGCTTCAAGTGTTTCCAGTCTCACATCAGGACAAAGAATATTTTTGGAACAAAGTTTTCTATGTAGTAAGAAAAAAAAAATCAGGAAAATAAACACACTTGGATATTAAGGGATATTTCCATGTACTTCTAGGTTTGAACCTGATTCTGAGCTGAAAAATAGAAATCCCAAACAAGGTAAATCAGAGGCAGCTGAAACCCAAATCATTGGGCTTTTTCCCCATGATGGAGACCAGCTGTGAAAGTCAGTTCCATTACCAGATTTTGGAGATGTTAAACTTGATTTTAAGACCAGAAGAGGTCACTATAATGACTCCATTTTGGATTCCTCTACTGTGAAGTTTGAAGATAAACACTTAAGCCTGTAGTCTAGTCTCTATGAAAATAATAGCATGTCCCTGACACAGCTAACTTTGACCTGACAAATGAACTCATGGAAATTTCATGTCCATAAATAAGTTTATTTATTTTCCTCATGTAGAAAAACTGAAGAGGAAATTCATGCACTTTTCTGAATATTAAAAATAGAGAAGAAGGCACACACAAATTTGTAAGTGCCACTGCTCTGCAGTCTTTGTCCAGCATGAATTCTAGAATACAGAATAATTATTATAACTGTGGTGTTGATAACATTGGTCAAACTACCCTGAGCATTAACAAAACACTGCATTTTCTGGTTATGAAACTGACCCCATGACATCTTTTCACTGCCATTGAAGTAAAAGGTGGCAAGAGAACAGCAGTGAGAGAACAGAGATCCTTTGATTTTAACCACAAATCTCCCAACAGCACAAATGGCACCTATTGTTGTGCCATGAAAGAAACTCTCTTATTAATAATTTCACTCTTTTCATCTTCAACCTACTAATTTTCAACATGTTTCCTAAGAATTTATTTTGCCTTTATTACAGTTCTTGACTCAACCCTAAGTTAGTATCTTGTTTCAAAGATGCTGGTTTGTTCTACCTCATACTGGCAGAAAGCTTTTAAACAATCATGAATTCAGTATTACATCTACTGTGCTATTAGAATGGAAAAATCTTACTGTTCAAGAATATTTCCTCTGGGTCATAATTATAATAAGAATACATTCCTGAGGGCATAATCGAACAAAGTGCTGAAGTTGAAAGATTGTTTAAAGCCTTATTGAGGTAGATGTCTACCATTTTCTTTCAAAAAACAACATCAGAGGTTTCTAACACATCTGAAAGTTTTAATGTTTTCATTTTTCTCTTGTTTTGAAGAAAAAAGAACCACATGCAGTTGAGAGTTTCATCAGTCGGCATAATCACTGCAGTATAGAGATTTTCATCCTAAAGGGCCCTTCATCTTTTTGCACATGTATTCAGGAATTTCTGCAGTGGAAATTAACAACTATTTCACAATGTCAACAGTTCGAGACATGACAGGTAAATCATTTCAAAGTGCACAACAGTTGGAGAAGAGGGAGTTTTCAGGAGGATGGGAACTAGCAGCTTACATTTATCTCAATAGAAGTCAATTTGCATCACAAATTAACTAATAGAGCTAAGAATCTGGTTCAAACTCAGAGAAACAACACGACTGAGAATAAACTTCAAGAAGAAACTAGCTAGGCACAAATGGGCTGATTTCCACTGTAGTACAAGCAATAAAGTTAAACAAGAGATTATGGGCAATATTATACACCTAAACGAAACACCAGCTAGGGTGGGAAAGGGACAGAGCCAGACTGTGATCAGATCCAAATCAATTTGCACTTCATTACTGGACTTTGACACCTAATTAAAGGCACCTAATTTTCACAAGAAGCCAGGCAACTGCTCTTCCCAGATGTCCCTTCTCCCCCACCCCATATTCTCCAGATAAGACCCTAAAAATATGCATAAAAAACCAACCTATGCTACTGAAGTAGTTAAAAGAATTTTTGTAAATAAGGTGGTTTCTATATACTTATATCCTGGTCCCCTATATTTAATTAATCATTTAGATAATATAAGTGGGTCCCTTACAATTCAAGGTAGTCTATGATTCAGTATAAATCACTATCTTCCAGACACGTCTATTAAGAGAATTAGAAATTATCCAGGTAGGAGATGTCCAGGCAGAGCACATCACCTGTCATTGCAAATAAACAGGTTTGGGTTCTTTTAAGCAGATTAGTACAAAACAGTAGGAGAAAATATTTATAACAAGCTATTAAATGACACAGAGTGAAGCAACCCCACATTTGGAGGAAGAGGGAATTTGAAAATCCACTCAAAACCCATTTCCAAGGCAGCCTCATTTTCTACTAAGGAAAATAAAGATCGGCAGATGTGCAAAGGTCTTCATATGAAGGTGACTTTAGAGAGACCTTATTTCTATGAAGACAAAAGGCAGCAGTAGGAAGAAAGACATCAAAGTCCAGCTAGCTAGAATTCCAGCCAGCTAGAATTCAATATTTTAGTCTTTGTAAAAGAAAAATTAAAAAGAAAAAAAAGTTTGTGCATTTCTCCCTCGGATAATTAAAAGAAATGCCAAGTGAGAGTAAGCTTTAATAAAGGAAACTATAAATTAGAATCAGAGACACATTAATGAATAGAAAATACCTGGTTTTAATAAACTCTCAGCTGAGGTATAT
The DNA here is from genome assembly GCA_013397395.1 of Sinosuthora webbiana. Classification (NCBI taxonomy): domain Eukaryota; kingdom Metazoa; phylum Chordata; class Aves; order Passeriformes; family Sylviidae; genus Sinosuthora; species Sinosuthora webbiana. Next base: position 76,885 of record VXBN01017339.1, on the reverse strand, counting down.
AGATGCCTGGCAATGATGCACAGCCAATCAAAGGTGTCTGGAATGGCTGCAAAGAGAAGCAACAGGCAGAGAAAAACAAGCTAAAGGACGGCTGTATGTTTGGTGTGTTTATCTGGATGACCTTACCAGTGCTGCCTTTCTGAAAACAGAACCCCCACTTGCACTGGTTGTACTCACTGCCTGCAGCTACAGTGGAAGGAATTATTGTTTGTTATTGGTGAAACTGGGGTAAAAATTAGTTAGGTTTTTACATAAAAGCCTTATCTTCACATGAAAGGAGATAATGCATGTATATATACACATAGAAGAAGTTTTCCCACATGGAATTAGCTCCTGAAACTGAAAATCACCTAGATAAAAATGATGGCCAAAATATTTCTTAGCTTTCTGAAAATTAAGAAAAAAGTTGACCTAGAAGACGAACTATGTACTAAGTCTATGAAAAAATCTATTATTTTAAAAAGTGCCATCTGATTTAAATAAATATTTGCACATGTGCTAAGCTAGCCTGCATTTTCTTTATATCCAAATTTGCTGTTTTTCTTTCTAAACTATTACTAGACAACCTGTTCCCATTTTTTTGGGGGGGATGGTCCAAAAATATCTATCAAATCGTCATCAGCTGATATAGGTGATACAGGAACATACAATTTCCTGTAGTGGAGGCAACTGAAGCATCCCAAATATCGTCAGCTTTACTCTTTTCTGCACTCCCTGAGCAGATGTGAGGCTGCTCTCCCTGTGCAGTCACCAGACCAGGAGTGCCATAGGTGTGTTACCCCGATGTGAGCTCAGACCCTCTGCTGAGCCCAGCCTGTGCTCCAGCCAGGCAGCTGGGCCAGCCCAGACAACTGAGAGGGACATTGCAGGACTGTCTGCAAAATGCTGTGCAGAGATAGTACAGGAAAACCCTTCCTCACAGTCATATGAACTTCTGTAATACAACGTACAGTCTGGAAAGCATAGCTGTATTTCTAGCTTGTAATCAGCTAAAGGAAGCACTGATATTGTCTGTCAGCTTTATTGATGACTAGTATCCATAAATTCTTCCTGGCTTTCTCATATCCTTGCATTTCCACTGGGCATGTCCTGTTTCTCAACATTGAATTTTTGACAGCATTAGTCAGCACACCAAAGTAAAATAATGAATCCTACTGCTGTGCTTTTTCCATCCTAAAAATGTGTCCATATAAAGCCTTCCAAATGCTCCCTGAAGAACCGATTTTTTATTGATTTGTATTTTTTAAGCGACTGACATGAAAACCAGATTCTAGTATGCCACAGAGAAAATTAAGAGGCAGTGAAATCTATAGATGCAGAATACATCTATAAGAGTTTGCATGCTTTATAGTCTTGCCCAAAATTTAAAGATTCAGCATGTTTATGCAAATAATTAACAGCAACAAAAATAGGGAGACCATTTGGATTTACAATCGAGCACACTGTGACATAAAAAAGTCTGAGACAGCCAAGACCAGACATCCTTCAGCACAAATACATCAGGAAGGCAACAGAACTAGTCCTGAAGTGGATTTCAGCAGAGATGCTGTCAGTCAAACCAGTATTTAAATCAACAGATTTTGTCAGCTTGCTTAAGTTGCAGGCCAGCTGGAGGTCCCTTCCTCATGAATCACTGCATCCCCAGGTTTCTGGGATTGCTCAAATTAACAGCCTGGGCTCCTGGTGCACCTCCCCACAGAGCACTGTGCTGCTGACAACTGTGTGACAGGGACAGGAGCCGAGGGAATGGCCTGAAGTTGTGCTGGGAAAGGCTTAGGCTGGACTAGAAAAAGATTCTTCACCCAGGGGGTGTTTGGGCACTGAACGGGCTCCCCAAGGCAGTGGTCACAGCACCAAGAAGTGTTTGGACAACACTCTCAGGCCCATGGTGTGATCTCGGGGCTGGTCCTGTGCAGGGCCAGGAGTTGGACTTAATGATCGTTGTAAGTCCCTTCCAACTCAGCTTATCCTGTCATTCTGTGATTTTGAGATGCCAACAGAAAGGTAAAGAAATTCTGGTTTCAGATCAAACTAACAGCCATGCCAATTTCTATGCGGGAAGACATTGTTAATGCTTATTTTTGGTGACAGGAAGCATGGGGAACGGAAGGATTTGAAGCAATGATGGGGCAGGATCGTTGCTGTACACTAACGGCTTTGGGTTTAAGATGTGATTATTTCTAATGGAAAAGGAGGATAAAAAATCCTTTCTTTTGCTCACTGATCTGGAGCAGTATTTATGCACACACTGTCTTTCTGGACTGGACCATGAAATACCTACTGAAAAAAGCCAGTGCCACAGAAAAGTGTTATCCTAGAGTGGTGTTTCAAAATCAGAATTAAAACAGCCCATTTCAACTAGAAAGTCATGCCCTACAGAGCCTTGCTGCTAGTCTGACCCTAAACTTCTAAGTCAGGAAATACCCACAGTTTTTATGAATTCAGAATAGACAGCATTTCTGAAATAATTAAAGCCAGAGAGGCAGTGGGTACATTGATGTACCTATTTTATACCACCTACATCTAGAAAGTTAATTCAGATACAGGAGAGGATATTTAATCTTTGCTGCAGCCTGACTAACTGCCGTGGAGCAACGGAGATTATTAATGTGGGCAGGCTGAGCAGGGAGACACAGGAGGGAAGAAAGCTGAAGAGATCCTTACTGCTCAAATTCTCCTCATCCTTCTAGGGGATCCTGCTAACTCTATTTCTTTGCCAAAAAACGGGCAGTTTATCTTCAAAATCCAGTATCAACACTCAAAAGACCTACCATAAATCCTCCTGTACAGAGACACAAGCAAAATGAGCACAGGTTCTTAAAGAATATTTTGCTCAAAATCTGTGAGAATAGAGAAGGATAATCTGGCAGGCAGCAGGAGCAGCGGGCAGGTGAAGATCCTCTCTGAAGTGCTGTATATTATGAAGAAACAGGCTCTACTGTACCTGTTCTTGGCAACTGATGTATTTTAGGCAAGAAAATTTGTTTCCTGATAATATTAGGATCCAGATCTGGAGTACCCAACTTAAAACAAGCATGTGGACCTGCTGCTGCAAGTCCAGAGGAGGCCAAGAAGATGATCAGAGGGCTGGAGCACCTCTCCTAGGAAGACGGGGGGAGAGAGCTGAGGTTATCCAGCCTGCACAAGAGAAGACTCCAGGGAGACCTTATAGTACCTTCCACTACCTAAAGGTGGGTACAAGGAAGCTGAAGATGGATTTTTTACCCTCATGGAGTGACAGGACAAAGAGGAATGGCCCCTTCCAACCCAAGATATTCTGTGTTTTGTCCACAGCGTGCTTGTTCAGTCATAACTCTCTCTTGTGAACTTGAAAAATCATAATACATCATACTAAAAAATTCATTTAATTGCAGTAATTATTCTAAATTACTTACTACCTTAAAACTACTACTTACTACCTCAAAATTTTGATTAGTTCTGAAAAATGCCCTTCTAGTGTAATCTGAGCTCCTTTCCTTATGAAATCTGACCCTCACCGAAAAAGAAAAGAATACAATCACAAAAGGCCATCCAATCCATACTTCCCATTTGGTCTTCTCTACTGGCTACAATAAATGACTGTTCTGCACTGCAGCTTGGGAGTGGAAGAATAGAAAAGGAGCATGGTATGTGGATAATTAAAAAGATTCAGCAGGAGTCATCATGGATAAAGTGTTATTATGGGGTTAAGTCCTGTCTGACACAGTAAAACTGATAATAATTCCTTGTAATACCACCCATAGGAAAAATATACCAAAGCATACTACATAAACAATGAAAACTTATATGAAAATTTTTCCCTTTCTTCTTCTGAGATTTAACACTAGGCATTTTACATTTTTTCCTTACTTTTTAATAAATCAAGCCGGTTAGCTATAGATCGTTGAACAAGTCATCTGTCGTTCAAAATAGAAACAGGAAGGAAATAAAGATAGATTTGGAGAACGGATGGAATCTAATCTAATCTAGGGGTTCCTCAGTTCAAATATGACATTTTGTTGAGTTTCATTACAAAAGTTGTGGTTGGGCAGCAAAGGAAGGCACCAGTCTTTCAGAGCCAATCTGCACACAGAGTCACCCCGGATTTCTTGAGGCATTGTGGCTTCTCTCCTCGACAGGGAGAAGTTTATGGGGCACAGAACACAACACACAAATGAGAACCATCAGCTGGGCCTGAAGCTGGGGGATGCCTGAGAGGAAGAGAAGCAAACGCAGAGAGCAAGCGTCTGACATAAGAGACTCTCCTTGAGATCCCGACAAGACTGGACATTCTGTTTTAATTAAGAAAGGAACTGAAAAGTGCTGTAATAAGAGTCACACTAGAGCAGCAGAGTCTGTGGGCTGTACCCTAGACTCAGATTCGTTTTTTCATTTTAAGCCAGCTCAGCCAGCAAATCTGTGTTTTTCGCTTCACTGGTTACTGTGTTCCTATTTGTGCTCAAAAAAAGAAGAAAGCCCTGAATGGTCTTTCAGTGAGTCTATCAAGGAACAGTCCTCCACTGAACACTCAGAAACCAATCACAGTTAATGAAAAATAACAACAAAATCTCAGTGCACTTCCCTCATGCTCAAAAAGTAAATGTTTTGTGTTCTCTTTTGCCCTCTCTTGCCCTAGAATGAAAACCCAAAAGCCACGGAGTAATAACACTTGTTTCTCTAGTGCAATTACCTTGTAGTATTACCGAGAAAGCTTGGAAAGCCTACTATTGAATACTTCACTCCCTATTATTTTAAAATTTAGGAGAAAAGAAAGAAAAAAGCAGAGGCAGCTTCAGATTCTGTTCCAGAAAGGAGCTGCTTTCTCTGCAAGTTTGAGCCGTGAGCAGCACTGTTTGCTATACCTACCCTGAAAGTCACACCTTACACCTGATGCAGAGAAATATTCAACCCTATCTTGGCAAACACCCTGGAGAAGTCCCAGTACTGAATGTTCTCCAAACTTACATTATGACAGCATTTTCCTGTCAGAATGGCAAAAGAGCAGTAGCAGATTTCTGAACACACAACCACATGGATTCCATATTACACAATAATTACACATTTAATTACCTGGACATCTTTTGGTATTACAAAACCACAGCCTCCAGGTGCTGCTGAAATGTAAATATCTACAGTGGCCTTGTAGTTTGGTATTGAACAGCATCTTGAGAGCATGAGCTCAGTTTAGATTCAATACAGCTCAGACAGCAATCCTGCAAAGCAAACTTGCACCTCACTGTATTATTAATCTTATGGCAGAATAAATTGCACATAAAGCTTTAAGAAAATTATAGATGGTGCCAGAACTACTCCAACTGAAATGTTCTCATACAATTAAGTATCACCCACGCTCCTAGTTACTAAATATTAGCTTTTTTTCCTCCCATGTAAGCAATTGCTGATTGTTGTACTTGTCTAGGACTACTCTCTGGTAAGGCTCATGGAACTAAAAGCATCAATACCTTCAGTCAGGTAGTTCCTGCCACTTGGTGACAGGCAAGTTCCTCATGCCCCACATTTGGGCTGATCACAAAGAAATCTTGTCATTAAACCTGTCTTTCGAAAACCTGCCTGTGAAAGTATCTAGTCATATACAGCGATATAATCTGGCATGAAATGGCAGAAAACTTCTATTTATGTTGTTTATTTTAATAAGACTAAAGAGAAACCATAAAGCTCCTTCATTTTTATTAACTATGATGGAAGCACGGCCAAATAGATTACCTATATTTAAAGATCCACTTTTGGACATATTGAATATATCAGAGCAATCACAGGCAGGCACCAGAGCTACCCTAGATTTTAATATTACTGCTGAAATAAATTACTTCATAAATTATGCTTGGCCTACATGTATTTGCAGTTTATCAAATGATACGAGGCAGCAACCATTAGAAGAATTAAACACATTTTTCAAACACTGCAGAGAAGACACTGTGCATGGTCTCCCTCAACATTCAGTCCTTGCAACTGTCCCTGACACTGAGATCATGCTCTAAATGAAGAGATGTTAGATCTCCTTAGTTTATGTCCTTATAAAAGCCAAGACGACATCTATTCCATCTGACAGTTAAGATAACAGCATTTTGGATCTATTATTATCATTATTGTTGTTTTCTTTTGATGCACTTTTGCTAAACAGACATTACACTGAAAAAAGTTATTCTGACATTCAACAGAAAGTTCTGGAATAGGTGTGAATTTTAAACAACAATCATAGATCAAAGACCTTTCTCAGGGCAGGAAATAAAAAAAGACAGACTGTTCCTCTTTTCTGGAGTAGGGAGCTCATTACTTTTGTTCAAGATTGATACTGTGAAAAAGAAAATTGTAAATAATCTCCACTTTTAGATTTCCAAAAAAGGTTAAAATATTTTTGTAGGTTGTTTTCTAAGACTTCTTTTTCTTTGTTAAGCTCAGTAAATCTTGACCTGTTGCTGTATGGAAATATATTTTTTTTTCACAGTGTCTACACTTTAGCACAGATTCTTCATGAGCTGAGCTACAGAAAGGGGCTTTTCTTGTCATCCCACTCTGAATATCCTCCTAGGATTCATCAATAAATTACAGGATTTTTGGTGAAAACTCCATAATTAAAGATATAACTGTTTTTACAAGGCTGGTTTTAGCACTCCTATTATCCCAATTTTATGCACTACTGCATATGCGTGAAAAAAGGAGAATGTTACACCCACAATTCATTATAACCTGGTAGGCATGATACAATATGTGACTTAGAAATTAAACAGAATTTCTGAACATACAGGTAGTGGTGCACGTGGCTGTGGAAACTCCTGCAGAACCCTAATTGTCCTGGCCCCACTCTTACCTCAGATATGACTGCTTTTTAAAATCTACCCTCGAGCTTCAGGCTGTGAAAATGTCATATAAACAGCCTTCCAAAGGGGAAGACCAGCACGATCTTGTGCTTGGAGAAATTCCAACTCAAATTTGCAAGACAGCCCTTTTACTCGGTGTTGACACTGGCACAATTTGCAAATACAAGTAACAGTTTATACACAAGCATAGGTCCCATTAGCAATGCTTTCCAAAAACATTATTTAGAATTTTTTAAAAAAAGAAAATTTAAAAGAACTATGTATCACATATCTGCAACAGAAAACACATTTTTAAAATTGCTTACACACTCTTCAGTGAAGTAATTCAGCTAGAATTTTACAGTGAATGCATTCACAACATTAAGTATATTTCAACTGGAAAAAAAAAAAAAGTTCAGATTGCAGAACTTGGGCAAGCAGTGACCCCACTTTATTTCAGGGAAAAAAACAAACCAAAATGCGCAAGGTTATTATGTTTCTTCTATGATTTAAAAATTGATCATAGTCATTTCCTACATGTTAAGCTGTGTTTTTCACCATGAATAATTCAACTTATGGAATATACAAGGAACACATCTACTTTTAGTCCTCATATACATCACAGAAAATCAGAAATAAAAATTTAATGGGGGGTTATTATTTTGAGTAAAATACTTCAGTTGTTTTTTCAGTTTGACACAATGTGGTCATAGGATGAATCACAATGCTCTTCTTCCAAATTATTCCACCATGACACTCAACCACAACTCAAGCAGAAAGTTTAACCAAATGTAAACACGTGGAAATTGCATTCTACCAGGAGGGAGAGGACGATTCTCCCTTCCCTCTGTAAAGTAACAGAAGGATTTTGGTGATCAAAAGTAGCCACAAGTTCAGTCTTACATTTCTGCTGGAAGATACCTTGGCCAAACAGGCAAAACGGAAATACTACACCCAAGTGCCTGTTTATGAAGAGCTCAAACAGGAGACAGGGATCTGTTTTACAGCTACACCCAGGCAATTAAGTTTTGTATTTTTCCACGTAAGTAAAACTGATTCAATTATGGTAGGAACCACATAATTCTTTTGGTGTAAATATAACTTTTAGCAGCATATGATGGGATTTGGCAATATTCTTGGAGGTGAAAGCACTTGATACTGCAGATGTCTAAAAATAGCATTTGTTTTTGGAATGAATAAGAAGCATAGGGTTTGTCATTGTGATAATAATGAGATTTTGTCTAAAAGTAACAATCCCAACTAAAGCATGGTATCAGAATTCAAAAATGTGGCTTCAACAACTGTGAAACATATCACAAAAACTACTTACAGTGATTTCTGCAGTCTGCCTCAGACGTGCTGTAGGAAACAACTATAACTGTTTACAAAGCTGAAGATATTTCAAGAAAATCTAATTAAAAAAAAAAAAATACCAACTGACAGAAATGAATAACCAATCATAAACATTATCATTTTGAACAGAATGCTTCTCATGAAATACAAAATGTGTGCAAACCATTAATTCTGCCTTCATTACAGCCAGCCTGGGAAAGAAATGCAGACTGCTTTAGAAAAAATATGTTCCCTGTCATGAAGTAAACTGAATACCCACATCGTTTCACGCTTAGAGAAGATCTTCCTGCCAAAGAGGAAGATGAAGATTATCATAAAGCTCCTTACAGGTGTCATCTAACTTAGCCTAATCATACCCCTGCAAGGCATGTTAGCTGTTACAGTGGTCTCTGCACACATGGCCAGACAAGAATAAATAGGTTTACACCTCCAGAGCTCACAGTGACGTGGTGACTTGCCAGGAAAGCCACCCTGGAGTTCCAACTCCCTTAGTTTTGCCTTCACAGCTGGATTGTCCAGCTCTTATCCTGTGTAGGATCTATCCAAGCGCAGGAACATAAGAAGTATGAAGCAGCCCAGATGTTCTGAAACTTCCATCAAGGCTTTCCATTAATAAGAGCTAATAATATAGATAGTCACCAAGGAGTGAATTAATGTAGTCCTGCCTTCCTTTCCCCTTCTACAACCACTGGACTGTGAAAGTAGGACATCAGCTTTTTTTTTTTTTTTGCTTTTTCCTTTTTGATCTATTCTGTTCCCTTATCACTCACTTTACATCCNTTTTTTTTTTTTCCTTTTTCCCCCCTTTTAATCCAATTTTTTTTTTTTTTTTTTTTTTTTTTTTTAATATACAGATACTCTGGCTGCTATTTCTGAAGGTGCTTATAGACCCTGGGAATGTAAATCATAGTGGTAATCATCAAGCAGTAGACATTTAAGCTTTTTCAGTTTCTCCAGCAATCTTCAACTTTCAAATGCCCCAATAAGCCACCACACAAATCTCTATTTTAAGCATGAATGCACACCACTTTGTAAACTTCCACATGTACACAGTGAATAGAAGGCAATTACCTGAGCCTTTTGTAAAACAAGGTGATATACCTTGAGGGACATACCCTGTTCTTTTATGTCTAAACCAAAGAAATTTGAGCATTTTCTGAAGCTTCCCTTTCACTAAAGTACACCCAAAGGAAAAACAAACGGTAACACACAAAATACACAAATGCCTCTGTGAGCCTTTACCAAAGCCACATGGTGTTAGCCTTGAGTAAGAAAGGAGAAGACAAAGTGACTTGCGGAATAAAGAAGCTACACTGAGCAATGAAATACATATATTTAGGTGCAATCACAACTAAAGCACAGCTGGTGGAAGGAAAAATGGCCTGCAGAAAGACCAGATATCAGGACAACTGGAGAGTCAAGATGCTTCCGCAAAAATAGCTCTCAAAATTCCTGCAGATTTCAGTTACTGACTTAGACATCCTCCCAGGCATCTTTCTGGTGGAAATGATCCCCAAAAAACTTTATAAAGGATGCTGAGTGTTAAAAGTCCAATTAAAAGCTTTTGACTGGATTCCCTCTAAGGTTCAACACTCAATGTTAGAGTGTTTTGCCCTACCCTGTTCCTGATCCTAAGTGCAAAGATGTCTTGTAGGGTCTGGACAGGGATGAATAACGACAGGTGCTCTCCATACATAAATAAAACCATGCAGAAAGAACCCTCTGTTTTCTACCCAAAATACATGCCTCCACAGCTAAACCTGACCAAAGGCTGAAATGGAAGCAACTGACAATAAATCAGAACTGATCTCTCACTCAAGTAATATACATAAGACAAGCATGACTTTCTGAGCCTTTAAAAGTATTTCTAAGCTGTAACGTATTTTTGCTGCAATAATAAAATGTCAGGCTGCCTAAATAATCGAATTCCAGTAGTTCCATGGTAATTTTGCTCTAAGAGGTATCATCTCTTCCAAGTTCTTCTCCAAACTTCTGCAGCATACTGCTGACTTTTTACTCTCTCTATATATTAGAATGAAAGGATAATTTCCAGAACTTCATTTTAGCTCAGAGCAGTATTCCACAGCCATTAGCTTTTACCCATTTAGAATTATACTCCCTTTCAATTTTTGGGAGCTCAGTAGTGTTCTGCATTTAACACCCGAAGAGTTAAGCCTTCCTATATTAACCACCGAGCAGCACAACCTCAAAGTAGCACACTAGGGATCAAAAGTAATCAGTAGTATACCAGGTCAGCCATTTTCAGTAATTTTCCCATTTAGTCATTTTACTTATTTCTTTGCTTTGTGGTTGCTTTTGAGTGATATTTTAGTTATCTCCACCTCACACCTTTGGATTATGTGTCAATTTGGTCACTGTGCTGCTCACATACCAAAGTGAGAGCATTTGTCTCTGCGGTACCATATTTGAAATGCACATTAGAAAACACCTTATAATTTATTTGAAATGCACATTAGAAAACACCTTATAATTATACTCACACATCCCAGTTTGCCTGTAAGGCTCAAACCTGTGCTCTGGGGTGCTCATGCTAATTTTACTGGAAGGCAAATATTGATGCATCAAGCAATTACCTGACTTTTGCAAAGTCACTTGGCAATTCTGTAACAAAATGGGATCAAACTTAAATGCCCCATGGCATCCATGTGCTAGGGATAACACAGCACTGACAGGACACTCAAGCTTTTCTGGACTGGCAGCTGGAAACAGTGGGGTAGTCCACAGCACCTCACATGGCACCAGATACTTCTGGTTTGCATACTTGTGCATAAAGTAGGAAGCATACTTCTGTAGGAACCAGGACTGATTCCTACACCACCTAAACCAACCTTGCTTTATTAAATAGCAACACTTTTTCCAAAATTAAGACAGTAAGATAATCTTTTACGATTCACATAATGTTTGAAACTTAAGACTTCCTCATTTTCAATCTTCTAGAAACGGAAGTGGACTGAGAAATAGCCTTTTCTGGTCACCACACTGTAAGAGCCAAACTGAAAGGTTCAGAGGCATATTTTTGGCAACAGAAAATTTTCAATTATATCTCCTGGAACTTTATGGATTTCAGAAACTTGTCTCCCTTCTGTTGAATTTCTAATAGATATTGCAGAACTTTGGCTCCATGTCCAGAATCCTTGTGCCAAATTAGACTCTGAAAGAATCTCATGTTTAGCGGATAAAGATGATTATGTAAACACAAGTTCTTTGCTTGTTTTTCCACTTACACTTCTGTAACTCAGACAAATCAAAGCAAATCACAGAAACCAATGGCCAAATGAAAATAAGAAATCATGTATATTTTAATTATTTGTGAAATCTTCTTTGGTCAGCTCTGTTTAATGTAGGACCCACTGATCATACCACAGTAATGTCTGTATTTCAACCATCTGAGCAGTTTAGAAACTATTTACAGCATGGGTTCCAATCAGAACCTCACTGTTCAACTAAGTGTTTCATATATTTTTGAAGTATCCCCTCTGCCTGAGCGTGTTCAAGGCAGCCTTCACAGAACTAGACAATTTATGTTAATAATCCCATGGAACCACTTTAACTGCCTTCTAACCCTTGGCAGTCCTTGTTCCACCAGCTACCACTGACAGGTCAATCTTTACTTTTCATGACAGAGCATCTTTCATTTTGGAAATTATCTTCTCCCACATTTTTTATTTATTTATCTCAAATTCTTGCAGCAACTATACTTAAAACATCCTAGTGTGTTTACGTGATTTATATACTCAGCTAGCTTCCTTAGTAAGACAAGTGCCAATTGTGTTATATCTTCCCTATTTATATTGAAGCAATCCCATCTTAATTAACTATAAAATACATAAGCTAAATTGTGCTGTCTTCACTATTCTATTCACAGGGTGCTTATGGCATTGCATCGTTACTGCACATGAGAAATAACTTGCAGGATTCCTGCCTACCCATATAAACCCGGTTTTCAGGATTTAAGTGTGTAATAAATTAGAAAATATTTCTCATAGAGTAAATGTCTTCTGCAACATAGCACTAATTCATTCTTGAAGAATAACATTTTCTCCTGTGAGGCAGGATGAATATTATTTACAGGAAAACAAAAGAAAGAAGGAAGCAGCACATCTTTACCCTCCGCACGTCTTTGCCAAATGTTTCACTGTAGCTGGTGCCCAGTATTTCAAATTGGACATAGGGGTTGGCTCCATCTTCTCTGAACTCCATAACACCAGTCAGCCCAGTTATATGGCCCTAAGGAAGCAAGTTTGAGAAATTTCAGAACAGAATACATTTCCCTTCATAAACATTCCTCTGCGTAAAATGTGTGCCAAATATGCTTTAATCACATTTACAGTGAACTTAAATGTGGCCATTGTATGTTCATCAAAAGCTCAAAACCAGCACTAGACAAAAGGCTTCCATTTTTAAATTTTTTTCAGAAAACTACTTTAGCACTAACCCAGTGTTTATGGTCATCAGGTCATTGCTGTCCACAGAAACAGACCCCAAAGGCAAAGAGAAGGGCCTTAGTGGACTGTGAGACAAGCCCTCCCAGTGTAACTGAGGGCACTGGGCTCACTTCTTGGCTTGAGTACCAAGGCATGGACTCCCAGCCCAAAACAAAGGGAATGCCTGCTGTGCTCCCAAGAGAGGCATGAAGGAAAGATAAAATTGCATCTCTGTGAAACTATCACAAGAGTTTGATTCTGGCTTTGTAGCAAAGAAGCATGAAGTGACACCGAAGTTCAAAGTAATTTAACAACAAAGGATGGCATCATTAGGACTTGTCAGGATGATCAAATTGCATCATTTTACTAAAGGAACATTATTTCATCAATATATATTTGGGAACAAGGGTTTCTTCTGAACAACCGCAGAATTTAGTATAGTAGAAAATTAGGGTTTTTTCTCCATTACTTGTGTAGAAGAAGTTGCCATGTGTCTGCAAAACCACAGTTCGGTCTGTATTTGAGTATTTCAGCATGGTGCAAGACAGTGTAACTGTTAGTGACAGCTCAGCCAGTTTAGATCCTTTTTGCTCTGCTCTGGGCTACTGTACACAAATAGATCCTTACCAATGCTCAGCTAACTTACAAAGCTGTCTGAGCTGTAGAAAATAGAACATAAGCCTTAAACCTCATCACTGGTTCCTCCTCCTGCTCCTCCAAACTGCTTTAAGTTATCCCCTTGCAAAAAAGCATGACTCAATTCCCGTGACTAGCCCTGCTCCTACTTCCTCCACAGAAGGCAGCTAGGAGAACAACCTAAGCAGAACACGTGCCACTGGACCCACACTGCACTGTGTGTAACTTGTTTACCATAAATCATTTGCTTGGTCAATAGCTGTAGGTTGTCCTTGCGCGTTGTAGATCACTTGCTTGTAATATATCAAAGAAAAGTTGAACAGAAGTTAAAACCTTCTTCAAATGCTCCAGTAGACATGAAGCAACTCTTTCAATGCTGACACAATGGTGGTTTGTCTTTTCTCACCTTCTTAATAGTCTCTAGCATGGATCTTCCTCCGTTCCAAGGTTTGGTGGATTTCCTCATGCAGTTCAGACTTGCCATGCTGTGCCATTTCCTGTCCTCCAGTTTTCTGTGGAAAGCATTGGCCAGCATGAGCACACTGTCATACAGGTACAGGTTGGAAACCTGCAAACAATAATAAGAATGAGCCTTTTTTTTTTTATGTGAGCACCTTCCAAAGAAACAATAAAAACCAGCACAGAAAACAAAAGAAGGCATATGTGAGAACTAAAAGCTGGGTGTATTTGACATGTTCAACAGTCAGAGCATTTGAGAGAAATGCCTGTTCCCCTGGGTGCCTCTGTCCAAGGGATTCTGGCACACTGGCACTGCCTAGCATTACTGCAATGCAGTGCTGTAAAGAGAGATCACACGCCACATATAAACTCAAACTACAGAGGGAGTACAGCTATCTATCAATGAAAGACATGACTGCTACTTGGTCAGTCCTTTCAGCAAGGAGGGAAAGACAGAATGGAATTAAGTTCTTGGGGGTTTTATTCATTTGAGCAACTGGTAATTTTTGGCACAGCAAAATCCAATACGCATGCAACTCTTCAGAACATAAAGAGAAATGACAGTATTATTTGGGTCTTAGCATCTCTTTCCACCAAATATACATGAAACTGGTTATGTGCTACTTTTCTGGAGCTACTGAATTTAGCCTCACTATTCTTCAATTCACATGAAAGACACAGAAATAAACAATTGATGACAAAGACTCCAGTAAGAACAGAACACCACACTAGTAATGCTGAGCTATGTATTTAATTTTTCAAACCAAGACATGTCTAGCAATACATGATTAGATCTTTGACAAGCAGTGGTATCCACTTCAAATGGCAAAACTTTAGCAGTGGAAGTTGGCTGAGACAAGTGATTTTAAAAAAACAATTAGATACTCTTCACCCATTCCCAGAGTTCACACCACTCTTCTTCAAATGTATGCACGGGGGCTTGGATTTAGTCTTTACTAAACTCAAATCTTCACTTTACATCATTGGCCAGATACTGATTTTTATATTAACACAACAACAACAACACTAAATAATAATAATAATAATAATAATAATAATAATAATAATAATAATAATAATAATAATATTTCTTCTAGCTGTAGGCTTTAATCATGGTCATCCCTGACTTTGCCATTTATCTCCTGGATTTTTCTTGTTCCCCTTAGAAAGTAATGCCTAGAGACCAGGAAAGGGTTGCAGGTGGAAGTTAATTCAGCTGCGTAATTCCTATAAATGTCACTTGTTAGGTGTCCCAATAAAAGTGTCACTCTGTGAAAGCTTAAACATTTATTACTGTTGAATCACTGGCTGCAAGTAAACTTCTGATGTCTTTAAGATGCTAATCTTCAGAAACAAAATGTTTCACGTTCCATAATCTGGAGTTTGACGTAAACTGAAAACCTAGGCACTTTGAAATATCTTCTAGCAGAAATAAATCTGAACAAAAGATATATAAGCAAAAATTAATTTTGAAAGAATCATAATACAAAGAAAAAAAAGATGTTGTAAATCCACAGTTATTGAAGTAACTAAGCATAAAAAGGGATCTCAACATGAAAACAATGCAAAACCTATGAGATACTATCAGGGAGAATCTCTCTCATCTGGCATTGCCACCTTTTTTCCCTTCTTTTCTTCCCAGCCTTGCTGAACAAGCACTCCACATTGCCTGTATTTGCTATTTTATCTAGTCAAACCTTCTCTTTTTAGAATATTTTCTGAAGTAGCTATATGCTATACTTCCTCTGGTTTTAAGAAAAACTTACAGAGTTAACAAGAGTCCCAGCAACCAAGTTTCTTCTGCTCAATTACATTTGTTTTCCTATTCTGCAGATATTTCCAAACAACTTTCAAATAAAGCAACCAAGCGGATCCTTATTATTCAAGAGGGCTCTTTTCTTTGGGGTTAAACAGCTCTTGATAGAAAAAAAATCAAAACAAACCTCAGATCCCAAAAGATACACCACCCCAAACCATACACCACAAAATCCCACTTTCTTAGAAATAGGTTTTACATACATAAGGAAAAATGCCATTTCTTATAAGCCTTCATGATTCTCTTTGCTCCCAACTGAATTTGTTTTTACACACTCACTCTTTTAACTGACAACTAATTGTCTGTTGCCTTGGAACTCCCACGGATCAGAAACGCTTTGTGTTTTCTCCGTTTGGCACTGTTCTTTTGCAGTTCTGGAAAACTGCAGCCTCGTTCCCAGAAACAGTGCTCGGTTTGCTAGCAGAGAGCTCCAAGGCAAAATATAAGATGCACTTGGGTACGCTGTTTTCTGGTTTTCATGTGCTTGGAGAAGACGCCACAGCTCTGCACGTGTGCCTGACAGAGCTTGGGAGAATTGCACTGAGGATATCAGCCTGCACAACCTTGTGCCCAACTCAAATTACCTCCTGCTGCAGAGCAAAAGAGAACAATCCAAAAGAGAACCAACCTAGTGGTCAGAGTTCAGCTACACCTTTAGTGGACTTTGCATCACTATTGCTCCATTAATCTCTTTTGAATGCTATAAACTGAGAGATAGGAACCCAACAAGATTGGTTCTGCACAAGAGGAGTCTCCCACTACGTTTGTCCCTATTCTACAGCTGGACGTCTGTACCAAGGCAGAGGAAAATGTTGCAGAGAATACACCAAGGTACTTTTTGCCATGGAAAGAATATTCTGCATGTTCTGTTGTATTTTCCACTGGTATTTTGCCACTCTGCTTCACTTCTGCTGAAAGTCTCATCCCCAACATAAGTAAATGGTGCTTTTTAATCAGCAAAATTCCTTCCTTCATATAATCATACTCTATTTACTTCAGAAAAAATGATATGCATGCATAACTACATTTTACTTATTACTCACTGAAGAGTCAATATCCTATGGAAGAGTAAGTTGCATCTTACTCATGCAATCAACACTTCTATTTTAGAACAGAAAATATGCAAGCTAGGAAAAAAAAACAGCATCAAAATTTCCACAACTGAGGCTGGATCTGTAATAGTAAGAAAAAAAAAAAAAAATAAGACACAAACATTCTGGCCTGATCTCACAGTGAATTCAGGGCTAAAATAATTTTCTTTATTACATTTAAATACAGCAAAACATCTACATACGTCCTAAATCATATTTACAACATGAGTTTGCTGTAACCTCCAGAACAGTGATGCTGTGAAAAGAAAAAGGATTCAGCAGACATAGCCTGTATGCCCTTGTTATTGCACCTGCACACATATTTTAATTTTCAGTGAACTGTAAAATTCCCTATGAGTATGGACATGGCCACTGAAAGGGAATTTTTGAGATACCCAAGGGTTCAGCTGTACTCTGATCCCATCAGTACTGTCAGAGGCATGAGAAAATAGTTAATTTTAAAAATTCATCTTCAGGTAGCATTCAGAATCGGTAATAAAGCAAGAGAGAAGCAAAACAAGACAACATATTTGGCTACTTTGGGTTTTCAAAGCTCTGGAGCATTTTTTAATTCCCCTATTTGGATATTCACAGTGGAACAGAGGAGGAAAGGGCATGTATCTGTGTGAAGAGATTCCCATTAACAGAATAAAAATTCCTAGACTAGAACAAAGTATTTCATTTTGGTCATGTTTGGAAGAAGTGCCAGTAATTTTTAGTTATTCTTTTACTCCACTGCTGACAGTGTAGGAGCTGTAGGTACTGAAATGGCTTTTTATCTATCTGCTATAAGAATGATGGTGACTGCTTCACCAATATGCTAAAGAATATACCCGGTACATGAATAATTTTAGGCATGTTCTGGTTTATCTTCTGGAAATTATTCCAGACTTTATGAAGCTCTTTTTTGCACTGAAGAAATAAATCCACCATACACTAGTAGAGCACAGCAGAAATTTTCAAGAATGGAAATCTATCACAGTATTAAATGTCATTTCATAGAAGTTTCTATGTGAGCTTCATGAGATTTTTCCAGAATGATTTTACTTTTAAAGTTATGTAGGAAGAAAGCTCTTAGCTCCTTCAGAGGGACTAATCACAGACAAGTGCTCTTCTGAGAAAGCCAGCAAGCCACAAAGACTGACCCCAGCTCCTGAGTGGCCAGCAGAGCCAGGAGTCCAGCCAGAGAATGTGAACAGATTAGCTGGAAGGCAAGCTGATGCTGAGATGCCACTACTTCAAAAACTCATTCCCAAGCTGGGCATCTGTACCCTGCTGCTGCCAAAACCGCTCTGTGAGTGGTCACAGCAGTCAGCTCCAAGGATGAAGCAGATGGAAGAGGAGTTCAGAGCAAGTGCAGCCTGCCAGAAAAGCCTGGTGCCTGAGGAGAGAGATTGTGGTGACTGCTATGCACACCCCAGCATGCCCTAAACCTGTGTGTCAACTTTCAGAGTTCAAGGATTGCCCAGTGCATTTGCACATTTGTGTCTCTAACAACAGAGTGCATCCTACCAGGAGCAGCAAAGATTAATGGTTTATTTATGGTATAATGGTGTGCTAACAAGGATATTGTTAGAGCAGAGTGACTGAAAATTTGACCTCTTTCGTTTCCTTAAGCACATTCCAAAGAATGGCAGAATTTCTTGGGTTGGAAGGGGCCTTTAAGATCATCTAATTCCAACTCCCCTGGTGTGGGCAGGAATGCCATTCACTAGACCAGGTTGCTCAAAGCCCAGTCCATCCTGGCCTTGGACGCTGCCAGGATGGGGCATTCACAGTGTGACTGGAGCACTTGCCAGTGAGGACTGAGGCAAATAAATCACTGAGTACCTAAACCTTCTCCTTATCCTAAGTAACCAAGTCTCTTATTTCCATTCAGAAATGGTTCGTATTTTCCCTCATTTCCCTTTTATCACCAACGGTACATATAGAAGATCTGGGGTTTTCCCTTGACATTCGTGGCCAGACTTAATTCTATCAGGGCTTTAGTTTTCCAAACCTGATCCCTGTCTGCTCGGACAATTTTTCTTTATTTCTCACCAGCTTCCTGTCCCAGATTCCTGTTTACGTAAACTTCCTTCTAATGTTTTGAGTTTATCCAGGAACTACTTGTTCACCCATGCAAGCCTTCTGGCATTTTTGACCAACTTCCTCTTCCTTCTGGATCCTCCTCAGACCACTCCTGGCTGTATCACTGCAGCCCACATGGATCAACAGCAGCAGATAATGGTCAGTGGACTGTATGAGGCCTGGTAGTGTCTCAGCCACATCCCTGGTACAATGCTGTATCAGCAACCAGGTGCCTCTGGTCTCTCAGAACAAAGTCACCTGCGACTCTCACCTGCTGCTGGTTGCTACACAAGGAGCAGATGAGACTGCCTTACTCAGCTCCAGCCCCTCCCCTGATGTGAAGGGTCTTTTCAGCCTGCAGAGTGGTGAAGTGGCTCTGCAAGGGCACTTCAGGCTTTGGGAAAAGTCTCTTCCTCCTGCAGGTCCTTGCTTTTGCAAGTTTTCACTCTCCTCATCACCGGCCCTGCTCCCTCCCGGGTGTGCCAGTGGGAGAGTTTGGGTCTGTTTAGCTGTGGGTCGCACTCAGAGCCAGCTCCCCAACACCTTTCCCAGCCTCCCTGATGTTCCTCCCCCTTTCCATGGCCTCCTGCAGCTCAGCCAGGAGTGTCTGGAGGTTCTGTACCCAGACGCTTTCCCAGGCAGGTCCCTGCACTGGGAGATGGGGCCTGGCCATTCCTGGAGACAGCTCTGCACTGCAGAATCCTCCTTCAGCAGCCCCAGCGGGGTGGGGCACACCAAGTGCCGCCCCACAGCCCTGTCCCCATCACCACTGTCCCCAGGGCTGCCTCGGGAGCCTGGGGGCTGGCTGCTGTTTGTCCTGGTCCTGCCCACACCCCTCGGGCTCTCTCGTGGGCAGAGCCCACTGTGAGACAGTGCACCAGTGCCTATGTTATAAATACGCACTTGCCGCTCAGGGAGAGAGAAATCACAGCCAGCAGCCTGGCATTCATGGGAAACACAGTCAAAAAACAAACCTTCATTAAAGACTCAAATGTCAGCTTCAAACTTCCAAAGGGCTATTTATTTATTATCCCTACGGCAAACAAAATAAAATTACTAAAATTCTCCTACAACCACCAAGAAACAGGCCTCAACTGTATATTTATTCAAGCCTTCTGACAGTAAGGAATCTAACCACTTTATTATTTAGTGTTTTGCCCATTCTAGCTTTAAGTATCTCAATGAGCTTTTCAAAGAGTTCTTTGTAAGACTGCATGCTCAGAGTGTATTTTTAATTGATAAGCAGCTCTTCTTTCCTTTTAATTTCCTCCTGTTTTTACATAGCTACACGTACAACACTCTTCCCTTCTTACAGGTTCTAGTCTCTGAATGCTCACTGTCCTTCAGCTATTTATTATGGGATGGGCATTTAACATCCTAATGAGTGTTTTCCCTGCCAGTATTTTTTGTAACAACATGTCAACAATAATACAAGGCCTGGATTACCCTGTAATACTCGAGTTTGTTAGCTGGAGGCATTGGCTTCACTCACTAAACATCTCAGCAATTTGGCACAGCCCACACTAACTATGCAAGGAAGCTCTGGTAGGAGTGCCTTGATAAGGAAAACTGAACACAACCAAGAGTCAAACAGAAGGACAAGAGGTAAATGCTGGAATTCCAAAACAGCCTACAAGATTATAATTTTATCCTACCTCGTCTAGAAATAAATATAAGTACAAATTAGGTTTCAGAGGCAGTAACAAATGAGAAATGGAGGTACTGATGCTCTCTTCAATCCACTGTTGTCTGCTTCATGATTGAGCAGTGAACAAAATTCAGTGAAATAATTGCACAAATAGAGAAATCCAGCAGTCAAAAGAGGCAGAGAGGAAAAGATCACTGCAGAGCCTACCTGGGGTTTCAGCCTCCAGCGAGATCACAAAATCCCCCATGGCCACAGGACACCCACAGTGCTTTGGGGTTTTTAATGAATTCCTCTGCTAGCACACCTTATAGAAAACACACGCCATTGGGCTTCAGGGAGAGATTTGTGCTGTGCAATGGGCAGTAAAGTCAGTTCAAGGATACTTTACATTCACATTGCACTCAGAAACAATTTCACTGTGACTGAACATCTGGCCAAAAATCCAAATTAAACTTTGCTAAAGAGACTAGCAAATGTAGGTTTGCATTGAAAGAAATGGAAAAATGTGGCTCATCAATCCTTTATGGGAGAAAGTGAACACTTTAATAGGGCTTAATCAATATTTACTGCCCCTCAGTAGCACTCTACAGTTGTGTAATAACAGCAGTGTTAACGAGCCAAATGAGAATAAGGCCATTTAGTTGGACAAAACTGCAGGATCAGGCCCTTAAGTTTAGGCACTCAAACACATCCTAAAAAAAATAACTTCACTCACAGTAGTTAAATTGCAGTGACTCCTGAACAGAAAATAGATCAGAAATAAAAACCCAGCTTTGTAGGAGCAACTGCTGAGAGATGCCTACATAGATATCTGATGGAAACATCATTGAAGAGTGGAATTTTTACTCAAGGAGAAGATCAGCTCTTTCAATGAACACCCTCCCACACTTCTCAACGTCTCCTCAAATATGTCCAAGCAATGCCTGGAATAGTTCTTCAGTAGAGAGGCTGGACTCTCAACCAGGAATAATCTCATTAATTTTGTGACACAGTATGCTGGGGTTTTCTTTTTGCCTTTTCACTCCTACTATGTATTTTTGGTCGTGCTAAATGATTTCAGATACACTGTGTCCCTGTAATATATTTTAATATCTTTAGAATCTTACATGGATTGAACTCATCAACTACATAAATGGTAAGCAAGGGCAAAAACTAATCGGAATTGCATTTCTGAAGAGAAACCTTCTTTAAAAAAAAAATCTGATTTTGAATTTATGAATGTGTTGTGACTAACCTGATGAAAGAAAGAAATACCTTCATCAAAAACCCAAGTTTGTAGTGTGCCACCAAAACTAATACTTAAAGGGAAATATTTTGGAAAGAAGCAAGTTATATGAGCAAAAGTTTTTCAAATTGAGTCTGA
This sequence comes from Sinosuthora webbiana, assembly GCA_013397395.1. NCBI lineage: Eukaryota > Metazoa > Chordata > Aves > Passeriformes > Sylviidae > Sinosuthora > Sinosuthora webbiana. Next base: position 55,207 of record VXBN01017339.1, on the reverse strand, counting down.
AAGAAGATTTCTGAAATACTCTAAAAAGTTTAATAGCAATTATACCATTATACACCATTCAAATGCCATATGAGGATACATACTAGGTCTGCCTAGGACTAACTAGATTTCACTATGAATCCTGAAGTGCTTCAGTGCTTTCTCTCTAGATGAGACAACACTGATGGCCCAAACCACAGGATACCAATGGCCAATGGAAGAAAGCAAGTTCTGAACTGTGTCTTTTTCATTTACCAAAAGTAAATGAGATGGACACAAAAAATTCTACCTGAAGAGTAAGACAGAGAGAAATGCAGTCCTCTGAAGTCAAATAAAATGATCAAGACAGGAAACTTTATAAAGCTTTTTCTCCATTTAAAGCAGAAACCCAGCTGAGTATATTATATGTGCAAGAAATAAGGGCATGAGCAAAATTTTGACAAGTGGGTTGATGGAATAAGATTGGATTTCCACAAAGCATTCAGAACAGATGAGTTTTTGGATGAGCTTGCAGAACAGCCTGATCTTTAAAAGGCTTGTCAGAATGCCAAACCGGGATGATCACCCACTGAAAAACAACCTTCCAGGATATGGGACTAAAGACACAGAGAACAAAATCGTTCCAAAAAGATTTTCATTAATTTAGCCAGAACAAAGTTAATAATCCATGACGTAAATGTTTCTTTCTTCACTAGCTTGTTAAAAGTGCGAAATTCTCCCCTAGAAAAATACTACAGCTAGAGGTTGACAGAGATTAGCTTATTCTTCTTCAAAGTCATTAAATAAATAATTAACCAACAATAGCTGGTAAGTTACCTTGACAACAAACAATTATTAATATGAGACTGCCCAAGGGAGAACGAGGCAGGGATTTCCAAGCTGTGGCGTTAATCAAAGTACTTCAAAGCAACACAAAGACTCAGTGCTGGCAGGCAGTCACTGCCTCTGGTGGATCCATGCAGCCTGACATGGAGCTTGGAGCTCCTGCAGCCTCTGGCAACGGGGGTAATTCAATGATGTACTTCTGCACAGCAAAAGGTCACCACTATTTTTATTTATTTTTATTTCTTTTAAGCAGGGAAAAGGAAACAGAAAATTGCAAGTACCTGAATTACATGACCATTAATAACATGTCGGTCACGCTCAAATTAATATGAGCCGTATGTCCACAAGGTGTTACATAAGGTATTTTGGCAAAACCTGTGAAAAATAAATGCAGCTATGGAACGCTTCAGGTATGACTGCACATGATAAAAGCATCCTGTATTCAATCTATAGAAAATATACTGGGGACAGCTGATTTGGAGAGCTCTCACAGGTCCCCTGTCTTTCATGCCAATGTAATTGAACATGAAAGTTGTGCAATCAGCTGCCAAAAACATTTTACCCCTGCATTTCTTTATCTCTCTTATTTTTAAGTTCATAGAGAAGAAATGAATGGGCAAAGTGTAACATTTCCATACCATTCTCTCAAAGACAGTTTCTAAGGTGGTATAGTATCTCTGGAAGATAGAAACTGAGACTGTTTTGTTTCCCAAAATCCACATCTGGAAGCCAGCAGGAAGAGGGTCCTTACCTAAAGGTCCTTATCAATGAAATTAGTAATAGGACATGAGGCTGCTGGTGCCAGCAAACCAGTTACCAGTTTGCAAATTTGCAAATTAGAACTTGCTCACAGGCCTGTCAGAGCCCTTCAGATGAGTCTCTGAATTAGATTATGCATAAACCAGCATAGGCAGCAATGCTCAAAATCCTGCTGTAATGGAAGATTATTCCCCAATGAGTGATTTGTTGGTGCAGCACAGATCATTTTTCATCATTCTGGAAATTGCTTTGATCCTCGGACATGAGCAGCCTTTGTTCTCATTACAGCATACCTCAGAGTTACTAACAAAGATCAAAAGTGTCTTTTCTTTCTGAGCCAAGGCACACATAGACTTTCCCCTGTGCAGAAAGAATACAGCCACACTCAGAACTGCAGGGGGTGTGTTTGGCTTTTCCCAAACTTTGCCATGGCCAGGACAAAACCTGAGCCAGCAGAGCTTCTCTTCAAGGAAGAGCTGTTCCTATCTGTCCCTTAAAGGATTTCAGTCTCTGCAGCTACAACTTTTTAGTAGGGTGCAAATAAGTAAAATTAACACCCCTATCCCTTGGGAAATCTTAATCCACTTCCCTTCCTGACCATCTCCCTGCCTCTCCTGGTCTGAAACTCTTCCAAGCCAGGACAGGAGTTCCATCTTGCAGGAGCCCTGACCCCATGCCATCATCCTGACCAGGCTGCAGCAGCCCAGGCTGGTGACAGCCCGTCCCCAAGCCCCTTCTCCATCACCCCACACTGGAGAGCCCACTGGCTCAACCACGCACACAACCCATCTCTGTTTAAGATTAAATTTGCAATTAAATGGTTTTAAGTGAGTTTATATTCTAAGTCCCACTAAAGTTTATAGCTATATCCAACACCTTCAACAGGAATACGAATGAGATTTTTAACTGTGTCTAAAGTACACCAAAATACACAAGTCCCCCTGAAAGTCCAAGGCCTTTGTTCCTGAATTATTGCACTGTCATTGGAAATAGCACCTATTAAATAATATTTAAATTACTGCAAGAAAAATTCTGATATCTGGGACAAATTGCCAAGAAATGTCAAGATGTTCCTCTCACACCAGTCAAATGTGTTACCAAAACCTGAAACTTGAACTAGCAGTGTATATTTTACATGCTCAGACAATTATCAGCTGTTGGAGACTTCTGAGACTATTGAAAAGGGACAGACTGAACACATCAGCTTGATTCAGTCCATTACCTAAATATGAAATGCTCCACAGCCCAATACCTATCAGAGTTCTATTATCCTCCCAGATTAACTCTTTCACAACAGATGTCTCATAAGCATAAATACAATAGGCAAGCAGTAATACCACAGGATGGCACAACATTTTTCAAATATAAAGAGATTCTTAATGAAATATGCAAAATCAGCTCTGAGTTAGTTACAACCACTTGCTGATACTTCATGGACGTAACATCACATGTCAGCACTCTGCACTGAGAAATAAAATAAATCAATAATGTCAAGAAAAGTTGACCAAAAGTTACGTCCTCAGAATTAAATGTACTCATTTCCTTCCTCCTCTGAGTTAATACAGCCACAGAAAACTGCCCCATGGCAAATTCCTAAGGTGGGCTTTTTTCTGCTGTGCACAGCTACTGACCTGCAGCATCTGAAGGTAGCCTTCCTGTGGATCACACAGCAGGGATGATATCCGGTGGTTGTTCCTCATGCACCTCTGGTTGTTGTCCCTTGACAGAGGGAAAATCTGCCGGATAACTGTCATCCTCCCCAGGGCACTATGCACCAACTCTAATATTTCATTATCAGTGATTTCCTGTGAAGGGAGACACAGTCATTTAAAAACATATATTTGTCCAGGTATTTTATATATTTCTTTCATTATTTGTCAAATGTTTTTTCAAAAGACAATAGGAGAAAAATGTTACAGATGCCCATGCTTAGTCTAGGCCAAATGTTATTTAGTGTTTAATAACAACAAAGCTATTTTTTTATACATCATCTGAAACAAAAGAAAGCAGCCTAACAGAGTACCATCTATCTTGGCAATACTACAATTTTACAGATGTAGTTCCTCAAAGGAAAGCACCAAAATGGTCTCAATAGATTTCTAAAAAAAACAAAAAGCCAAACACAAAAATCCCCCTTGAAATGAAATTTATATAGAAAGACCTTTTGTTTGACAGACTAGAACCTCAGTATATCCTCAGGACAAAATAACAATCAAAAAACATAACAGTCTTCAGGAAATATGGCTCTTTCACCTGTGAGCAACATTACAAGAGAGCACTTTTCCCATAAGTACAGTAGATCATTTCTGCAGACTAATCCTGATAATGACTCAAGGAAGTCTTTTGAGGTTGTCTGTATTAGGAAATAAAAAATAGGAGAAACTTTATGGAGGGGTTTGACACCTTTAGGAACATCAGTTTCTGCACACAGAATACTCTGGGATAAGATATAAGGAGACCTCAAGGACAGGCTGCTTTTCTTCCCAGGCTTCACAATTTCTAAAGCTTCTCTGCAGACCTTCACACACCCCTAATCCATCCAGACTGCAGGCTCCAGACAGAGCCTGCACCTACTGCTCTTCTAGGGAGACTGAAACCAGCTCAACTCCATGCTTTACACATTTTGTATTTAAAGAAACACACAAAATTAAAACCTCTTTTTTCACCCCAGTTTGAAAACCACAGGCTTAGCTGATCCCAAAATCATAACAAAGGTGCAGCTTGTGATGATTTTGTCCTGGCAGGAGTTCACTGTGAGCAAAGGCAGGCACCGCTGCCTGCACTCATCCCCCAGGCACCTGCTGCACATCCCAACTCCTCACCAGGGCCACCAGCAGCATCTGCAAGTCACATCAGCCTGTCCCCAGCACAGCTGGACTGCCCTGGCTGCACAGCTGGGCCAGCCAGTGCCCAGCCTGCACAGGGCTCTCTCAGCCCCTTGCAGCTTAGGGGGCTGCACATTACTCCCATGGTACTTGGTCAACAGGGCCCACACCTTGTGATGTGCCATCAGCAGAAGTGAACCTGGCCCTGGACATTTTAACATTCAAGAAAAAAAAATTACTTTGTTTTTTTGCCATTTTCTCTGTCAAGCTGTGAGTGAAATGACCATGGGGTTATAATAATTACTTGTTATGGTTGACTAGTACTGTACCTTGGCTCGATTTAGAGCTTCTTTGCTGATTTCCCATTGTTTTTTTAGGAACATGAATTTTTAACTTTGCAGAAGGTGAAATTCACTGCATTAATGACAGACCAGCTGGGGTGGCATGAAAACAGTAAATCAGAAAACAAAATATATTCTTATAGAAGACAAAGATTTTTGAGGCTTAATAGAAAATGCTGGGCAGCATTTTCTAGCTTTGCAAGAAGACAGACAACTCTACAGACCCCTCCAGATTTCTCCCTCTGTGGCTCTGAGGGGTGTTAAAACCACACACCGTGTCTAAACTGAAGTCTGAGGGAGAGACAATTTTATGGCATAGCTTTAACTCATAACCTCCTAGGCTGCATCCCTTGGTAGGCACACTCAGACCAAATGGCTGAAAACCAAAAATAAAAAAAATAATCACAATTCATCCAAACCTTCAGTTCAACTCTCACCACACACATTTTGTGTCCCCTCCAAATAACACACAGCCTTTCAAAGATGTCTCAGAAAAACAAATATTGGTCATTTGTGGAATTGGTTTATCTGTTTATTTATCTGTACACAGAGAACTTCAGTTAGTTTGCAATACCACGTCATATTGCTCAGGGGAATACTTAAATCTGCTTTAGTTGTGCTCGACTATCATAACACAAATCACAAAATGAGACAATTATGTTTCACATTACAATCTCTATTTTCCTAGAGGTAATGACAAAAAATTATAAATTTTAATGACATCAATAATTTAAAGAACCAAAACATATTTCCAGAAAATTCATCCCTGAGAAAACTGGAGGATTAAACAGAATAGCAGTGAGAACAAGGATGCTCATGGAGACAAGCCAGAGATTTATTTGGATTTTTTCAGTAGTATCATTACTCTTTGGGGGGTTATTCTAACTCCCCTCAATGCACTACTTACATCTATCAATGAACATTTGTTGAAAATCCACAAAATACCATTCAGTTAGCTATTTTTCTAGAAGGTTCACCACAGATTACCCTGTAGATAGATTTATTCAACATACATATTGCTGGCTTCTCTGCATCCCACATGAACAGACACACACATATATATTTAAATAAAAAGATCAATCTTTTAAAGAAAGGACACCATCCACTTTTCTTACCACAGAAAACATTCTAATACAAGTGTGTACAATCACCTCTCCAACTCCCATCCTCGCTGTCCTCCCACACATCCAGTACTACACCTCACTTCCCACCACCCAATGCTCCTCAAAGTCTCCACAGGGATGTAGTCATAATTTAATTCAATTAGCTCTATTTCTAGATATGAGGACTCCACTCTGGGTGTCCAGATGTCTTTCTCAGATCATAGTGAGCGCCTATACAGTAAAAGATCCTCTGATTTACAAAATATTATTCCATACTAAAAATTCTCTTGGGGGTGGGGAGGGGGGGGAAGCACATAAAAAGATAGCAAAAGCTGGACAAAACAAACAAAAAACCCATAATTGATATTACTGTGGAAGTTATAATTATTATTATTATTAATTGATAAAACAACTCATCAAAGCTTATTCATGACCTTGCTCCTAGCTGACTGGGATTCTTTCTGTGTAATTCCACAGCATCAGACTCAGGCCAGTTCTAAACCCTACACATTTCTTTGGCCAGGATGCAGGCACATATCCAGTGCTGTTTCAAACCTATGTGTAACTTTCAAGCAGTTATCAGAAAAAGAAAACCCACAGATTTTTGTGGGAATAAATAAATAAATATAAATGCTGAGGTGGTAAAGATTGCAGCCAAAAGGAGAGAAGTGAGATTTCCTTAGGCAAGTAATAAATATAGAGTACCTGGAATACAATTAGAATAAATTGTAATTGCAAATTGCTATATTTTGCATTGAAATGTGTCATTTCTTAAATTTTATGAAATTCCCGCACTGTGTTCCTTGTATTTCTATTCAATTTTTAAACTTTTTTACTCAGTATTTTTGTATGATTTGAGAATATCCTAGATTGCTTGCCCCACTTGCATTCATAACTGATCATTAAAAGGTCTGAATTTTTTCAAGGAAAAGTAAGATGTAGGGAAGTGTTAAAGATTTACTAACTTCTGGTTATCAAAGTAAACATGAATATCATTACACAGATTGGTGCTTTAAAATGAAACAAAGAACATAATCTTAGGCATTTCCATGTGAAGAAAAAAAGTTAGCAGAACCCCAGTCCTGGCTCTACCCAAGCAAAAATTAGGCCACAACAATTTTTATGGGGACTAACTGTTGATCACCCAAAATGCCTTCAATACAGGCGCTTCTAGAAAAATAGTCTCAAAAAAGATGAAGAAAAACCACTGCATTCATGAGTTTGGTTTTTTTTTCTCCCAAAGTGAGTTTTCCCAATAATTGCTCTACAGCCATGTGCTAAGAAAACTCTGCTCATCATTCATTATCTTACACCTTCCTACACGCTGCCCTTGGGGAAAAAAGTATCTTGCTGAGATAAGACTTTATCTGATAATTACTATTCTATTTTCTGCTCATTTTCCTCAACTTTCAAAAAATATTTTATAAAGGAAAATAATACAGAAGTTCCCAGATGACAGCTGAGAAGCCACTTGATTCTCCAATCAAGAGGACAGACACACTGGACACGTCTGATGTGGTGAAAGGAAAGAAAACAAATATTGGCAGAAGCAATGGAAGTGCAGGATGAAAGTGGAAAGTAAGAAATACATCACACCAGGGGGTTGGTGAGACACTTTCTTGCCCCTCCTATAGAAAACTGCCTCCTACAGACAATGAAACAGTGGTGAAGAGAGACCCATGAAAACAGCAGAAAAAAAGAATTAAGCTTGAGTCCAGAGAAGGATTAGCAGAAAGATGCTCTGAGAGGGGAAAGGAAAAGCACCAACAGCCATTTTTCTGCATTGTGCTCTGACTGATCACCGGGGCTGAGCGTGGGGAAGTTTCATCTGTCCACTGAAGACCTATAAATTAATCTGCTGGCAGCACCACCAGCATCATTTGAAAAGTGTCATCTGTCCAAAAAGGAAGAATAAGGTCAACTGCTGTCTAAAATTTTTGACTGGTATTCAAGTGATGAGGACAATGTCATCTCCACATGGCCCAGAGTTCCCCAAGTCCCTTAGCACTCTAACTTCCTGTCTAAGGCTTCTCTGATGAATTGTCTACTCTTGCTATATTTCCAAAATTTTTTATTACTTTTCCTGCAAAAAAAAAATCCAAGAACTTTTCTTCCCACTTCACTTTTCCCTTCTCTTTCTCAGCTAAGAGGGCTTTTCTGACAAATATCATCATAGTTGGGAAGAATTCAATCAAATACATTGAAGCTGCATTTGAGCTTCAGTAGTTTCTCTGTGCTGACTCCAATTTTTTCAAAACAGGATCTTTACTGAGGATTGAAAAGAGAGAATATTCAAAAGCAACTTTTTCTGGGTGTTAATCAGAGTTCAGTTTTATTTTTTAATTAAAGCTCACAAGAATTTCAGCTGGTTTTTTACTACTGAATACTTTGCTTTCCTGAGGACTTGGAATTTGTATAATACTCTATTTCTACAGCTATCTGTTTCAGATTTCTTATTGAAAACAGATTTCCACCAATTAAAAACTGGTCTGTGACTTTTTATTTCTTTAAGCATGGTTTTGCTTAGCACTGTAAAAGCTATTGATGACTTTTTAAAAGCCCCAGTTATTAAGCTCAGGTTAGTACATGAGGATCAACTGGTTTTCCACATTCTACCCACTAAAAAAGGGTCTTTTTGCAGGGGCCATTACAAATACAACTTGACTTTCTGCTATCCACCCCACAACGTTGCAGTGTAAGCTGTTTGGTTTTTGTTTGTTTGCTTTTAAATGGGACAAATAACAGCACGACTTTTTCTAAGAGATAAAGAAATGAGCCCATTTTCAACCTTAGATTCAAGTTACTCTGCATAGCATTAAATTGTATGTTGAAATACAGGAAGACAGAAATTCAGTCACCCACTGAGCAGTCCCTGCGAACACCTCCTCACTTCTTAAACCATTGTGCCATGAGAAATACTCACAGGGAGTATTTGGCACTTAACCTACAAGTCTTCTTTACCCCATAGTACATTCCTTTCTAGTGACTACCTCATCTTTTAGGCAGTAAAAAACTAACATAATGAAATTTCTGCTAGTTCTCCCCACTACTGCTGTGGTTGCAGTTTGAGAATTTACAAGCGAATCTTGAATTTCAGCATTTGTTAGTCCATATGGCACAGAATGTGGTGATTCTAAAACTAAAAAAGAAGTTATTTTGTGTTAATGACAAACGCTCCTTTGTATCTGCTCCGATGTGGACTGAATCAAATCAATGAGAATCAATGCAATGTAAAAGCAACAAATGAAAACTGTAGTCAAGAGGGAGCTCTGATCTTTAGCTTTCAAACTTGTTTTTTACACCTTACAATTAAATCTATTTTTGAAACACTAAAAGAGCAAGTAATTCATTACTAGGCCTTCTCCTATCCAAACCACACACAATTACAACATAATCCCCATTACAAATGACTGATATCAGGAAACACGATGCTCAGTTCATCCCTGCCTAAGTCAAATCACTGAGGTGGCCCTAAGGGTGGATTTGGCTGACAGAATCTAATCAAACACAGTCATTCCAGCTTATGCACTAGACAGAGAAAGATGGAGTCCTGTGATAGCTGGAAATCAACCACGAGTCACAGATCCCACACATTCATGTTTACCACCAAAAGTACTGAATAAATGGTTCGGTAAGAAGTACAGGCAGTGACTCTTTGCATAAACTGTCACTGTCACAACAATATTGGAAAAAAGATATATGGACAGACCTAGAGCAGAAGGTGCAGATCAGAAAATATCCAGTGGCATTCAAAACACAGTTTTTTATTCGTCCTTCCATACTGACACTGAAATTATTTAGCTGACTTATATAATGTGAGTAGGATGCTGAAAAATGAAGAATAAAAAACAAGAGTAGAACCAGGTGTGAAAAGAGAGAGATGATGGGATGGAAAAAAATAACCAAGGCAGTTGTTCCTATACACTCTCATACTTGGATCATAAACCATTTTCCAATACTAGATCTAATCTCCACTGCAGAAGATTAAATTTTATTTCCCTTATATTTCCAGATTGAAGATGTGATCATATTCTTGTTTTATTTGTACCCAAGTTTTTCAGCCTTTACACACAGGTCATATTTCACCAAGCGTTCATCACACTAAGTGCTTTCCTCTACATTTTCAATGTTGTTCTGCATGTCTTGCTCTGTTTTAAAGTGTTTTGCCCAAAACTTGCAATACTGTTCCAACAAAGCCAAGCTGATGTCAAACAGAGCGAAATAATTGCCTCCCTTATCTTACAACGGATGTTTCTGGTATCGTATCTGAGGACTGCATTTGCCAACTCAGCAGGACCATGACAGCACTGATTCTCATTCTGGTTATTATCCACAAGGATCCTAAGCTGCTCCTGCAGATGCTCACCACCTATACCTCATTTTGTAGCCACAAGCAAAAGCACTTCTCTATATTAGATCTCACCTGGTAGAGTGCTTCAAATTCATCTAAAACAGATGAAACTACAACAATATGTTTTTAAGTCTGGTCATAATTCATAGTTTCTATAAAGTCAGAATCAGGGAACTAAGTAAAAACCTGAAACCCCCATTTTTCAAGTAATCACCCATCACTGTTCTTTATCTTCTGCTAGATATAAACTTTTTCTTAATATTTTTCATGATCCCTGGTATGAGTTATTTTGCAACACAGCCTTATTTTATAATTTCTTACTTTGTTACCCCTTTAGACTCTCCTCTAGCCCTTTTCTTAAATCACTTTTTCTTTAGAATTCACCTCTGACTTCCAGTTCTGTGAAGATAACCCACTGTCGCCATAAGGATACCTTGTTACGTCTTCATCTTCAGAGAGCCCCACAGTTCTTTAGCCACTCTTTACTTACTGTGTTATCTTTCCCAAAAGCATTACTAGTTTCCCAAAGCTGTGAAGCTGGACAATCTTTTGATGTCTGTTATCCCCATGGTCCTTTTCCCACCTCTCCCTCTTCTCCAAAAAGTGCACGTTAGCATGGCATGGTCACTTTCACACCAGCTATCTTCTGGCTTCCTCAGCCCATTCTTCCTTGGCCATAATGAAGTCTGAACTGATGGGCTCCTTAACATTTTAAACACGTACAGATAAAGTCAATGAAAGGACATTTGTGAAGCTCTGTCTGTATCCCAACCCTACTGTCTCCACTGCCAAAGAAGTTAACATCTTCCTTTATTTTAATTTCTTGTCCTTGGGGCATTTCTGTCCAAAACAAATGCACTTTCAAAACCAGTCTTCCTCAGTGTCTTCTGCATATTTCCAGGCAAAAGTTTGTCCCTCATTTCTCCTCAGCTTCAGAGCGGGTATGGATGGTTTTGACATGTAACACTACATTGCCTTTTTTTCATCCCTACCTGCCCTTCACAAAAAGTGTTCTCCCATATCAACAAGTAGTCTTGTGCTTTGCCTGGCCATGTCTTACAGTTTTCAGTCAAAATACTGAGTAAAAATGAAGTTAAAAAAGAAATTAAAGAAATTACATTACAATAGTGAAACAACTGATTTGTATTATCTGTTGAATTCTGTACCATTCCACTTCCAGGAAGATTAGTTCACTGCTTTTTGTACTAATATACTTGTAAAAATAGTGAATGTTTAGAAACTCGGAGTTAGGATTAAATATATTGATGTGAGAGAATAAAATGCTGTGTTTAATTTGATAATATTTTTGTTCCATATTCCAGTTTTCCAGAATAATTTATCTTTTCTTTACCCTTGGAATGGAGACAATCTTAAAACCATGAAATGTCCCATAAAAAGGGAAACATGGCTTCTAATTCTCTATACCCCCAGACCTACTGCTGCTGCTAATAAAGAAGCAGACACAGGCTCAGGCTCCTGGAGCACTGCTCCTGGTACAACCACATCCAAATTCAGTTTCAAGCTTTTCTCTTGTATCTCTCTCCCTCAGACACGCCCTGGGCAAGGCACAGCATTTTCTCAGAAAAGGCAGAAAAAGAGAAGGGGGGATGAAAAATGTCATGAGGAGCCAACAGAGATGCTTAATGCCAGGTATGAAAGAGAAAGAAAAGTAAGAGAAAAATAAAAATAATAAAGAAAACTAGGGAAAAAAACAGGAAATAAATATCAAAAAAACTGGGGCCATCTGTAACTGTGCCCGTCTTGCCAAAAGAAGCAGCAGCACAGGTCTATCAAAGCTGGTGGGTCACTTCAGCCATCAAAGGTATAAACAGCAAAGGCTCAAGCAGAACACCAGGTATGTTCTAACAGATCTTCCATTGGGTCAAAACTTCAAGTCATTGACAACTCCCCACACAGTCAATGATAATAAAGTGCTTTGGACTATTCTGGAGGCACAGCTAAGTGCATGCAGTAGTCATCGTTTGGAAGAGTTTGCTTTTACACAGATTTATACAGGAATCACAAGTGTTCTTGCTTTCAAAAAGCTACCTGGCATGTTTAACCCAGAATTTAGGTAGAATCACTACCTAAATAAAAGCAAGGGATAATTTAGCATTTCTAGATGAATGAGAACAAAAAGTGCAAATGATGAAATATAAATCAAAAACAGGGTGGGTAGTTAGAAATACATTTCTTTTTTTCCTTTCTAATCTCAACTACTTTTGAGAGCTATTGCAATACTGAAACATAACTTGTTTGAAGCCAGAAAAGTGGACACACAAATATATATATATATATATATTTTAAGCAGTAAGGTTTTTATGATTTTGGCTGCCAAGAGGACATATGAGGGCATGACACTGCCTGAAAAGACCCATCCCTGTGTATTCTCTTACCCTAGAAAACCTGCCAGGTAATGTTTCTGCCTTCCAACCCCACACAATAAATTTAACTCCCAATTAACCAGGCTTTTTCTGAAGATGACAGAGTCTTTTCTCAGCAGCAATGGCATCCAAACTGAACAGATACTTCAGCACAGACCTGGGCTATTGAAAACCAGCAAACAGGATTTTGTCAGTACAGCTGTTTGTTCATTTGCTGCGTAATTACCAGCCATATAGATTTAAATTTAGCTCATCCAAAGCTTGGTGGTCTTGCTTACCTAACAAAATTTAAGTGATAAAATTTGTTCTACCTCTAAAACTTAACTCCTATTCTACCACATGGGAAGGCACACAAGGGGAAAAAAACAAACACAATTTTTTATTGGATTGTCAGTGCAAAGAGAGTGAAGTAGATTTAATTAAAGTAAGAAGATAATAAAATCTCTTACTGAAATAATACCATGCTATATAGGCATTCTTACTACAGCAAGGTAAGTCCAAGTTTCAGGTCCTCACTGGCTTGATGAGAGGTGGGAGACAGAGCACACTGTAAGGTGCTTTGGGTCAGCAGAGCTCAGAAGTCCAAGCTCTCCAAAGCCCTTCAATGGTTCCCTGAAGAGCAAAAGGCCTGAAAAGCCTGTTTACAATCCAGTGCTCTTCATACAAGGAACCTCCATGGAAAAAATCGTCCCTGTGTTCTCTTCCTGCTACTGCCCCTTCAATCAGTCAGCCCTACACCTCTCTTTCCTTGCAATGGGATCATTAGGTCACAGGGAGAACAGGGAAGTGCAGGGTCCTCAATCTGCCCAGGACGACAAAAGCACTGGCTAAGGTTTTGGTCCATTTGCATAATGGACTTCTACTCCCATGGAAATACATCAAAAAGAGCTGATTAGACTGTTGGGAATTAAAAGTTAATTCCATTCTGCAAATCATAGTAAGAACCAGCATCATCTTTTCCATCAAATATTCATGCAGGTCCCGCTACCACTAATTGGAAACATGTACATGGAAAGTTTTATCAGTCTGTCCTCTTGCTAGCATAGGGAAACACACACTTAAATAAGAAGCAAGCCCTAAGGAACCTCCCTCTTTCTATAGCTCCATCCATGGAGATGCTCAATGCACCTTCTTCTCACAGTAGCTTTATGCACACACACAAACTCCAACACTTCCGTCACAAAGAGGACAGCCGAAACATTTCCTCTTCCTTTTGCCTGCAAAGATTTTCCCCAAAATCCTGTGAGTCTGAAAAACTGCTCTAGTTGTCTGTTTGGACTTAATTGCATTTTGAGATATTTGTAAATTATGTGCACTGATATTTTTCACTAGAAATTTATACTCTAAATTCTCATAGCTTCTCTACCCAGTCTTTACCCACAAAGGAGTAAAAAACAATAGCTTCCAAAAGAGAAGCAGAACTGACACCCTGTGTGATTTGTTTGTGTGTGTACAAGTGTGCACACATTAGTGCACCAGTGCTGAAGGCTTTTATCAGGATGTTACAGATTCAGGCTTCGTGAACAGAATTTTAACATCTGAACAACAACAGCAGCAGCAAAAAATTCACAAACACTCCCTCTCTATAAAGGTTTAGGGAAATATGCTCTGTATTATCTTTATGTGAATATAAACACTGACTCTCTGGGCATCTTGCTGATGTTTTGTAGTGGGTCATTACAGCAGCTGACAAACCAAGAGGTGCTTAAATGTAACAAGGACTAGAAAGAATTTATAAAGCCTTTACAAACAGGAATTTCATTCGCTTTCCCTAAAACCCCTATTTAATTACAGAGCCTGTCTAATGCCACACTATACAATTTATAGTTACTATTAAAAGTCGCCTATCCAAAATTATAAGCTAGGTGCAAAGAAAGGAGTGAGAAATTAACAAAAGAATTGGCTATTAAATTAGAGGCTTTGCATTTGTAATATAAAATAAGACAGTGAACACTGTTCTTTTTAAATTAGGTGTTTTGCTATCTTTAAATAAATCATTATTAAAACAAGGAATTTATAAAGTACTTCCATTTATCAGTGATTTATAAGCTACTATATATGGCACAACATTTCATTGTTTTTTAAATAAGAATCTCAACAGATTCCCATTAGGGCATCATGGCACTAAGGTAAAATAATCATTGTGGCAGGACAGGATCCCATTTGCTGCAGAGGGGAAACATTACACTTTGAATTTAAGCTACTCTGGATCCTGGCCAATACACCAACACAGTTCTGCACTAGAGAAAGCCTGTGTATCATGTAAATACATATTTGAATGGACCAAGCTCGCAAGCACTCTTTCCTCTCCTGGCATCTGTGTGCAGGCCTTCACAGCAGTGTGGGGTGAGCTTCTGCCAGAGAGATGCCTGTATGTGAGATTTCTTTTCAGATATTCCCTGCTTCCTAAATAGCTAACGAAATAGTGTCAGCAGGAAGGTAAAAATAAGTCTCACAGCTGCTCTGAGGTGTATTTGAAGCTTTGTCTTGACCTCTGGCATTCAACCTATGCCAATTCAGCTAAGACAGACAAGCAATGACACCAGAGAGTTTGAACCTTGTGCCATTCAAAAAGCAAAAATGCTACATGTATGCTCGGTTTGGTGTGTCAAAACATATGAAACAAAAGATGGTGATGAGTGAATGCAGCAAGCTGTGTTTTCTCTTTTGACTTTCTTACCTCATTTACATAGACCCAGTGACTATCCTTTGATGCAAGGTTGGTTTCCACAGCCTACAAAAATAATAAGAAACATAATAATAAAAATAAATAAAACATGGGAAACATATTCCAGAAAGAACTTTATATAAAAATGTACTATTATAAAGGTCAATTTGATTGCTTTCATTACTACTGACATTGTTTCAGCATAGTTCTTTCCATCACTTCCTCTGCTGCTTCATGGAACAGTAATATTTTGGTGGCAGCCACCTTTCTCTGACTTCAGTTCCTAAACCAAAGTACCCTGACCATGTCCATGTACCACAAAAGCAAACTGGGGCAGGGTGGTACATCAGCATAAGGGATCCTGTGATGAATAACTGCACAGAACACGCAGTTCAGGAGATATAACTTCTCTGTGATATATCTAGTGCATCCTACTCAGCTGGGTTTCTCTTCAATATGACCCCAAAATACATTGTCTCTGGCTCACCTCACCTCTGACAGTTTATCTGTTAACTAACCTAGTTAATTAAAAACATGACAATGAGATGGCTCAAGTGAAGTCCACACATTTATATGAGAGTTCATCCTCTCTTTGCATTTACATAAGGCTCAAGACAAAGTTATGATTTGCATGGTCACTTTTTTTGCCTCACTGGTATGAACTTAGATGATCACTACATATTATAAAGAAACATCCCATTTCAGCAGTTTGCATGTTTATCCATCCATGTGTAACCCACTGGAGAAGATTGCACTACCAGCACTGAGAGAGAGCCTCAGTTGAAGGCTCTCGCAATATACACAGAAGTTCCTAAGTGTCCCCTTTGTTTGACATAGATAACCTCACTTCAAGACATCTAATAGTCTAATAAAGTGATAGCAAGCATGGAGAGATGTACACTACACTGCCAGTGATATTGTTAATGTCCTGCTTAGTACATGGTTAAACAATTACTACAGTGTGTTCATCTCTCCTAATAAAACAATGCACACATGTATTTCAGGAGGCAGTTCATTACATTTTGAGCGTTCCTGCCTTCAACCACTTCTTTCCTCTGTGCCAGTATGACCCCATTTATTGAACAGATATTCTTATCCCTCTGTTATAAATGGCCCTATGAATCACTGAAACAAAACCAGTTAAAAAAACCCACAAGCAAATACAAATGAACAAAATACTTCCAGTTACTGTTTTTTAACTTGGATAATTTCCACAGTATTTCAGAAATGACTGCAGCGGTACTGAAGGGCTCTGTAGACTAGCACTGGGCTGAGCAGGAACATCATCAACCACCTTCCTCTTCAGAACACATTTGCATAATAAGCCTCTCAGATATTTAGTGTCAGGTGGGATGAATCACCTTCTCTTACGACACTGACTACAGATGACTGGCTTGGAATAAACGCCCACGACTTCTACGGCTGCAGTAGAATGACAAGAGATCCATCCTTAATATGGGCTAAGGGGTATCTGAGTCCTTCAAAAATATGAAGGAAAGCTTCACTAACAACACCAGCATCTTTAACATTACTTTTAGCTTACACTGTGTCCTTAAAAAAGGTAAAATTACTTGCCTAAGTAACTGTGTTTTAATATTTCGCTCCTTTGTGTAGCCCACACAACCACAAGAAAAAATTGTGGGCAACACATACTTCCATCTATTTCTCATGTCCACAAGGTGAAATACTCCTTTAAAGAGACAAAAATCCCAAGAGAAACTGCAAACTCATCGAAAGAGGAAAATCAACACAGACAGAACAGAGTAATTCTCTTCATCATGAAGAGCATTATAGGAAAGTAACGAAACCTGGTGTCAAAGCAGATGAGAACCAGTAGAGATAACACTTTCTAACAACATAATCCTCTCCTAAATATGCAGTAAAAAATTATCCCCTTGGTAATTGCCTCCCTTGCATTTCTTTTAAGCTGGGAGGAACATTAAGCTGACCACCTGAGGAACAGCAGCTCTTAGGAAAGACAGCAGTGATGAACAGGAGGGCAAAAATGTGTACATTTTTTTTCCCTATTCACCTCCCAAATATATCCAGACAAAGCCAAAATAGCCAGGTGCTGTAACATACAGAGAAAGAGCAAAGTGCTGCTAGCATTAGCAAAGCAGAATTAAATAATGCTCAGGTGCAGAGTTATTGCACTGGCAACATTAAGTGATTCATCTGCAACAGTGAGCAATTTGTATGAATAAATGCTCAGTCTGGGGAGACACAAGAGCCAGGGATTTTGAAATGAATTATCGTATCTCATTCTTCTGGGTTCACATATCTGGGCCAAAGTTTTTCAAATGAGGTGCCTAAATTTAGGCTGCTAAGAGTTTATCTTTAGTCATCAGAGTGCCAGACCACTCAGTGCTCCTCCTACAGAGCCAATGGCTCTGCATTCTAATAGCTTGAAATGTATTTAGAAACATCACCGTAGGTAGTCAAGTCTAAATGGCTCTAAATATCTTCTGTTCAGAACTGCAACACATAGTGTGAACCATTACTCGAAATGAAAATGTGCTGGGAGGGAGCTGAAATTTCTTGCATTTTTTGCTTCAGATTTTTTCCATATTTACAGACTTGCAATCCAAAAAAATCTTTACAAAAATCCTACTGAAAAACAGTTCTCAGGTTTTAACTTTCTGATATCACCAGTCTATTGCCAGAGGCTCATGAAAGTCAAGCAGTGTGAAAAGCAAGGTCCTGGAGACCTGTGTTATCATAAGGATATTTATGGAGAATTCTCAAAGTAAGAAAGAATTTAATGTTCATAACTTAGCAAGGTTTTCTTACTTTAAAGAAGAAAAAGATATCAGCACTTGGGAGAATATGGTCACCCATTTTTAATTATTCAAGCTGTTCAGGTTCTTGCCAATTGCTTGACATTGTGTCCATCCATTCCAAAAGAAAAAAAAAATTCCTATGAAACATCCTTGAAGGACCTATTCCATCCTATTTGATAAATGTACCCTATATAAAGAAAGTAGGCTATGAATTTGTGGGAGCACTGTGCCTGAGTAAAAGCACTGCCATCTCTTGGGGAAGGATTCATGGGTTAAAATATGCTACAGTTTTGTATGGAAAAAATATTAATATATGTGCAAAGTGTCCTAGTTCATTTTTTTACTTTCTGTGTAGACGGGGTCTAGGTGACACTTGGGAGTAATGCTTCACAATATTTCTACCAAATAGAAAATCTGCTTTTGAGATAAACAGCACACTGAAAATTAAAGAGCATCCATCTTTCATTTTCTTTACCTCAGAGTAGCAAATAGCTTCTACAAATTTGGGGGAAAAAAAAAGAGGTTTATTTGAGATTGTGCCCTTCTTCCTCCTCAACTACCTTTCAAGAGCCAAATACAGAACCCAAACAAGAGAACTCTAATTCACTCAGTGGATCACTACAAGTGACAACATATAAATGACACTATCAGAATCAGGCCAGAACTGGAAGATGGGAAGGGGAGCAGTGAATACAGGAAACTCTTTACAATTCCCCAGTAGAAGCCATTTGCAATAGAAATGAAATAAGAAGACACTGAAAATCAAAATATGAGCAATAAGATTTCAGATCTCATAGCAACACTGATAAAATAAAAGAGTAAGAAGCTTCATGAAAAATAATCAGTTTCATGTATAAAGTTTTGTTTACTTTAAAATTCATAACTTAAAATAATTTACTGCCAATATTCCATGACAATATTATTTTATTGGAATGCAGTGGAAAACAAATATTTACATTGCCTTTATGAATAAGTAACTCGGTTCATTATTTTATCTAATGGCAGTTACAGGATTAAAAGAAGTTAGGAAAGTAAGCAGTAAAAACTGCTATGTACAGAAATAATTCTGCAGAGGGAAGAAAAAAAAAAAAAAAAAGGAACAGAAACAATCCTTTCCTGACCCTCTCAAAAAATCTGAAACTAAAAACCTCTCCAAGCATATAATAGCTGGCCAATAATAGGGAAAGCTCTTTCCCAAAATACCTGGCTGCTTTGCCAGGCTCAGCGCCTTGCTGTTAACAGCAAAAAGCAAGTTGTATAAAAAGGGATGCAAGGACGAGTGGCTGGACACAACTGAGAGGAGATGTGGTGGGAGTTCAAACAGACCGTGCTCCAGTGACAGCAGGATGTGCTGAAGAGCTCAGAATTACATGCAGCAGTGCTATAGTTACAAACCTGTTGTCTCCTCCCTGTGCACCCAGGGGAACAGGCAGTAGGAATGTCTGGAAGCCCTGTAACCAACCCCGGGATCCTAGAAGGAAATGTCTTGCAGATGGCAAACACAGATGTTCCTGTTGTGTTTCAATTTTTGGAAACAAAGTTGCCACCCTGAAATCCAAGCTATAAAAGAACCACCACACTGTTTTGCTAGGAGGGATACCAAAGTAGCAAAAGTTATTGCTTGCACAACCTTTAATTTACCGGTGAGGATAAAGAGCATCATAGCTTTCCACAATGAAAAAAAACAAAGTAGAGGGCAAACTGGGAAGTTCAAAGAAAATGATTTGAAAAGGGTGTCCCAAGAGATGCTGGAAGAACTCAAAACCAAGTACCTTGCCAACTCCTATGGTTTAACCCCAGCCAGTAACTAAGCACCATGTAGCAACTTGCTAACCACCTGTCCCAGCGGGATAGAGAGTAGAATCAGGAAGA
>VXBN01017339.1:0-35311 GCA_013397395.1 Sinosuthora webbiana | reverse complement strand
GGAAGAAAAAAAAAAAAAAAAAAGGTAAAACCTGCGGGTTGAGATGAGAACAGTTTAATAACAACAGCAACATCTTTGAAAAATAACTGTAATGGAAAAGGACAGAACAAAAAGACAGAAAAATAAACCCCGGAATGACAATGACACGCAGTACAGCTGCTCCCCAATGCCCAAGCCTTTCCTGAGCCACCATCAGTGCTCCCAGGCAGCTCTCCACAATTTATATACTGGGCATGATGCTCTGTGCTGTGGAATGTGCCTTTGGCTACTTGGGTCCATGTCCTGGCCATGCTCCCTCCCAGCTCCTTGTGCACCTCCTCACGGGCAGAGCATGGAAACTGAAAAGTCCTTGATTTGGAGTGAGCACCCCTTAGCAACAACTACAACGCCAGGATGTTACCAGTGTTGTTCTCACAGTGAATACAAAACACAGCACTGAACAGCTACAGAAAGATAGATTAACTCCATCCCAGCTGAAAGCAGGGCATGAACCGATGGCTAATTACAGCTGCCATCAGGGGGCAGATGTACCTGCACTGCAGTGAGTGCTCCGGGTCACCTATCGTCCCTAGGCCACAGCTCTGGGCCTCAGTTTCTGCTACAAAGCTGCTCCTCCACAGCCCCATTCCCACTGCAGACCCCTACCATGGCCAGCCCCAGGGTGCCTGTGTTGAGGAAACTTCCCCTCTGAGCACCCAGGACCCCTGTGGCTGCCCCACTCGCAGCCCCTGAGTGACCAGCTGAGGGACAGAGGCCCTTTTCCTCACACAGACCAGGTCTCCTCACTGGCTCAATCCCAGGTTTCCCATGGCAGTGTCACAGACATCCCAAACCTTAAAACAATTTCATCTTGGTACAATAACAAAACAACAGCTTGAGCTTGTGCATCTGAGGAGAGACCAAAAACAAAGGAACCCTTGTGTTTTATCCCCTCACAGTGTAAAAAGGGGAAATCTGGGGGGCCATTAGCTTCTGCCACGTCCCTCAGTGTCCCTCAGCTGGCCAGGCCACAAGTGCCTGGGCCCCTGGTCATGCCAAGGGTTGTCAGTTCAGGGTCTCAGGGTCCCACCAGAGCTCCCGCACCAAAAGTTTCCCTCAGAACTGAGAGCAAAACCCAGGCACAGAACTGGAGTGTCTGCTCAAACAGCATGCAGAAGAGTTGAGTTCTTCCCAGAGAACAGCATGACAATGATGGATAAACCCATTCTTTATTTTTTTTTAACTTATTTTTAATTATTATTCATAAAGAAGGTGTGAGCAAAGGAGGGCTTGGGGAAGTAGTCATGTCTAAATCTCAGTTCTTTGCAAATCTTTCATAAGGGATCAGTCTCATTAATTCATTACCTGCTCAGTTTACATTTGCCCCTGAATAGGTTTCAAGTGAAAATTGTTTCCAGCTCTTGTCCCAAGTAAGTTTGCTTCCAAAAGGAACTTTTTTTTTTCCCCTTTTCCCTTCACATCTTTGGAGAAATTATTTGGCTACTGTGTTTTCTTTTCCTCATCCACCAAGTATAAAAAAAATTTTTAGAACCATTTTGAAATCTACTGTAGTAAAACTGCAGGAGGGAAGAAAAAAAAAAGTCACTATCTTCTGTATATCATTGTGTAACCTGAGTCTAACTTAGGTCCAGGTGCTAGGTTTCATTGCAGGAAATAGATTTTTAAAAATAGCTTTGTTCTTGATTTAAATGTCCAGGAAAACATCCTAAGAATCAGGAAACTGATTGTGATCCCAAAGAAGAGCTACAGACCAAGCTTCCACAGCAATACAACTGACAGCAATTAATTGGACAATATCAAAGTGCACCTGTTTATCTGAGAAGCTTTGTGTATGTCTTGGATACAAATAAGTTAAGATAGCAGATATGAAAAAGTCAATTTTGGTAGAACAGATGGGTTCATTCTATATCCCCTCGATACCCAACTTATATTTAGAAATCTCTTCAATTAAAGTAGTGCAGTTCTTGTCCAGGTGCGACTTGCATAGGTAATAGCACCTCACAGGAAAAGTTTCTCTGTACCAGAGACTGAGATTTTTGTGCTTCCCTAGAACCTTCTTTCCTTCGTATTTTAAATAAATACCTCTTGGCTCAGTATCCCCAGAGGAGCATTATGAGATTAAAAATAAACATTAGTAGCCACAATAAATAAATTATTTACATAAATATTG
Source organism: Sinosuthora webbiana (assembly GCA_013397395.1). NCBI lineage: Eukaryota > Metazoa > Chordata > Aves > Passeriformes > Sylviidae > Sinosuthora > Sinosuthora webbiana. The sequence continues at coordinate 33,141 of VXBN01017339.1, read as the reverse complement.
TAATTCTTATAGCATACTAACGAGCACTCCAAACTGATACTATTTCTAAAGTTTAATTGTCAATGGTACCATTAGAACAGAAGTTAAACCAAAAACTTCCAGTACAACACCTCAACTCCAGATAAAACTTCATAAAACTAAGATAATTCAGACTAAGAATCTTGAAGATAAAAACTCAGTTGCAGTAAACTGGATGAAGCCTGTATGTTTATTTTTCTTATTTAATACAGGCTAACTAAAATTTCTACATATCATTTCAAAGTGAAAGATGAAAATTTTTCTTCTCTAAACGGTAAAATGGGAATTTAAAGAGTTTCCATGACGTATTTTTCAGACAGAAAATTCACTGAAACTGTCCCTCTCCAACTGAAACTCATTTTCCAACAATTTGAACTTTTACTAAGAAAGCGTTGCCAGAAATTCCATATTCTTCCTTCTTTCTGAACTTATCCCCAGAACTGTGTGTGCACATGTCTTTTCCAAAGCACCTCGCAGGCTCACCTGTGTTTCCCTGATCACCACACCTCGTGTCAATGACAGAATTCATTTTACTGCACTTACACCAGAAGCTGCCAGCTCTGAATCCTGATACATAGGAACTTCCTACAAGCCATTAATGAAGCACAAGCATAGCGTGCCTTCAGCATCCACATCTTTTGATATTTCTCTATTTGTATGACTTCATTCTTGGTCTACACTCCATAAACACATTACCCACAGCCCTCTCTCAGCGGGGACCTTTTTTCAAGTTATGCACTGTTACCTTAAAGCATAAAGCCTGATACTTGTGCAGAACTGCACTGCTGAGAAAAGCTGTTCTTCCCTTCATGGTCCTGATGAAGCACAAGTAATAACTGGAAGGCTATGACCAGATCTGATGGCATTTTAACCATTTCAGGCTCATCCATTAACTCAAGCCTATAAACCTGGCATGTTGGGCCTGAATCTCCCACAAAAGAGAGGCCAAATCGGTCATAGAGATCTCTGTACTCTCATTAGTCTGAGTCAGCTCTCCAGGGTTCTTGCTCCCCATGAACTCTGTAATGTTTCATTTATGTTCTGTACAAACGATATGCAATGGTCCTGTCTTGACCTCTGTCTCAGTTCCTTCACAAGATGAACAACTCAGCCTAATGGGGTGGGGAAGAAAAATAAAAAAAAGAAGGGTTGGAACAAGGAAGGAAAAAAAGGAGAGGAAAACAAGAGGAAATAATAAAATACATCCCTGGGAAAATTCCCAAATACCATCCACAACTGAATCCCATTTTTTGTTGCTAACAAGGCATTTCACACAAAGAGCAGTAAATATGACCCAAACCTTCACCCACTTTTAGCACACACCCCTGGAGTTAATGAACGCTAATTAGAAGGCATACCTGACATTTTGCACTTATCAATATAATTTGATAACAACTCGAACCACAATATACAATTTAAAGTTTGCGCTGCACCAGTTGCCTGTTACTTAGGTCATAGTTGATCAGAAAAAAAATACACTGAAGGAAACCTAAATAAAAGGTAAATGTTAATCAAGAGAAATACTCAAGATGAAGAAAACTATAGGAAGATTGTGAGAAAACTACTGAAATTTCCTCTAGCTACACAGCTGTATTGTTCTTGAGTAACTACTGCAATATATGTGGCACTGCCTATCACTTTAGCCTTAATCATTCCGATGTAATGCACTGGGATTTCTGTTTAATCTGATTCCCATTTCATACGTAATGCTTATTACAGTCAATCTCCGTTGCCATTCCATTTAGGGCACATTCCACTGAATGATGCATGAAAATACCGTACATGGAACTCTTCCAAAAGCATTCAGGAAGAATGTACTCTTCAAAGCTCAAATGTCACACAGTGTTTATAAACATGGTAACTGCTGACCATTTAACTACATGGCACAGTAGTGACACCGGATAATTGCACAGCTGTCAGAAAGCAACATTTCTGTAAAGACATGAATCTAATGTTAACTAAAGAACAAAACCTCCCAGAAATATGGTACTTAAAATTTTACCACAGCCACATGCCAAGTTGAATTTGAAGTCCCAATGAATTCTTTCAAAAGAATAACTAAATTTTGTTCACTTTTACTCACTTTTAAAAAAATAACAGGTTTGTACATCTGTTCTATTAAAAAGCCTCTGCTTTTTAGAGACATTTACAAAGAATTTTGTAATGTTTTGCTGGGAACTGTACACCTGAGTCACACTCGAAAGAATAAACCAAAATTCATCAGAACTGCCCAGCACGTGGAAGTTGGCTTTTTCTTTTGTTTGTTTGATTTGATTCTCCACAAATCTTCCAATAAGAGAAGAAATTTCCATTGAAACAACATAGCAGTTTAACTCTTCTGTTTGGAATGCCTACAGGACATTGGTCTGAAGGCTGAAAAGGATTTTTCAGGCACAGACCCTGGGCAAAGAAACCTATTTTCAGCACAGAGGATTGCTCTCCATCCTTGTAATGAGCACAGTTCCACAGTCAGGGTACAACATTTCCAGTGCATACTACCAGTCCCATTCACTGTCCTTTCTCAGCTCTGCTCAGAGCAACGGCATAAACTCCAGCTCCAGCTTGCTCTGCAAGTTCAGCCNCAGGCACAGACCCTGGGCAAAGAAACCAATTTTCAGCACAGAGGATTGCTCTCCATCCTTGTAATGAGCACAGTTCCACAGTCAGGGTACAACATTTCCAGTGCATACCACCAGTCCCATTCACTGTCCTTGCTCAGCTCTGCTCAGAGCAATGGCGTAAACTCCAGCTCGCTCTGCAAGTTCAGCTATGTGGAGTTTGCACAGAGGTTTCCAGAGTTCGATGTTTTTGCAGGTATAAGCAGCAGATGGTAGCTATTCCATTAAAGATTCAGACTTCTTACCTCTCTGACATGCACCCAACACCAAACAGCAAAAACACAACTTACACATTCCTAACTCCCCCCTTCAAACAGCTCATACTTTGTCCTGATAACATGATAGCTGAAGCTCTGAGAGTCATACCACACACTGTGAAATGAAAGAACCACCTATAGGGTGAAGAGACCACATCAATTTTCAGGAACTTACAGTTTAATACTGATTTACTGCCTCTAGCACAAAATTGTCAATCACACTGCCAAGCTGTTACTTAACGTAGGTTATGGGGTTTTAAACTCTGTGAACTTGGAAAGGTACATCAACATCAAAGCTTACCCTGTCCAATGTCCATATTTCCATCCATTCACATACATTCTATTTCTTCTCTTAAATTTTTTTAAAAAACGTGTCTGGTTTTAAAGGAAAGATGGCAATAGTCAGCCTGAAACATAATCCCTTTCAAAACAGTCCTTTTCTGCCTACAGCACTCTTCTGCTTTAAATTGCAAAATAAACACATAAATAAAGCAAAGTCCTTACAGGTCTGAGGACCTTCTTGTTAGTCGTAGGGTACTTTACATGCACAAACAGTGCCACAGGCTGTGTGAGCACTAAAGAGCACCTTAAAGATCACCTGAACCATCTCAAACCACAAGACTCTTGCTGACCAGCCCTGCCAAGAGGAATGAATATTTGCTGCTCCTTACGCTGCCTGAGGATACAGGCTTGCTGTGCATTTGCCAAGTGAGAACTCGCAGGATGCTGGAGGAGGAGGGAAACCCTTGGGGAGCAGCAGTGCTGGTGTGGAAGGGCTCCCTCTCCCTCAGTATGCCCACAGTCTTGAAGACTTTATGCAAAGCCTTATGAGCTTATGAAGGGCAGTCCAAGGCAGCAGCCACCCAGCATGGTGTGGGTGTACAGCTCACGCCAACGGGAAGCAGACACAAATAAATTCACTTTTTGTTCGCAGATTTTTCTTCCAAGCAGATGTTCAAATATTCACCACTTGGGTACAATCCCGTGATGTTTTGCACCTATACTTCCTCAAAGCTCACAGAAATACACTGGAAGCCCCACGGTGATCTCATTACTGCCAGTCTGCATCAGCTTTATCTTTGGCAGCAAGAACGGTATTAAAAATATACATTACCGTAATGGGGCATGAGCAGATTTGACTGGAAAACATAATTACTTTTCCTAAAGGCTTGCACACAGTTGTTCAGAAGTATATGGCAAAGTAACTAATTAAAAAAAAAACCACATATTTCATCCTTGGAAAAAATCTCTGCTCCATCTAACTAACACAAGCTCACACAGTGTGTGCAAAGTTATAGACAAGTGGAGCTTTGAGATCAAACCTTTCCACACTGTCTGGAGCAACAGCTTATCTTGTGACTCAAGGGACACCTGCATACATTACACACCATGCCTTGATTCTGCTCTTGAAACTAAGTAATTTTTAGCATTTTAAGTAGTGCAATTTTTCGCACTACTCTGCATTACCCCATTGTTTCTGAGGCAGAGCTTAGACAAAACAGAGATTTTTGTTAGAATTTCCATGTACCTGAGTTTCCCTACAAATCCAGAGGAGGAAAAAAGGGAAATTAATAAGTTTCTAATTTTAAAATATGAGCAGGTTTGACTTGTGACATACTACCCTTAGCACTGATTTCTATCATTCCATCCCTGCAGGTGTGAAAGGATGCACAAGGGAGATTTCTATTATGTTTAATTAAAGTAGCCTACACCTCACTGACAAATAAATGAAGTCCACTACATGGTACATCATTTATGCAGGATAATTTACGTAGAGGACTACCAGTCTGTGTTTTAAACCTCTAATGATCTGCTTAGAGAGAAGAAAACCAGTCCCCAAATATTATGGAATGTACAGGGTTTTAATTTAACAATTATGTTTGTGGCAAGCTATGACTAGAAAACACAAAATTGTTTCAGTGTATATCCCATTAAAATGGATTCAAATTTCAAGCTAGTGTATGGAAGCATCCATCAAGTGTTAATTGCTTTTTCTGAAGATGAAGTGACAGCAACCTGTTGTGTAACAATACAACAAACAGTGCTGAACAAGAAATTTGGCATGGAATCCATCCTCCTTGAGGGAAGATCTGTGGGAGATGGGAACAAGAACCAAACCTATTAGTTGATGATAGCTCTTTTCATAAGGTTTGTGCTGTGGTCAAATTTCTCTGTTTGCAGAATCTATTTGGGCACACCAGACTTTTGAACAAGATCATGCATCTGAGCACAAATTACAGGTACCTTCGGCCATGACTGATACTCTTCTCTGCAAAGAGAAACAGATGCTGCTGCAGGGAGTAAACAGACAAGCAAATAAAGCAACCAGAAGAACTCAGCAAGCACAGAGGAAGATAAAATCCAAGGGCTGAGACCTATGGGTGGTGAGGACAACACACAGAAGATTAAAAAACATAAATGAAGAAGAGGGAAAAGAGGACAGGGGAGGTAGAAGTAACCACAAACCACATGAAGAAAAAATAAAGTTGAGAAGATTGGACATTCACACAATCCCAGGAACTGTTGAATTGCATGAGGGACAAATTGACTGGCCTGCCATCAGAGAGCACAGAGGGAAGGGGTCAGCTAGCTAGGACAAGAAATACAGCCTTGAGACAGAAAAGAAATAATACAGAAAGAGAAAAAAAAACCTCTTTCTTCGCTTAGGTCAGGTGTCACTGTAAAGTTACTTCTGGATAAAGTAAGAGTTATATATAGGTGAGATAGATGAACAGTGCAAATTGAAGCAGGATGCAGCTAATGAACAGGAATAGACAGATAAGGGTTGTGATAGAAAGAAATGGTCAGCAAATGCAACCACTGAAAAGTATTTTCATTAAGTGAACATTTCTTAGCTGATTCTTTTAGGTAATAGTTCAGTGTTGGGCTTGAGGGACTAAGTCTGAAACGAACACAAGAAAATTAAATATTAAAAAGCATACAGGGCTTGCAGTCTCTACTTTTAATTGTAAGACTATAAATTTTTTTAATGAGGATATACTAACAGCCGTTTCCAAAGGCGACAGTGCAAGATGTAAAAATGCAATAAGAATACAAGTGTGGTGACATTTTATTCAGAAAGGGAGTGATACTTACATAGTAAAACAACAGACAACAAAAAAAACCACAGGGATATCATGGAATTTATGTGAGGGAAGTAAAGAAAAGTGTCTTGGGATAGCATCCTTACAGTCAAAGCTAAACATAGAAGAATAATCCTTACCTATTAAAATGCTCTGCAGGGGTGGTGCATATTTAATAAAATTTACATTCTTGAAGTCAGAGCATAAAGATAATAAAATTAATAATAATAACAATAATAATAACAATAAATCTTGTAAGAAAGTACAATCATTAGTTAAATTAAGCTAAGTACAGTCAAGGTTCCTAGTTTCACAACAGAGACCCTAAGAAATTCCAAATTTCCTCTGCCATCCTTCGATTTTGAAGTTTTCACCGATCCAATTTACTCAGCAGGTAACCTGAGAGCTTTAGTTGCTTATTCAATATTATCAGCAATGCATCTGACAAATACTATCAAAGGAATTAATTATGATAGAAAGCTAGGGAAGTACGATAAATACACAGGTATTTAGAGAGCATTTAAAATGCGATGATTTCTAAAGACAGGTAACATAATTACACTGAAATTCACCACTACGAAAAATAAGGTCATGCACTCAAGATAACAAAGAAAAGTCGATTATTTGAAACTTCATCAGTTTGAAAAACACCAGGGATGTTATTACAGGTTCAGTATTTGTGGTCCATGAACAACTAGACTTTGAGATATATATAGACAGCTGGATAGATAGGTACAGATATATAACAGATGAAATGTCAATAGAGTAAGAAAGTATGCATACCAACAAAGAGATACTCCTGAAGTCACTGGTAGGTTGAGAGTAGAGTTTAAGTTTGGACAGCTAAGTAGCAGAATCATAACACAGTGTATTTCCTGTATTTCAAGTACTATATTAAAGTTCCCAAGAGGATAAAAAGAAAGCATCCCACCTGCTAAACTCACATGGCCATGCTAGCAGGAAGATATAAGGATGCAAGTATTATCACAGATATATTTGGTCAAGAATAAAAAGGTTTCTTCTAAGTCTTATGTGGAGATTCTATATTGACCTCACAACAGTAGTGGCAGGCCAAAACACACAGTTCCATTTCAGGAGCATGATTAGTTTATGAAGGTGATCATGGAATACATATTTATAGATTTATGGCCTCTCTTGTCAGGAGACAGAAGCATGCAAGCCAGGAGTTCACTTCTTATCTTGTACCACTGAGACAGCACAGAAACCCAGCAGCAGCCTCCTGGGTTTTATGAGAAAGACACAAAAATATGCACTTGATGTGTTATAGACTACAGCAGAGCTGAAAGAGTTAATACTGAGGCCCTGTTTCTATTAGGAACTCAGGCATTCAAGGTTTAACATCTCAGATGTTGTAAATTGCATCTCCTGGAACTTGGCAAGCCTCAGTGTAATGTAACTTGTCAGCTTCAATGCAATTTGTTTTTCCAAACCCAAATTGTTTTTAAAAGATTAAGGTGTTCTAATTTTTTAAAGCATTAAGTACAAAAGCAGTAATCCTTTACTCTGTGATAAGGATTGTCTACCATAATGTTTATTATTTACTAAAGCTTGACTGCCAAAGAAAAGGAACTCATTTTTCAAAGTCCATCTTTTTATGTAGCTGAATTGCTATATTCTGAATTTGGGGCTGAGAAAAGAAGACTGATTACTTCAGCTCTGAAGAACTTGCACAAAAATAAGTATGATTCAAGAACTTATTAAATAATATGGGATGAATATTAGTTCCAGTCAAATCAAAGGGGACAAGACTTCATCCTCAGGAGTATTTTGTCTCTCAAACATTGCTTCAAATCCTAGAGAACTAATGGGTTTAGAAGACTATTAAGACCCAGTTTGCCCAGACATCTTAGTAAAGTAAATAAGTTAATAGGTCCTTATAAAAGAGTATCTATTACAAAAAAAAACCCCATACACACCACAGCTAAGTAAAGAAATCTGGGACTCTGCTTTCTTGACGAAACTAGGTATGGCAGACTTCTGGGGAGGTGGAAAGCCCACCCACCACAATGTTCAAATCAGACTGATGCCATTCCCACTGGAGAAAACCAAGAGGATACAGAAAGAGTTTTCAATAGAAAAGAGTAGGAAAAAAAGCCATAAATACAGTATGACAAGACCTTTTGCAGGTGGAAATCAGGGCAGAGAGATAAAGTGCTTGATAAACATCACCCACATGCGACAGAACAAGGAGCTCAAGTCACTCATCCTTGTTCAAGATCTTCAATAGTATCCTTGCTTTAAAAGTCTGGAATCTTTCCTGCCTTCAGTAGAAGAGCTTGTCACAGCAAAGGATGTGCCGAACCTGCTGCTTTCTGCCCCAGAAGAAGCAAAAGAGAGCACACTCCTGGAGATACACTCTCAGGGTCCCAGAGGTCCTGACCAGAAACACATCCTTACTGTTGGCTCATTTGGTATCTCTGCTTGAAAAATGCCTTAGAGATGTGTTCTCCTGGCTGTGCACATTTATCTGTGCCTTTTACCACTCTCTCCATTACAGCACTCAAACTGAAAACTAAAGCTCAGCTTATAAGAACATCACTGCAAGTTTGCACTTGCAAATTCTACCCTTCTGCATCACTCCTGCAGCTGCTACCAAGACTGGGGCTTGACTGCTAATTGAACACTGGAAGGTAGCAGAAGGATTGTTCCTTCATGAATCTGAAGCTCATAGCCAGAACTGTCAATCCATAATCCCCATCTGCCCCTTCCCCGGGTAAATACACACATTTGTGTATGTACACATCTGTGTGGCTATGCTCCCACAAATACATATACATACCCACACACCTGTCTGGGGACAGGCCCATGAAACAGAAAAAAGGAAAATGGAAGGAACAAAATCAGGTCAGCAGTGACATCCAAAGCATCAAGGGTATTTTAAACAAAGTTGTGTTCTCACCACACTGAATGAAGACTCAAAAATTTACTCCTGGATTTAACATACAACTCCTGGGAAAACATGAGCACATTTTCTCAAGTTTGATGTAACTTGATAGTATACATGTGCATTTTAATAGATACATACACACATACTCATGCATAAAACGTTGCAAATCTAGGACTGACAAAGGTAGAAAAACCTCTGTTGCAACTTTTCAGGGATCATACAGAACACCACGATAGTATCAATAGGTATGCTAACGTGAAAAATGTTTGCACATTGTCTTGGCCACTGATTTTAAGTTTGGCTACATCTAAGTAGGATTTATTGGTCAAAGTATGCATTTACCTGGAAATCCAATGTAAATTATTAGGCCACACAGTCTGTTTCTGTTCCACTTATGTGTCATGCATTCATTCCCCTCTGTGGCTTTAGGAAAAGGCAAACAGAGGAGGGCAGTCCTTTTGAAAGGGTTTGAATAAGTACATTTTTATGTCACCATTTGTTGCCTTCCGGGAGAGAGATGCCTCTCCCATCCAGGGCGACACTTTTGGGACAAGAGGCAAGGAGCCATTTCCCCTGCTGGATTTCCTCGTGCCTTGCCTTTGAGAGCACATTTCAGCACTTCAGTTGGCTGTGTCAGAGGAGATGGCACATGGCTGAGCTCTGTGCAAATTGCCTCTCACAGCAGCCTCGTACCATGCTCAAACATCACCCTCCCTCACCTCCCATTGTTCCCTGTTTCTTTTCATTAAGTCTGTTCAGCAATTCACTCTAAAATCTGTGTCTTGGCTGTCTCTCTGTCAGCTGATTCCTTCCTGTCCCTCTCAACAAGCACAAGACATTACTCACCTGTCTGTACTGCACAGCTGAAACAGAAAAACTATCAGTCAAGTGAGAAGACTGCAGCACACTCCTACCCTATACCATTATTTTGCTTTCCCTTAGCTATTCTGTACTCCTATTCCACAGGAAGATTTATTTCCCAAATTAATTAAAAGTACACAGCCTGTCTTCATTCTGGAACTCTCACCAGCTATTTACTCCGTTCCAAACCCAGAGACAGATGGAATTGTTTGCCCCCAGCTGTAGATAAACCTCTGCAAACATAAAACTCTTCCTTCCCCTCTACAGCATCTCTGGCCCCATGTGTCCCCCGACAGATGAAGAGTCTACTGCAGCTGTGTGAAAACTCTAGACCATGGGTTCTCCTCCTCTTTTTAAAATGAAAGACCACCTGGAATTCTGAGCCACATGTCTCTTGTTTTCTGGGTCTTGCCTAAAAAAGGTATACTAGGCTCAGTAAGGCCTACTCAAAAAGGTGAATTTGTAACACAAACTTTCATTTACTCAGTTTTGTTACTTCAACACCTGTTCTCCTTGTACTGAAGCCTTCTTACCAGCAACTTCTGTCTCTCTTCTCTGAAAACTCAACAACAGGACTCCTCACACTCTTTTGTTCAGAGATGTGACCTTACACCACCTGAAACTGCACTGTGACAAATGAACAAGCAGAACAAGTCTTCACCAGCTTCCAAAAACCAAACAAAAATTATTTTCTACTCCACCTACCAACCTAGTTAAAAAAAAAATGGGGAGGACATTTCTTTCCTTGGGTGCAGTAAACAGCAATAAATAGCCACTGCATTTTGCAATTCCCATTTAGCATAACTACAGATACTTAGACTTAGTTGAGGAAAACGTATGCCAATATGGGTACCTACTCTGCCAAATACCCTCTACAACAGGGTCCATCTTTCAGCCAAGACAAGTGCCAGAAATTTGCCAGAAACACCCTACTTGTTAAAAACAAAACAAAACAAAACAAAACAAAAACCACCAACCAGTAACAACAGCCAAAACTACTCCATGGGACTGTTACTTGATTTTCATTTGAAATTCCACTGCTAGAACCTTTGGTAGACTAAGAGCAACCAAAAATCATAATCTCGGGATGGATTTTTAACCTCTTCATTCCTGTAATTTAGAAAAAACTAAAATGACATCATACGGCTTTCACAACCTTCCCATGGACCTGAATCCTTCTCTCTGACTACTGAGCATCATTAATTAACAGAACTTGGACTTTCATTTAGGAAGTGATTATGAATTGCTCAATATACTGATGCTTCTCAAGTTCTGCTTTTGAACTCCATGCCAGTGCAGCTTGGGAAACCACTACATGAAATCTTGAGCTTTCCTATTCCTTCCTGTTTGCCAAGGAAGGCTCAAAACCTGTCTCAGATGAATAATTGTAGTAATAACTGAAATAAACTGAAATGTCTTGTTTTTATCACCGCTTGAATTACTACCACAGAAAATGAGGAGCCTTGGGAAAAAAAATAAAAAAAAATGTTTGAAGCATCTGTCTCATACAAAAATCAAAGTTCTTTTGACGTTTTAAGTAAAGTGACAGCAACTCAAAAATGGCTATAAATTTTCAGTACCATACTTTTAAAATCAATAGGATTTAAAATGCGTGACTAATTGAGCTGATACAAATTCCCCTTTTGAATTTACATATGTAAATGTTTGCAGAATGATCCAAGTAATTATGCCACCCTTAGCTACTTGATATACATCATATACGGTCTGGATAAGATAGAAACATTGATAAATTAGTGATCAATCTTTACAACAAGCTTTTCTTTTCCAGTAATCCTACGACAAGCATGGGTACAAGGATAAAATCAGAACATAGCACCATCACTCTATCCATCTGAGTGTGTCAAAGGCACAGAGTGAATAAATACCATGTGGTATTTTCTGAGCAAGGCAAGACCTGTCAGCTTTTCCTCAACCTCCGCCCTCTGACAGAGCTGACAACGTGTTGCCACCACCAAAGTGCTTTCAGAAGACCCATCATCTTCCCTCTCTCTCTCTCCCAGACAGGACTGCAACACTGAAAGCCTTTGTGCCACATAACTCCAGGCTGAGGAGACAGACTCGATATCAGGAGCTGTGTTTGATGCAGAAAGAGCAATAATTGAAATTTTCACCCTTGTTTCAACAGGGAGCAGTGTGGACGGCTGAGAAGAGAGCAGCAGGAATTCCCTTCCACGCCCTGTGTAAGGTTTCACAGGAAATGCTGCAGAAATACCCACCATAATCCCAGCAGCTCTGGGGGCCTGCTAACTTGTTTGCACCTCCCTGCACCTGCTGTACACTAAATTCAGCCCCTCTGACCATGTAGTTTCCAGTTTGCTCCTCAAGGGGCAGTTTTACAGCACTGATGATGCTTTGCAGTGCATCTTCATTCTTTCTGTTCAGTATAAGGGCAGTTAGATACTGGAAAAATTACTCCCCTCAGCTTTCTTTAGATATTAGTGCTTTCATCAGAAATCTACTGAAATAGTGGGTTTCCAGGAGCTATCTCTATAAATTAACAGTCTCTTGGGGAAAAAATAGATCCATCCATGGTTAGCAATTGGAACAGATTTTTGCTAACAGTGGTAAACAGCTTGTTTACCACTTCAGTTGTTTTCAACAAACAGAGGGCCAGACTTGGAAAAGAATAATATGAAAAAAGCAAGAGTTATCTTTTTTTATTAGACCCTATCATAATCATCTTGGCAGAAGAAATAATCATTTACATGAGAGGACAAATTAATATCTAAATAATAAACTCTCCATGCTCTGGAGTCATCTCTACACAACTGAGCCCTCTGTGCATAATGTAAGACTGCTGAGTCAATGACTTTGAACAATCACAAGTGACCTGAAATAACAGCAAAGCAACACAGAGAACTGAGTCTTTACCATCGTCTCCCACAGGGACTAGAGTCCATTGTTCCACACTGTAAAATGCTGTTTGTATAGATAATAATTTTATCTTGTCTAACTTTAAAGTTCACATACATAGGCACTTTTTTTTTTTTTGATTAATCAAATGGCTCTGACAGCCAGAAGCTTCTTTCCAATATTAGAGAGGAAGTGGTGGGTGCCAATTCACGATTATTCAAACCAGTAATCTCCTGTGTCTCTGGCTGCTATTATTCCCTTGCCTGTGACCCAGCCACTTAATGAAGTGAAATTAATTTACAGTAATAGGAAATTCTCAGAACTACATGAAAGCACAAGCTTTAATATGAGAAGAACAAATGGCTATTTCATGCAAGGCTGACCACAGGCATTGTAAAGAAATTTGAAAGGACTTTATACCTTTTTAAATAGGTATGGTATTAGCTGGAACAATATACTGCAGTAAATACGATAAATCAAATACCTCTTCAAATCAGAAAGCACCAACACAATTTTCTCCTTTTGTCACACAGCAGAATTTTCTCATTTGCATATAAATATATGACACACATATATTTTATAAAGGTAAAAGAAAGATCTTATCATCCTTCAAATCCCATTTAACTCTTCTATCATAATACCTATTACAAACTCCTGACAGCAAAGCAGTAACAGGGAGGATGTTTTGCTTACTCGTCCTTTACAAATGTATGTATCAGTCTGCATTAGCACTGAAATAAATATGGGTTTATCTGAATTGGCAAAACAAAGCTCCCAGTTTTGTCCAAAGATATTGTTTATCTACAAAATTCTACAAAAGCGTGAAACTGTAACTCAAATCTCTCACATTATTTTATTTCCTTTCATGTAGGAAAGCATCACTTTCCTAAATTTTCCTTTAAGATTCTTTCCCCACCTCTGCCCTGAGAAAACACGAGGGTGTGGAAGCAGAGAGGAAGAGGTGTGCAAGAGCCACAGCAGCTGGCAGTGGGTTTTTTTTCCCCTCAAAATAAATTGCTTTATTTGAGGCATGAAACATTTCAGCTAACTTGCTAACTAGCTCTAATATTTGTTTTGTTATCCCTCATATACTCTGTATTCTTATACTAATTAGCCAAGCCTTCCTAGGTCCCCTGCAGGAAGAAAGGTTTTCAATGCAGCAGTCAGCACAAGGACCTTTCAGTGTGGCTGGGGGCTGTGGAACAAGAGCCACCACTCGAGTGTTCACGTATTCACGCACTCCCGTTGCACACATATGGTGGGGACGCTCCAGCAACACACTGAGAACATCCTCTGGCATTTCTCATCACCCTCTTCCCCAGCCTGACTGCGACCATCTGATTTCTGGTGTGTTGTCACAAGTCCTAACTCCTCCCTTTTTTGCTTGGCTTTTCCCTTGTCCCAGAGCTTGGGAGAACAGGATAAATCTTCTCCCTTCAAAAAACCTAAAGTGGCAACAAGATGCTGTAGTGACACTTCTGCTTCAGGTGGCGGCTTTTCTATTTTGACCAAAGTTTCAGATTATCTCCAGCTGAAATCAACCTATCACTGCACAAGTCTGGGCTTTACAGTTACTAAGGCTGGAAAACAAGCTATTCACCACTGTTAACAAAAATCTGTGCCAATTGCTAATCCTGGATGGATCTTTTTTTTTTCCCCAAGAGACTGCTAATTTATAGAGGTATCTCATGGAAACCAGGCTTACTTCCTACCAGACCTGGAGCTCTTTATTTGCAAGGTGTGGGCTGCTACCCAAGGTGTTGTCAGCAGATGTAACAGGTCCAAGTTTTCTCCTGTATTTATCCTTATGAGCACACTTGTGTTAAGGGATGTATCCAACCTACACTGACAAGCAGAAGGGCAATCATACTCCTTGGCACACACAATGCAAACCCCAGCCTCTTTCAGGTCCTTAAGCAAACTGACTCTGACTGACAGCCAGAGAGAGATACACGAAGAAAAGGCTTTACAAGATAGAAAATGATTCATATCTAATGATAATTCAAAGATTTCTCCTTCTCCCCCCTATTCATTTACTTGTTCAAATAAACTGAAAAGCTCCTCCGTCTCCTTGACATTACAAATTCATCCTTTCTAAAAGTGCTTTTCAGAACTGCTATTTAATTTCTTTTCTGGCAGTGCATCTAAATCTTCTGTAACCCAAACAGAGTATACACACATTACCTCACTAAAGCTGAATGGGGTGCCTTAGTTTGGCAATGTGTTCAAAGCAATCTTTCCTCAGGAATCTTCATAGATACAGATGAAGAATCTTCAACTGCTAGATGACAAAGCTCAGAAAATATATGCAATGAAAAATATTTCAGTATTACAAATAAATTTAAAAAAAGACAAAACAGAATCCTAAAGGAGTTAACTGATGGGCAGCTCACATCAGTTTTTAACAAATCTCAAAAAGCCCAGAAAAATCCAATGTATTAACAGTTCTAAAACATACAAACATAAAACAATTAAGGGGTGTAGAGAATTACATACCATGGATAAATCCTGATGGTCACAGCACATAAAGTAATTTATCAATAACTGGTCAGCCAATAATTAGATATTTAAGAGTATCTATATAGAGGCTTTTTTTTTCCTTTAACAGGGCTACTGATAAGATTCAGAAAATTAAATTAGTGATAGAAGTTCTTCAACTACATACAGTTGAAGAATATATTTATTCTTTTAAGAGAGATTTCATATGGATTTCAGAGAACAAAGAGTGGAAGGAGTAGTGACTGGTTAACTCCCCTTGCCCTACACCACTGCGTTAATTCTGATTAAAAGTGTGGAATAATTCAGACACCCTGCAATAACCACAACGGCTAGATTATCTTTTTCTACCCTTTAGCATTATTTGTTGTGAAGTTGTAAAGCACTGAGGAAAACTCAGAGAGAGTTAGAAATGCTTTAACCCAGACATCTCTGACCACTTGCCTGTCCGGCATAAAGGTGTTACTGGATTCACAGCAGCTTCAGGAAATACTTAAAGCAGCATTTACAAAGGTACTTCTTGCCACTTGTACTTAGAAAAAACATGTGATCTGTTCACCAAACAATTCATATTTCTGATGCATGAAGACTCCACGTTACAGGGAGGAAATTCAGCTAAATTATTACACTTCAGAGAAAAAGTAAATTTGCACATTCATAAATGTGACTAAAAATACTAATTGCAAATTGAAGCTCCATTCCAAAGCACAGTGCTTTCATCACAGTAAAAAATTAAATCTAAACTGATCTTCAATTTACCTTCTACATTCAGTGTATCATAAAGCACCTATCTCTTCTACAAAAAAACCCCAAAACATGACTCTAGAGGCAGTAGCTTGGAATATTTTTACTGTGAATGTTTGTTTATTAAAGCAAAATGTAACCTTATAAAAATAAGCAACTGTCCTGAGATGAATACATATTACTTTAAATCCCTTGACCTTCACAGATTTCATCTGCAACCTTGAACATGTGATTCAATATCCAAACACTTTGCTGGCCACAGCAAAAGAGAATAGAAATGTTTACTTAGATCATAAGGTGCTGTGTGAGTAAAACTTATTTTTTCCAAGGGCTCAGAACCTGTAAGTGCAAAATCTCAAAAAGTACACAAGACATAGATGCATGCTATAATGTTCTCATTTCAAATATAAATATAAAAATCTTAAATCAAACTCAACATTAAAAAAAAAAAATTCAGTTCTAGCAAGTGAAGCAGTCTGGAAATTTGTACACATAAAAGTTAAAAATATCTAACTACTGTTATGATTTGCCTTATAAATTCCCGATGTAATTGTATCTCACCATCAGAAGGTTGATCAGAAGAATCACGAGACACAGAAGACTGGAAAGCCTCAGAAAAGCCAAAGTCTTTTCTGAGCAGCAAGCAAAAAACAGGACTGGACTGAAGAGAAGGGAATCTTAAATCATGAATATATGTGAAACTCAGCTGCCTGTGGACACAGCTCCTCTGCAGGCAGTTGCACATGATTTCTAATGGATAAAGTGTAATGTATTTAAAAATCCGTCTGTAATTTGGGGGGAGTTAATGGTTTAAACCTTGCTGAAGAATTCAGGCACTGCCTAAATACTAGTGAGGCTGGACCTCAGTAATACCCTGAGACTGTGACTTAGCTGTACAGAGATATTTTAACTCAAATCCTGCATGAGGAAAGCAAGTGTCAGGGTGTGAACCTCTAAGCAGCAAGTGTAGGTAAGGTCTGCTCCTGAAGTCTACTGCCTTGGACACACACAGGCTGGGCATTAATATACTTTAATGAAATATCTTGCTTTTAACAAGTAACTAACTCAATCCGTGACATGTGGAACAATTGGTAACAACAGGAGAAAAAACCTTTTAAGTGATGGAATTATAATTTCTTTACCCTCTCCCTCCCTCCCCTCAGCATTAATGCAGCTGCTATAGAATAGTTAAGGTTGAAAAGGCATTTAAAGATCATCAAGGCCAAATACTTCATTTTTAAAAGGGCTAAATTATGGAGCAGATTTTTGGAATGAACAATTCCTGTGAGCTTTTTCATCTACAAAGTTTGTATGCAGACATGAATTTGCAGTCTCCCTCTCAGTGGGGTTTGGGCGCTTTCTGCTCTGGGTGTTCTTATAGCAACTCTCTCAAGAGCATTATTCTAAAGCTATATATGTGCAAAGAGATAATCAGAAGAATGTGCAATAAAGGATCTTTCAGAAAACTAACATAATCAATATATGCATATTCAAATCCAGAGCTAGAATATTATTCTCATTAAAATGTTGCTCCTAAGGATTACTGGAAAGAAAGGCTTCAGAGAAAAATCAACAACACCTGAAAAATCATCTGGAAGTGGACTTTTACATATTTAAACACAATCTGAACAAGTCCTTCTTTGCCAAAAGGAATGCACAAATTCCCTGAGAATTTACTCATAGCAGGAAATGAAAACAGACCTTTTGTGTTCCCCTGCAGACTTGGCAGCAGAGACTCACAGCCAATTCACACTTGAATGACTCCAGAGCTGATCCAAAGCTCCCAGTCCCTCCAGCACTTCCAATGTGCTCTAAAGAAAAGCTGAGCATCCTGTAATTAAGTAAATACACAACAGAAAAGTCTAATATCTAGAAGTGACAGGATGGGCAGGACCTGCTGTTACTGGATATAAAGGCAGAACTTACTAGGATCACTAACAGCTTAACTTTAGAAAAGATGTAAAAAACCAAAAAACCTGCAAATTTTCTTTTGTTTGGATGAATCATCTGGAAGTGGAAAAAAACTGCATGACATTTTCTTGGATAAAGTAACCACTCGGACTCATTGGTCTACAGCTTTTGAATAGGCCTGTGAATGTTGATACATTATGAAATGTTAAGATTTACCACCTGTATGCTTCCTACTCTGAAACTGATACATTACAGCAATTGCAAGACCGTGGAAAATTTAGGGCTTGATTACTCAGAAGTATAAGTGAATATAGAAATTATATATATGTATTATTGATTTTTATATCAAAATATTCCTCCAAGTGTGAGTTCTTGCCTTTCTACAAATCTGTGTATTCATCATTAACTAAAAAATCATCTTTATGACTTCTGTACTTTAATAAAACATGACTTCATTCCACTTGTGAACAGAAAAACAGCATTGACCTCTTCACATGTGACTGATCAAAGTCAATCTTGGTCAATACTGATTGCTGAGCACGTGTCTAGTAATATCAAGATCTTTGCTAGCTGAAGTTACATCAAGTCAGTTGTTGTGAATAAGTATCTACATTTTAACTTTCTNTTTTTTTTAATCATATAAGGAGAAATTAAGTAAGTAGAGTCTGGGTATGATGGTTTCTTGGTAGGACCTGTAGACTGTTTTACACACAAAAACGAAATTCATTCAATAATCATCTTTGTACGGTATTTCCTGTGACCCCCTAGCACTCTATGTCAGTGCTCTGGGACTTGGGACATTTACAACACAAACAGCTGGAACAAGCTCAGTAATTCCAAAAGGCACATGGTAGATTTAAAATTACTCAAACACTATCCCAGTTATTCCACTCTGTTCAGTTGTTGCTGAGGCTGTAAAGACAATGTCCAAAGCCGAGTAACCTTCTGGTTCCACTGCCATGTTGTCGCTGACTGCCCTCTCCTACTAATGCCATCACACTGGGGAATACCAACCCCTACCACTGCTGGCACAGGATTTTGGGAAACGAGCTGAAGTCTTTGAGACAGGACAGACACTTCTGCTATTGGGGAGCACAGTGTCCAAACTCCTGCGCTGGCTCATTATGAGGTAATGCCACCAGTAGTCTGTATTGACAGAGTTTTGTGGGCACCCTGGAATGGCTCCACACTTCCACAGTCACTGTGGAAATTCAAAGTAGTAACAGTGGAGCCAAGGACACGAGCAAAGACAGGAAGATGGAGTGTTTTTCCAAGGCCAGAGGTAGTCAGTGTTGGATGTATGAAGAATGATAGTTGTATCGACTAATGGAGTGGTTTACATTTTCTGTCATTTCTTTTCCATTTGTTTAGCTTTGTTTTGGTTTTTTGTGTTATTTCCTTTTCTTTATGGTTTCACCAGTCCATCCAAAAGGCCCCAAAAGTAGTTACATAAAAATGCCAATTTCTGACCCATAAACACTGGTTTAAAATAACAAATGACATTCAGTTTGAATGACACTGTAAATGCCTTTTGGTCTTAACTGCCCACTTCTTTAGTTCCTTTATTTAGAAAATAATGTCCTTTCACTAGAACAGAAAGGGGGAAGTTTTCAAAAGACTGCTCAGGAAAATATCACTAATGACTCATAATATTAAACCTCTCTTAAAGCCAAGGATATTTCCTTGATGCGCAATTAGGTTCATTATATGTTTCATTCAGTCCTATTTAGTGTCTAAGATACTACAACTCCAATACTTTGCTTTTTCACAAACAATTTTCATGAAATGACCATTACTGTAAGCGTGAATATCCCATGTCACAAGGTCTGAGCTGCAGTTCCTTACAGAGATCTGTACAGCACCCAGCATCACCCAATAGTTTTTCATTTAGGTAAGAAAGCCAAATGGGTACTGAGCAACATTTTATCCCCACCAACAATTTTTCCCAGCATTAGAAATGTTACTCTTGCCTTCTTGTGCCCTTCTAAGAGACTTACCTCAGCTAACTGCAGGTGTGTAAAATTAGGTTCCTCACCCAAGCAGCTCACTAAGTCAATAGCTCCAGAGTGACTTATCCTATTAAAGACAGGCCTAATGAATCATCCTTTGAAGGTCTCTCTCTGTTAATTACAGAAGAAACTTCGCTGATATGTTTAGAGAAGACCAGACTACTTTATATTTCCCTGGTTTGTCCATCCCTTGTTTTTTATAGCTCCAACAAGGCCTGTCAAGCCAGCACAGCATGACCAGTAGACACAATAAGTATAGTTCTCCAAAACTCTTTTCCATTATGGCTCTTCTCTTCTCCCACTTTTAATGACAGGCCTCTGGCTCTCATTGCAGCCTCTAAGGTGCAGACCCAGTGAAGACCAAGGGAGCAGTGCTAACAGAAGGCAACAAGAAACCAACCACCAGAGGCTGCTAGAGGGACTTGTAATGCAGGGGGCAAAAGGCCTCCCAAAATTAGCACAAAATGGGAAGACCATTTAACAGAGATATTTGCACATTATGCGATGCACAGCAGAGAAATCTGTGAGAAGTCTTCAAATATTCAGTCGCTTGTTGAAGTTAAGATACAATTAAAAAAAAGTAAAAAATAAGCCAAAGAAAAAGAAAAGCTGTCCAATTTGTGATTTCACAAAGCGGACAGCTTTTCATTACACAATGTTTTCATGGGTGTGAATCACACTATTAAGGAACAACTGTGGTATGAGTCATACAATGGAAATCTCACTCTAACTCATTTCTTGTGACTGCCTGCACTACAAAGGATACAGATCAAATGTGCTCCTGCCTGGACCACACCAGAACCGACAGCAATGCCCTTGATCCAGAAATTAATCATGATTAATTCTGAGTTAGCTATCTCTCAGTCCTGTTTCTGAAGATACCCCTCTGTTTTCAGCTAAATGCACACTTGGATATTTTCCTGAACAACAATCTGAATTTAACGGAAATTCCTGGGTTTACGTTTTTATGTGTTAGTACAACAGAAAATGCAAAAATGCATATAATATGAAAACCTGAATCATAAACATTTAAATCATAAACTCTATATTAAATACCGATTTAAATTTAAAAGTGCCATACTGTATAATTCAAAGGCTCTATATTTGCTAATTTAAAACACATAACACTTAAGAATGTAACATTAAACAGGTATTAAAATGCAACAGTCTCGTGGAAAATAAATAATCATATTGTTGTAATGTTGACATATATACTAATTCAAACTATGGAACAAAAGTTTTAGAGTTAAAA
Source organism: Sinosuthora webbiana (assembly GCA_013397395.1). Taxonomy (NCBI): domain Eukaryota; kingdom Metazoa; phylum Chordata; class Aves; order Passeriformes; family Sylviidae; genus Sinosuthora; species Sinosuthora webbiana. The sequence goes on along the minus strand of VXBN01017339.1, from coordinate 12,110 downwards.
GGCTAAAACTAAGGAGCCCTAATAAGGCTTCAACATTAAAATTCCACTAAAAAGGGCAACAAAAAAAGATTTATGAAGAAAGCTGTGAAACTTTATTTCTTTTTGTGTCCCTCAAGAGATGCTCCTCCCTTCCACTTTGTAGCCTTTCTGCAATTCTCTCCTTTTCTTGACCATCTCTGTAAAGGCAAGAAGGATTTCCAAACAGATCCCTCCACGCAGCTCTACTCGGATTAGAGTGCTATTTTTTAAAATCCTATTACAGAACAAATAAAAGTGAATCATATACATAGATATTGGTGCTATTAGCATTTGAAGTCTACCAGGTAATACAATGCCATGTAAGCCTCAAAAGAAAATATCATCTTGCAAAACTGGATTTGAGATGCTCTATGACAGCACAATTTCTCTAATACCATTAACAGCTTGTGCAGTATCTCTTCCTGCCAGCAAGAAAGCAAATATTTAAGGATTTCATAACATCTATGCTAAAATTTTGAGAGCAACTTGGACCATGTGACATATCTTTAATACAACAGTTTTCTCATGTAAAAGGTCCACAAAATAATTAGCTGATACACCAATTAAATATATTGATGTTTCCATTCCAAGAGACTGTTAGAGTAGAAATTTTAATGAGTAATGAATCAGTCATATGAAAACTCAGGTTTTGTTTCTTTGTTTGTGTTCAAAACTCTTTTATTTCAAGAGTAATGGCAAAAGAAAGAAAAGCTTTTCATCCTCCATTTATCCCTAGTATAATTTAACAGTAGGATTCTCCCTTCATAGTAATTAAAGATCACTTTTCAGGAAAGATACTGCTGAGGAAGACAGAGGGGGGTTATGTTATATATGATTGGGGACATCAAATATTTTATACATGTGACACTTGAAAATGCTTTGTTCCTTCATGAAAATATGCTTTTTTGTGATTGACACAAAATCTGGTTTTTATACGGATTATAGATGAACAAATATGCCTTATCTGCAAGGAGAGTTATATGCTGCTATAATTTCTATGTTTAAATACCTTTGCTTAGAGCTCAGTTAATAATGGCAGGGGTTTTGTTCAGTTTCTTGGAAGACAGTTTTAAAATGCATAAAACAGTTTCAACTTAATTGAAACACATTATTTTCTTAAAAAATGTGTTTTTCTGAAAAAAGTTTTAAAAAACAAGGAGGAATTCAATTTTAGGTCAACTGACAAAAGTCATTCAAATGAAGAGATTTGTTTGTGTCCAAAAATGTTGCTGCTTTTCTCCTTTTGACAAAATGTTCTTTTGAAATGAGAGAGAAGTCAAAACACTGCATTTTAAAAACATCAAAGCATTTTCGTTTATCTGAAATACTCTTTTATTCTGAAATGACCAATAATGCCTGTATTTTATGCAGAGGGATTGACTGTAAAATGGTTGGAGGCGGTGCTTCAGCACAGTTCTTACTTTGACTTAACTACAAAAGATGCATAAATTCAAATAACAATACAAGTCTGCCAAGCAGCTTACAACAGGGCTTTGGGGAGTGCAATAAATCCCTTCTATTCCTTTCCCATCTCTATGGGTGCTGAGTTAAGCCATAGCACCATCCTGGCATCTGTACTGCGTTAGACAAGAGGGGAGACATCAAAATAATTATCAGAGAATCATGGAATATCCTGAGTCAGAAAGGACCCACAAGAATCACTGAAGTTCAGCTCCTGCACAGGACCACCCCAAGAGTCACACCATGTGCCCAAGAGCATTGACCAAAAGCTCCTTGAACTCAGCCAGCCCTGAGGAGCTGTGACACCGCCCTGGGGAGCCTGTTCCAGTGCCCAGACACCCTCTGGGGGAAGAACCTTTTCCTGACATCCAACCTCAACCTCCCCTGGCACAACTTGAGGCCATTCCCTGGGCTCCTGTCACTGTCAGCACAGAGCAGAGATCAGTGCCTGCCCCTCCTCTCCCCTCACCAGGGAGTTGTGACTGCACTGAGGTCTCCCCTCAGTCTCCTCCTGTCCAGGCTGAACACACCAGGTGCCCTCAGTCACTCCTCACACGGCTTCTCCTCAAGCCCTTCACCATGCTCATGACCTCCTTTGGACACTCTATAACAGCTTTATACCCTTCTTATGTTGTTGTGCCCAAAACTGCCCCCAGCACTGGAGGTGAGGCTGCCCCAGTGCAGAGTAGAGGGGACAATCCCTCCCTTGCCTGGCTGCTGATGCCCTGATACCCAGGACAGGGTTTGCCAGCATCCATTACATACTGTGAGAAAAGCTGTTAAAAATACCTTGTACTGAGTTTCATCTATTGATGAATTGATGTAATGACAAATCAAGTTCTCTATAACTAACTTTTGGGCTTGATATAAATTGCAGAATCATATCAATATTAATTCAAAATGCAAAAATAAAAAAATTTTGTAACTGAAGATATAACACCCAGATAATAAGACTGGGCCAGGCCACAAGCCTTTTAAAGACTGGCAGTAAAACCTCCACAGAAAACTTGAAATGGGCCAGTATTTCACCCCTGTGGCCTTGCTCTTTTGCAATGGTATTCCTGTCATTCACTTTGGCACAAAATTACTATTAATTTTCTCTTCTTTATGAAAAAAAAGTTTTACTATAGGCTTCAAAATAATTAAGCCAAAATTTAGCTATTTTAAATGTCCTCTTTTTCATTTTCTCATGGTCACTCATGTATTTGTTTATTTAGCATCTCTTGCTAGATTAGAACTTTCAGTGCTGATAACTCATTAAGGACTTCAAGGAGAAAAAAAAAATTGCAAGATTAAAAAAATTACACTTTTTTGACTCATAATAATGACTGAAAACTGCAATAACATATCATCAATGATTCTGGAGACAGGAAAGAACAGGTTTCACTACTGTTGGCTCTGTACTAAAAGTCAATGTTTCTTTTGGGGAAAAGCTTACCAGAATTTCCTCTGTATTACCCTGCAGACCATTACTCCTATACAACCCCTAAATGAAAGTATGAAATAATGCACAACTTTTAAACTCCTCATAAGGTGTTCTTACCTGCTGGGTTTCAATTAAGAAGCCTCAAGTAACTGTTGATAGGCAAGTAAGTGTTTGCTCTTGACAGTTTTACCTTACATTTTGTTAGTGCTCATGCTTTAATAATTTCCAGGGATGCAATTTCACCATCCAACACCACTTTGTAAACTGAGAACTTCAAGAAGCCTCACACTACAAAAAATGACCAGACCTCTTAATTTGTTTCTTCAAATGAGGCTTTAAACTGCTGAGAAACATTTCATTCCCAGGGGCTAGCACAAATTCTGCCTCAAGCATGTAGGAAATGAAACCAAACCTTTCAAAACTGTAAACCTTCTAAAGAGAAAATGTCATATCTTGCCTAGCAATAAACCAAATCCCTTGTCTGTCAGTGACAGGAAGATTTTGTTGTATCTATTAGCATATACAGATTTAGAATTAGTATTTAGCACATTTATTGCACCTGAAATGTGAAAGTCAGAAAAATTTACACAGCTTCATGACTAAAGTTGAAGCTATGACTTTTTAATGTGTTTTACAAAAAATATTTACTTTGATATCGTCTTTTCCTTCCTGTGATGGATTAGTGGCTTCATTCCAACTACAGGGGAAGCTCAAACATTACCAACATTGGAAGTTTCCTTTCCTGCCAAGGCTTTGCTAATTCCAGAACAGGCAGAGATACATTTTGTGTCTGTGGACAAAAAGCAGCCACGTTAAAAAAGAAAATGATCACTAGTATTTAGGAGGTTCTGAATGTGTTTCACATGTCTTTGCCAAAAGCTAAGATAACCAAAACAAGAGCTGGGAAAAGGAAGAAAAAGGAAGCAGAATCAAAAGCATGAGGATACAACTAAAGAGAAAGGCAAAGATTTTTTTCCACTTTATTGAGTCTTAGGATGCTCCCACACTTATCAAAATCAGGTATATTTAAAAAGCACAGCTTGTCCTATAGAGGTCACATAGGGCACCAGCAGAGATAGGAGAGGTGCTCTTTAGCTTCAAGCTAAGCTTTCCTCCCAATGCTGCAAGATCAAATTTACTGCTTTTACTACTGAAGGGTCTCTATTAGTAGTCAAGATATTTAGCAAATTCTTGCAAGCAAAGATTCCTACTGATATATAACCACCAGCAAAATTTTACTACCCATATTTCCCACCAAATGTTCAAAAAGTTATATTTATCTAAAATTATCCTTCACACAGTTGAATGATAGGTCTTAATGCTTTACTACTTTACTGCAGCAAATATGAAATAAGTGAAGGGATTCAACATTACTCACTGAGTAATTTTAAGAGGGCTTTTACTGTGCATCTCATGCATCAAACTGCATAGGCTTGAATTTGTAGTTTCTTTCTGCTTTACCAAGGGATCAGAAAATGACAATTTTTTTTTTTTACTATAAAACAATAAATAAAATATTTATGTTTGCAAAATATATAGTCCAGACTATTCTGAAATCACAAGGAATTAGCTCTTTTCCAATCTATGAATGATAACGTACAAATGAATAATAATTTCAGTTATGAGAGGGCTACTGAAGGATTAAAATAATAAAGAGAAGTTACAGATGTTGGGAGCAAAGCTTTTGTTGGAAGTACATTGTATTCCTATCCCATATAGCCATAATTAACTTCCTTGATGCTGTGGATATCCTAGAGCCTTGATTAAATTACTTTATTATCTCACATGAAAATTTAATTTCAGCTTTTCCCTCCCTCCTTTCTGAAGTTCGCAAAAATATTATTTTTCTAAAAATGTAACAACTCATTTTAAATAAGAGGCTTGATTTAGCAAATGTTAAAACAATTTGTTTGTTTTTCCAGAATGACGTTCTTAAAAAAAAAAAAATCCCGACAAAGATTTTAAGCTTTAATTTAATGACAGAGCTCAATGAACAAGTTAACATCAGAATCTTGCCCTACATCTCTGGTGCTGCACACAATGCTGTTAATCCCTAGTAGGTTGCTCTTGAAAGTTTTTTAGTGTCTTGAGATGTTCTGTTGAAAAGCTCAGTGTATTATTTAGAATGGAGTGTTGCTGAAGTCAGCAGCCATGCAAACACAGACACACAGCTGCAAGCCAGGGAGCCCCTTGTCCCCAGGACTCAGCTACCAACAGAGTTCTGCCCCAAGCAGAGGATTCACTCAGATCTCTAAGACCTTATCTGTGATAAGGACAGACACACTCAGCTGGTCTGGCTCACCCCAAATCCTGTGCCAAGCACTCATGTCAGTTCTCAGCAGCCAGAAGCCAATCCTCTGGTAAGAAAAGGTCTTCAGGACCAGAATTTGCATCATACCACTTCTTCAGAAGAATTTCAACCTCAGCCATCGAGATGTTTGTCCAGTCACAGTCCAAATTAGACAAAGGCAGGCACTGTCAGATGGGTGGGGGTCATTTCATTGCACTGCTGTTCCCACTGGATATAATTCAATTTAACTACACAGTGAGGGCGTGATTGCACTGATCACAAAAGTCATGACTACCAACTCCCACAAGAACAGAACAAATAACTAAAATAAAGGATATATATTCTTATTAAACCTGAAGAGATTAAAGGACGTCATTATCAGTAGTGATAAAGCTTCTGATGAAGAGGCATTTCCTGTTCTGTCAGAGGAGCTTTCGTTTCTTGCTCATCACTGTGAAATACTACTACACATCCCGAAGTTAAAAGACAGATCAACTCCTGAGTTCACCCTAACAACAGGTGCAGTTCACAGTAAGACAATTCTGATTTCTGAAAACAGGGAAAAAAAGTTAAAAGCAGCTTTTTGAAAGGGAATTATTTAGTCTGCACATCACCTATATGTGTACCTGTAGTCTGGGATGTTTCTTGTTACACACACCTTCCTGCAAGGGAAGTGAGGCAACAATAAAATGCATGTCTGAGAACACGTTTTCACTTGACTCTCAGGAAAAATATTTGAAATGGAGAAAACCACACTGTCAGGATCATGCAAAAAATTGGCATGACTTGGATGTCCAGAGAATAAAAATCACCACCACCAATTAATTCTTTGCCTACCCCAACCCACACTAATTTGAGATTCTTCTATGATGAAACTACTCAGAGTAATTTCAGAGTAGCAAGATGAGTAGAGACTGAGCATCATCATGTTACAAACACAATGAACATAAGTGTAGCAAGTTAAAAAACACAGACAAAAAAAATGGCAAGGCAGGGATCTAGCAGTTTTAGGAGTAAATTGAAGAAGCTAGTTTCTGCTAGAGTGGAAATCATTCTTCAACACTATTTGCTAACATTGCAGCTACAGATAAGAAGAGATTATTAAAAAGCTGCCTGGCTGATGCCCCTGCTAGCACAGCATCTGAAACACGGACAAACCTTTCAGCTGCACCACATCCTCACAGCTACCACAGAAAAACACCCTAATACAGTTAGAACGCAGTCAGGAAAGAAGATGCCTACAAATAGGATGCAAATGTGTCCGTGATAAATGGAAATACAATGGACCTTTATTGTGAAGAGGGTGAAGCCTGCTTTCTTCTTTTTTTTCCCCATTGAGTTTATTGAAGTGAAATAGGACAGTCTTTCACTCAAATTCTACAAAATGTCTACTCTAGTGAAGAGCACAATCTTGTAAATGTTTCCAAGTACTTTTGCAAAGGAAATGTTAAATAACATCTACTGTACTTTGCAGACTTGTGACTCATACTCCACCTCCAACAATCCTTGGTTTCTGTTATAATTAGGAAATACTATTTGTTTTCATGGTAGTGCCAAGAGACCCTATTCCCTGGCACAAGGCACCACAGAAATATGTAGGTGACCTTTTTAGCGTCAGCTCACCAAAAGTACTCTAAAAATAGAAACAGCAATATTTCTATCTACCACTTCTCAGAGGGAACAGAAGCAGCACAAGAGTCTCTGCACATATTAACGATTTTATAAACATCCTCAGTGCTGAAGATGCTGAGCACTTCAGTGCAGGAAGACCCCCACAGCATATGGCAGTCTGTAAAAATCCTGTTTATAGTGACCACGAGCCTCTTTGTGCTGGGAACAAACGCTGGTCTGGGACTGAAAAGGCAGCCTGAATCCATAAACTACAGCTGTGCTCTACATGATTCATTTCGCCCGAGTCATTTGCTGTCTCTGTCCCCTACTTCCCCACTGAAGAGGCAGGAATCTGTCAGGCAGTGAACTTTAGGACATTGAGAGTAATCTGGATCTCTGAGGGGAGCTGGGGTGTGAGCAGCGTGGGCGCAGAATTATCATAATGGGCAGATGATTTGAGCAGAGAACACTGAATTCTTTAGCAGTTCTCCATTCTGTGCTGTTTGTTTCTAGACCACTGTGCGAAATCTCCTGTTTTAACGGGATAAAGAACAGTTTCTCTGTGCTGTTTAAGCAACTGTGATTCTTGTAAAACACCAGCCCAGGACAGCTTTTAAGTCACCCGGAGCAATGGGAAGTTAGACCTCACAAGGCAGCTGAGAGTCTCCCACAAGCAACAGAGGGGATGGCAGCGGTTCAGGGTGATGGGAGAGCCGTGGCAACAAGTGATCTTAGCTGGAACACTGAACCCCTTGTCAGTGCCAACCTTAATTGTAACACCGGAAACACATCAAAGAGTAACATCTCTGACCTTAGCACTGGTTTGTATCCCCTGCTTTGGAGTTTTCTGGGAAAAACTTTCAAACACTTTTATATTCTTACAAGTCAGATTTACAAAAGGAAAAATGAGAAAGGGAAAAATAGAATACAGTAATACATATAATTAAGAAAAACCCAAAACAACAACAACAACCCAAACTAAAAAACCTAGAAAACAACACTCTGGCTCAGTAAAATATTCTTACTATTGATTCCTATCAAGCTGCAAGGTTTTCTTTAAGTGAACAAAAGCAGCATATCCCCATCGCTACTACTTCAGTCTTTTATAACTCTGCATTATGCCCAAAGCCTAAACAGGTGCTCATGTTATATAAATTTTGCATCATTTTTCTCTGAACTCCTGACAGTAATGAGTTTTCTGAGAAAACATGCAAAGGCTTTCTGAGACTTTGCATGAAAAGTTCTTATCCACTGACTTTACAGCCATTATGCAGGACTGTGGTTTCAAGTCAACCAAAAAATATCAGCCAAAACTGCCTGCATTAAACTGGAGGAAGAATAGCCTCACACTGGTTGCCCAGTATAAAAAACACATGGCAGACAGAATTTAAAGTTTCTTATGGACCATACTAAAAGAAAAAGCTGTAAATCACAAAGGGGCATAATAAGTTCACACATTTTCACATGTTCATTAGCCAGAGTTCCTTTTTTCCATTTTTATCCTACAGTCAAAATACAATGATGACTTGCGACCTTAGAAGCAATGGGAGGTATAAATACACTCAGAGCTCATATCAATTTTAATAAAAAATAATTTTCTGTGGAAATTACATACTGCACAAATAAAGATAAGAATTAATAGGTTTTTTTCTAATATTGCAAGAACTATTTTCTGAACATTCTGTTTTCTCATAAAGTGTGTTAATAAAAGAGAACAAAAACTCCATGTTGTGAATACTCCTGAAGGGAAGGGAAAACTTTTTAGATGTGAGAGTACAATATTTCACCTATGCAGATAATTTACAAATATCTTGGACAAATATTTATTTTAAATGGAATGCTTTCTCTGTAAGATTTCATCTCCTCCTGCTACTTATCCCCTTGACATTTGTGCTCTTACTATAATGGGATTTAGTAGCACAAGTGGGTTAAACTCTTATGAAATAAAATCCCATTTCATGGAAATTTTCCCAGTAATTAAAGCAAGAACAAGGAGAAATACAGAAAATGCATTGTTTGTGGCATGCAAAGAAAATGTGTCTGCCTGGAACATTACACAATCTCAACAGCTCTAATGTAATTCAGAGACTGAAGAATTGAGGGGAACAAGAGAATAAACAAGCCGTAAATTCTCACAGCCTAATGCAAAAATAATAACGAAAAAGTAAATTTGATTCTTTGATTTCAAGTGAATTTAGAAGAATGGTGACATTTAAAAGTCACACTGTGAAGAAATAAATGCAATTTTATGAACTACTGTTAGTTTACCTTGTAACTTGTTCTTGTATCTGGCAAAGAAAATGAATCATGTTAGGCATGTTTATGTTCTGTTTGGTTTTCTCTAATGCTGTGCTGGATGGCAAAGAATTCAGGGATATTGATTTGTTTTAAAACAAACTGTTCAATTTAAAATTAAAAAGAAAAAAAAAAAAGGAAAAAGAAAAAAAAACGCACAAAACATTTCTATTCATTGTGGGTTTTTTTTTTTCCCAAGAAGTTTGAGCTATCCAAAGCATACACTGTCAGCCACATGTTGACACATTATTAGTAATTATGATTGTCTCCAGTTTTGTTAGTCAAAAAGTACATCCTGCACATGCAGAAAAACCACTGCCTGCAGAATAACATCATACTGAATGAAGAGAAACCTGGTTTTCTTCAGCACTGCAATGGCGGCAGGTCATATCCTACCTCCGTGTCATTAAAAATAATACCTTCAAACAACTGGCAGCGTGCTTGGCTGAATGTTTTGTGTAAATTTTGCATAATCAAAATCTCTGGACTTTGTCAATTTTGTGCTACACAGACTTAAATACTGAACAACCAACTGTCTCTGCAGTATCAGGAAAGTGCCAGCACATCACCATTCATGGCACAAATTACGAGTGAAAAAGTCAATTGATGGAAGATTAGATGTGATGCATGCAGAACAAAACTACCTTAGGTAAAGCAATATAACTTTTTTTTAGGTAAACAGCTAAGTTTAGGTACAAGGCCAGAAGAGGAACAATGCCAAAATGATGGACTTGAAGACTATATTTTAGTCAAAGGAAAATATTGATATTCCTCCAAGGAAAACAAACTAAAGAGATATCTAGATAAACAGCCCAACCTCAATATGTTTATTAAGTTCAACTTTTACATCACCTGAAGTCCACTGTCATAAATTTATTATTTATTGTATGCTGAAGGGGAAATAATCACTCCAGTATAAAACTACAAGGCAAAATAGCTGTAATGTCTGTCTCATCAGCCCAGATATATATTAGAGAGATTCACTACCCCAGCACATATGGGAAAAAAACACCTCACACTAAAATCTCTGATGCTTTGTCATTTGCATCTGTTGTTTTGCAGGGGACTTCTGTTCTATAAACTAACTTTCATTCTCTTAAAAATACCATTTTTTAAGTTAATGAATTCAAGAAACTTCCTTGTCCAAGTTTTCATCGCTTCAGTGACAGCAAAGCCAATTTATCAAAATAGGAGAAAAAGAAAAAGTAGGTTATATAAGCTCCTGAGTAGCATTTAGCCCAAGTGTTTCAAATACCGCTGGTCCTTTTGATACCAGGGTTCTGGCATCTTTATAAACCATTATTAACCATGTGCATTTAGTATTAGTAGGATTTCAGCTTCCAAATGAACATCAGTAACAGCCATTCTGCATAGAAATCCTGTTTTACAAGACACTTAGGAGCCATGTGAGACCAGACCATAAAAATTATTAACCAGAAACCATGCTCAATTTAGTGTTTTTCCAATTAGCAATTTAGATTGTATTACAGTTGGTAATATTCTACATTGTAACAGAACTGTATTTATTTTAATTGAAGAGCAAAGGACAACTCAGTCCTCAGAGAATGAATCTTTTATCAATAGAATCTCCACTTTGGACCCTGTGTCTACTGTAGGAAATGTGGGTCTAGGGACTTCTCCCACATGGGATGCTGTGAAAATCCAGCTTCTAAAAAACCAGAAGGTGATAATAAAGTTAATTCCTTCTTCTCTGTTCCCAGCCCAGACAGGAAAGCACTTGACTTGGTATCTTACCGCTGTCAAAAAAACCAAATTGTAAGGGGAGGGGAGGGGAGGTGACACAAAAGGACACACCAAATCCAAAATACATGGCAGCAGACACAGCAGGCTTATCCCTCTGAAACCTTCAAATATAGTTCTGCTGGAGAAACAAGGAACCAGCTTCTGCAGGGGTGATCAGCCCTAACAGAGCATGGCAAAAGACATTGAGCCATCCCATTGTAACAGAAAAGGAGTGTAAAACCTTTTGGGTCTTCAGCTCAGGAAAAACACTCCAGCTGGGTTTCCCTTTCCTTATTTCATTACCAGAAGAAAATGCAGAAAACAGGAGCTATGTGGCTACCATGCCTTGAAAGTCATCCAAAAACTCTCTCCAAGGGAGACACTAAAAGCAGAGCAGAAATTAACCTTCCTGAAGGGTCGTTGTTGAGAAGAATCATCAAATAGATCCTGAGAGCACCCATAAGCTCAGATATATGACAACTGTGTTGCTGCTCTCAAGATTTAAACTAATGGTGCTGAGTTGTCCAAGTATTAAAACAAGAAGTATATCTTAAAGTTTAAAAATAGTTTATAATTAAATCTAAAGTGGCTCATTGTGCACTGATGTCTAAAAATGCAAATCAAAACCCACAGACTGTAAAAACATTATTCAAGCAAGAAAACTTTCTTTTCTAAACATTAAAATCAGAAAATAAAAAAAAAAAAAGGGGGGGGGGGCAAGAAAAAAGGCAAATACAGCCTAAAAGACAGTATAGACACCAGTGTGCCAGTGTGGTGAGAACTGATCCATCTTTCAAGTGCAAAGCTGGCGTCTAAGTCAAGCCTGTTCTGACCCTAGGACCGGACCAGAACAGAACTACTAAAACTTAATCATCTTACCATCCCATAATAGTTGACGTCTTTTTTAGTGGTCATTTTCTGGTAGATTATAGAAAACATTAATTTTGCTTCATCCATAAACAATTTACTATGAAATTGAGGGTTCTATTCTGCCTTAACCTGCAGCAAGAACTTCTGCTAAGTATCAGTAAGTGTCAGATAAATCTGTCAGAAGGAAGATTCTGATAGAACAGATATCCTCACAGAGAATTCCTGTACATAAGACTTCCTTTTGAATTACATGAGGCTCTTTGGATTTAGGGATTTCTTGTGGGAGAGAGACAAAGGGAAAGCAGCAATTTAGGATTGTACATGAGTTATGCAACCTTTTTGTTAGTACAAAGAGTATAGATATATTTTACGTATCTATACTAGAGTAGTATTATA
>VXBN01017336.1:489119-503758 GCA_013397395.1 Sinosuthora webbiana | reverse complement strand
CCCCACCCACCCCATCCCTCTGCCCACAGCTGCCCCGAGCACCCCATCACGCAGCTGCTGCGGCGGCTGCAGTGTGCGGTGTACGCCCGGCTCTACCCCGCCGTCAGCCGCGGCCCCGCCGACGCCTCCCCCGCCTCCCCCTCGGCTCTCTCCTTCCTGTCGCTGGACGCCGGCGGCTCCTCGCTGCCCGCCGAGCCCGGGGGCCGCCGGCTCCGAGCGTCCCGCAGCCTGCACTGCATGTTCTCGGTGCCCGAGCACGGCCCGGCCGCGCTGCGCCACAGCCAGTCCAGCACCCCCCTGGCCGACAGCGGCGCCCCGGGGCCCGCCGAGCCCCCCGAGACCCCCCGGGAAAGCTCCTTCGAGGACCTGGAGAGGTTCCTGGCGTCCCCTGAGGGCTGGGCCCCCGCAGAGCCCCCGGCCAGCCCCGGGAAGGACACGGCGCTGCCGGAGCTGCTGAAGGGTGTCGTGAGGGACATCCACAACGCCATCGGTGAGGGACAGCTGAGGGACTGGGGGGCCGATGGGGGCTCTACTGCACCCCGTTTTGACTTGGGGCACAGTGTGGGTAGGACAGGGGGTCCCAGCGTTCTGTGTGACTCGCCCTTCCCAGACAGACTGCTGGCTCTGACTCTGCTGGCCTTCGAGGGGCTCGGCACCGCCGCCGGCAAGGATCAATGCCTGGCCTGCCTGGAGGAGGCTTTCTTCCCCCCACTCTGGGCCCCGCTCCTGGCCCTCTACAGGTACCATGACCCGCTTTGGAGGGTCCGAGACCCGCTGACCCCGTTCCTGGCACCCCCCCGTCACCTCCGTGCCCGCAGGACCGTGCAGCAGCCCCGTGAGGCGGCCCTGGCACGGAGCATGGAGCGGCACCGGCACGCCAGCCCCGCCGACATGGGGCTGGCCTCACGCCTCTTCCCGCCCGCCCCCGGCCGCCCCGCGTACGCCTCCGCCGTGCAGGACCTGCGCCTCATCCCGCTGGAGACCTGTCCCCGCAGGAAGCTGGAGTGCATCGGTGAGCGGCGCTGGGGACGCGGGGCGGGGGCCCAGGGGTGGCGGTGACCCTGACGCCCGCCCTGTGCCGCAGTGCGAGCCCTGCGTGGCATCTGCGAGTGCGCCGAGGAGTATTGCGGCACCCGGGACGCCCGGAGCCTCGCCACGGCCGCCATGTGAGTACAGGACAACGTCCCTCGGCCACACAGAGCGGGATGGGGAGTGAGGGGAGTGTGGGGCAGGGGGCTCCTGTGGCCGGCGTGGTGTTGGGGCACCAGTCCCTGTGGCCACCGTGGCTGAGGGCCCCTGTTGTCACAGCGGGGCAGACGACCTGCTGCCCATCCTGTCCTACGTGGTGCTGCAGACGGGGCTGCCCCAGCTGCTCTCCGAGTGTGCTGCCCTGGAGGAGTTCATCCATGAGGGGTACGTGCCGTGGTGCCGGGCTGTGCAGGCACCCCTGGGCTCAGGGCACCCTCACCCTCCTGGGACAGGGCTGTCGGGGCGGGAGGTGGGTCAGAACAGCAGCAGGGCTGAGGGGTGCTGGGTGTGCTGGTGTCCTGGTCATGGCAGCGTCCCAGCCATGATGCTGCGGTGCCCGTGGGGGTGTCCCCTTGGTGACAGTGTGCTGGCTGTGGCACAGGTACCTGATCGGGGAGGAGGGGTACTGCCTGACGTCCCTGCAGAGCGCCCTGTCCTACGTGGAGTCGCTGCAGTGAGGAGGGGGCGGCGCGGGACCCCCACACCCCCCGGCAGGTGCTGACGCCCCCTCCGCGGGTCCTCCCGCCCTGCGGGGGGCGCTGTCTCAGCCCCGCCCCGGGGGCGGAGCTTCGGGCGGCACGTGCGTTCCGGCCCGGGGGCAGCGGGAAGGGAGCGCGAGCGGCCGGGACCGACAGGTGTGGGGGGGAACCGGGACCGGGGCGGAACCGGGCTCGGGTGGGAACACCGGGAGGTCTCTGGCGGCGGGAAAACGGGGGGAACCAGGCCCGGGGAGTGACACCGGGGGGATTGCATCAGGGAGGTGCCGGGGAGGCCTCGGGGGACCGGAGTTCCGGGGGGATCTTCACGGGTTTGGGAGGGGGGTGGCAGGGTTGGGGGTCTGACGGGTCCCGGGGTCCCAGGGTGGGGTCTCACGCTGCTGTACCCGCAGGATGTGTGCAGGCTCGGCGCTGCGGCAGGGGCACCGGCAGGACTACGGGCAGGAATTCCGGCAGGAATTCCACCAGGAGTACCGCCGCTCACTGGAGCGGGAGTTCGGCCCCGCCGGCACCTGCCCCGGCCCCGCCGTGGCGGAGCGGCTGCGGCAGCGGCTGCAGCAGGAGCCGGCGCTGCTGGGGGCCCTGCAGGACGATGCCTTGGCACTTCTGGCCCGGGGGCTGCGGGACCACCCCGACCCCGGGCTGGCGCTGCGAGGCCTGGCCGCTGCCTTCCGACTGCTGGAGCTGGCGGCCGTCAACCTCTACCTCTTCCCGTGGCGCCGGGAGTTCGGCACCATCCCGGTGAGGCCCTGAGGTGGTAAGGGGATGTTGTGGGGGTACCCAGACACCTCCAGCCACGCTCCCCGCTCTCCTTGCAGACCTTCTCTGGCGCCTACGTGCACCTGCTGCGCCCAGCGCTCCCCGAAGCCGACCTGGTGCGGAGTTTGGGCCGGCTGGGCTATGAGCAGCAGGACCGGCACCGCCTGGCTGTGGCGCGGCTGCCCCCGGCGCCCGCGCTGATCGCCGCCGCTGCCGGCTTCCTCGCCTGCCGCCTGGAGTGCGAGATCCTGGCAGAGATGGCGCTGCGGCTGTGCCGGCCCCGCGCCGAGGAGCTGCTGGAGGCACGGCATCGCACCACGGGGCACCTGGAGATGCTGCAGGACCAGGGGACACAGTGCAGTGCGGCTGCCGACTGCGGCGATGGCGTGGATCTCTACCAGGAGGTGCCAGCCAGCCCTGAGGACACGGGGGGCAAGGACACAGGCCCCCCAGCGCTGTGGAGGGACCCTCAGGATGTGCCCACGAGGGGCTGGGGACTCTGCGGTGGCACGCTTGGCCCAGAGCCTGTGGGCAGCGCTGATCCGGACACCTCTGCTCACCTCTTCCCCGAGCAGGAGCTGGTGGGCACCGCCAGAAACTCCCAGGTGCTGGGGGAGCCCCGGGATTCCCCCCAGGACACGCCAGAGCTGCCCTGCTACCAGCTGCACTCGTGCCTGCGCCGGGGCATGCTGCCCTCGTACTGCTGCAGCACCTGCCGGCAGCTGCACGGCGGTGCCTGTGCCGTGGGACACGCCTGCCGCAGCCGGCACCGCGGGCAGGAGCTGCGCGGGGAGCGGCAGCAGCGGCTCTGGCTGCAGCGCACGGAGCTGGACATGCTGCTGGCAGAGCGCTCTGCGCCCCGCTCCTGACACGGCTGCTGCTGCCTGCCGGGAGGGCACGGGCACTGCTTGGCACAAGGGCCTGGACTCGTCAGCCGCCAAGACAGTGGTGCCTGGGCCCTGCTGCTGTAAATTATTCCGTGCATCAGTAAAGTGGCTGCCTTGGCATCGGTGTTCTGTCCTGGTGAGGGGGACCAAGATGCCTGGTCCAGGGGCAGGGTCTGCGGTGATATCTGACAGCACATCACCCTGCAGGAGCAGCTCCTGCTTCCCTGAGAGTGGGGGCTGGGATCCACTTAAAGGGGTGCAGAACCTGGGGTGGCATGGAGGTATCCTTGTCCCCAGGGTGACATACAGGAAGGAGAGCAGAGCCACTGCTTCTCCCAGTCTTGCTGGCACCAAAGAATGAGGTCATTCCCTCACCATGTTACCACTGCCAGATGCTTTTAATGATGACAAAGTCGGGGTTCCCCCCACAAACAGCACAAGCCAGGACCCCCAAGGGACAGGACTGACCCTGCCACGCCTGGGCCTCCCTGAGCCCCATCTCTCCTGGCCCTGGGGCCACACTCGCCCAGCCCCAGACTGGAGCCTGCCCTGTCCCGCACAGGGAGATGGATTCGGGAGCCGTCCTGGGAACAGCTGGAGCCCACAGTGCTGGGACTGTTGGGCTGAGGGATTCCACCTCAGCCAGGACACACCACGCCTGTTCTCAGGGACGGCTCAGGGCTTGCTGCGCTTGGCCTGGCTCTCCGTCGCCGTGCTGGCCGCCCGCTTGTTCCGGTGGTGTGGGAAGGTAGGCATCAGCTCTGGCTCACAGGCTGTGGGGCACAGAGAGGGGTCAGCAGGGCCCAAAGCCTCCCAGTCCTGCCCTGCCCCAGGATGGGGAGTACTTACGCAAGGGCTTCTCCTTGAAGTAGGAACTCTCCAGGCAGTCCTTGGCTGTGGCCCTGTGGGAACAAAGGCAAGTGGCAGGGACTACCCCAGCCTGGGGAACAGCATGGGGCAGGTTCCCTGCCCTACCCACCCCACATCCTGCCTGGCTCTTACCTTTTCTTGGGGTCATACATGAAGAGGAAGTTGAGCAGCCGCAGTCCAGCCTCCGAGAGCCAGGGAAACCTGTGCTTCAGGTTGTTGTAGGGCTGTTTGCGCAGGGTGTACTGGGTGGCCAGCGGCAGCTTGGAGAACCCCTGGGGGAAACAGAGTGTGAGGAAGGGCCAGGGGAGCAGCCAGGGAGAAAGGACATGGAAAAAATGGGCAGGGAGCTCTCACAGGCCAGATGTTCTCGTTGGGTGTCCCCAAGAGCTGCACGATGAGGTCGATCTGGTGGATCTCAGAGGTGCCTGGCAGCAGCGGTTTGTGTGCCAGCAGCTCGGCCAGGATGCAGCCAGCAGCCCTGCGGAGCACAGCAGCCTTTTCAGTGATCCCCCTGCAGTTTGCAGCCCCCCAGCCCCATCCAGGCAGCCTCAGCCCCGCCCTTACCACATGTCAATGCTGGTGGTCTGGGTGGTCATCCCCAGCAGCAGCTCCGGGGCGCGGTACCTGCGCAGGGGACACTCGGTGGCAGAGCTGGCACGAGCCCGTCCCGCTGGGAGGACCCGCCCCAGCAGCAGCCACTCACCACAGAGTCACCACTTTGGGGGTCATGGGCTTAGGGGGCATCCCGTAGGTGCGTGCCAGGCCAAAATCAGCTGCAACAGAGAGTCACAGTCAGGAGGGAGCCCAGCTCTGAGCTCTGGTTGTGGCACAGAGCAGCCACAGGCACATGCAGGTGTCAGGACTCACCTATCTTCACACAGCCTTTGTCAGTCATCAGCAGGTTGGAGACCTTCAGGTCCCTGTGGGAAACAGAGCAGCTGGAGGTGAGACACCACAAGGAAAATCCAATCCCGTCATTCCATGGCCTCCCTGCCCTGCCAGTGCTCCCACAGCAGTGGGCACCAAACCCCCACTCAGAGCTGCTCCTGATCCCAAGACAAGGGAGGTGTCCCCAGACACCCCTCTGTCCCCCCAACTCCATCCTGCCACTCCCACCTGTGGATGATGTAGTTCTCGTGGAGGTACTGCAGGCCCTTCAGCACCTGGAGGATGATGCACTTCACCTGGGGACAGAGGACAGGAGCTGTGACCTCTGTGGGAACAGCACCAACTGGACAACCCTCCCCAAGCCAAGCTCATCAGGGTGTCCTACAGTCCCTCCATCCCTGTATCCTCCCAGAGGGTTCTGGGTGGGTATTTTCTCCCAGCTCTGCTTCCCAGACAGTTTGCTCCAGCCCCAAACCCAGCCTGGAATATCCCTGAAGGGTTCACTGAGGGTCAGCAAAGCCCAGGCTCCATCAGAATCCCTGGAATCCCCCAGCTCAACGTCTAGGGAGCCCTTCACGGTGCCCAGATGTTTTGGCAGGAATGGCAGCACCCCCTCAGGGGTGCTGGACCCAAATGCTGCCCCACCCTGTACCTGAGCCTCTGAGAAGGGTGTTTGCATGTTCTCCAGGAGACTGGCCAGGTCCTGCTCACAGTATCCCATCACCAGGAAAATGCTGTTGGAGACAAGATAAGGTCAGAGCCTCCCCCAGGTTTGTCTCCAAGGAAGGTTTGGAAGGCAGAGGGAGGACAGACAGAGAACTCTCACCTCTCCAGGTGGTTTCCCACAACCACCTCCTTCAGTTCCACAATGTTGGGGTGCTGGAGCTGCAGGAGCAGGGTGATCTCCCGCAGGCTGCTGATGGGCATTCCTGGGGGAGGGAGGAACAGCCGTGCTGCAGGAGCGGCCTGGAGCCAGAGCCAGGACAGAGCAGCCCCTGGTTCCCCCAGCCCTCCATTACCATCTTTCTCGTTGTCCATCCGCACCTTCTTCAGGGCCACTGTCTCGTCGGTCAGCGTGTCCCGGGCACGGTCTGGGGGCAGCACAGAGCACGTTGGCACCGGGACACGCACCTGGATTTGTCCCGACCTCACCTCGGCCCCCCAGCTCAGCTACAGGGGGGGAACTNCCGGGCACGGTCTGGGGGCAGCACAGAGCACGTTGGCACCGGGACACGCACCTGGGTTTGTCCCGACCTGGCCTCAGCCCCCACAGCTCAGCGACAGGGTGAGCTTCAGACCCCTCCCGACCCAAACCGTGCTGGGGTTCTACAGGGGGAACGGCTTTCCACTGACAGAGGGAGGGTTAGATGGGATATCAGGGAGAAATCCTTCCCTGTGGGGGTGGTGAGGCCCTGGAACAGGGTGCCCAGAAAAGCTGTGGCTGCCCCATCCCTGGAAGTGTCCAAGGCCAGGCTGGACAGAGGAACGTGATCCAGGGAAGCCGTCCTTACCCATGGCAGGGAGTGGAACGGGATTATCTCTGAGGCCCCTCCCGGTCCCGCATGGCCTCAGCGCACCGGGAGCCACCCCCGCCCGGGACGCAGCGCCCACACTCACACACGATGCCGTACGTGCCCTCTCCGATCCGATTCAGCTTCTCAAACTCCTTCACGCTGCGGCACCGTCCCAGCTGAAACCAAAGAGCCGCGCTCAGGCGGTGCCGCCTCGAGGGTTCCTCACCGGGGACCCCCCGGCGGCCCCAAGCCCTCTCACACCCCCGGGAACCCGCCGCACTCACCCGGTCGGCTGCCGGAACCTCGAAGAAGCCGTCGCCCCGCAGTCGTCGCAGCCGCAGGGGCTCCAACTCTGGCTCGGCCGCTGCAGATCCCGGCTCCGATCCCGACGCCGCCTCAGCCGCTGCCATGTCCGCAGTGGCGAATCCCGCCCTGCGCACGCGTAATATTACCCAGCCCGCCCGCAGGCCCCGCCCACACACATTAAGCCTCTGGCAACCGTTGCTAGGGAGGAACCAATAGCGACCCAGTCCAGCCATAGCCCCGCCCCTCAATTATCTTCTCGCCGCGGCCCCGCTCAAGCCCCGCCCCTCTCCGGTCTGTGGCCCCGCCCCTTCGCGTTCGACCCCCGCGGTTTTCCCGCTACCCACATGATCTCCCCCCGAGCCGCGTAGCTCTCGCGAGACTCAGAGCGCGCACCCCGGAAAAGGCGTCGGCGGCGCCCGGAAGCGGCGGCCGAACCCGGAAGCGGCGGCGGGCAGGATGGACGGTACCGGGGGGATTGGGCGGTACCGGCGCCTCCCGCTGGGGCTGGGGCGGGTCTTGAGGGGTGGGGCTGGGGGTAGAGGGGTCGTAGCCGGGACTGGTGGCCGGGACGCGTGGGCGGGGTCCCCGGTCGGCCGATCCCAGTCCCGATCCCGATCCCGGTCGTGTCGCTGACACTGTTCTCTCCTTCCTTTCCAGACACGCTCTTCCAGCTGAAGGTGAGAGCAGCGGAGACCCTTCCGTCTCCTTTCCGCCCCGTATCGCCGGCCCCGGGAGAGTCTGGGGGCCGGTTCCCCCCGCTGGCTCGGCCTCATCGGGGTTTCTGCGGCGGGACCGTGACAGGAGGAGGCCCCGGCCTGCGGGGGTGACCGGCGGTGCCGCGGGCAGAGGGTCGGGCAGCCGTGGCCAGTGAGAGGTGGCTGGGGTGGGACAGGTGGGCACTGGCACGGTGGCACAAGGTGGCACACTGAGCTTCCCGGTGCCAGAGGGCGGGGTGAGATGAGATATTGGGAAGGAATTCCTGGCTGTGAGGGTGGGGACGCCCTGGCACAGGGTGCCCAGAGCAGCTGTGCCTGCCCCTGGATCCTGCAAGTGTCCAAGGCCAGGCTGGATGGGGCTTGGAGCATAATGGAGAAGTGTCCCTGTCCGTGGCAGGGGTGGGATGAGATGGGCTGGCAGGTCCCTTCCAGCCCAAACCATGCCATGCCTCTGTCCCTGGTCCTGCCCCGCTGTACCCCGGTGCTGTCTCCTCCTTCCCGCAGTTCACGGCGAAGCAGCTGGAGAAACTCTCCAAGAAAGCCGAGAAGGACTCCAAGGCCGAGCAAGCCAAAGTCAAAAAGGTGGGTGGGGCTCATCCTGCTGGTGCTCAGCGCCGTGGGGCAGCTGGAATTCCCTCCTCCCACCGTGTGGGAGCGGGAAAGGGGCAGATCCCTTCCCCACCCTCCGCTCCTGCCTCTGCACGGGGAACGTGACACACCCAGCACCTCAGGGGAGGGTTTATTCCTCCTCTGGGGTCACAGCAGAGCTGTTCCCTGCTGAGGAATCCTGCAGCAGGGCCAGGCTGAGCCCGTGGGGGGCTCTCTGAGCTCAGGCTCTCCGTGGGGCAGGCGCTGCAGCAGAAGAATGTGGAGTGTGCCCGGGTGTACGCCGAGAACGCCATCCGCAAGAAGAACGAGGGGCTCAACTGGCTGAGGATGGCGTCCAGGGTGGACGCCGTGGCCTCCAAGGTGCAGACTGCCGTCACCATGAAAGGGGTAAGAGCCTCCAGCAGGCGTTTGGCAGCTCCAGCCCCACCTGGAGCTTCCCCTCTCGCTGTTTTCAAGCACCACAGGCTCCCCCCTGTTCCCCAAAATGACCCCAGCGGGGCTCCTGATGGTCTCAGACCCCCTCAGGTGGGTTCATCCTGCCTGGGACGGCATCAGGGTGATGCTTTGGGAAGGCTGAGCTGGAACAGAGACTGGACAGAGCTAAGAGAATAAAGTAGATACGTATTAAAAGGCCTCTAAGGATAAAACTTGGCCAGGACAAGAGCCTGGCCAGGGCTACACGCAGAACGGAGCCAAGATGGTCACAAAATAGACATTGGGTCATCAGGTCTCACACTTCTATAAGTTTTGGTCCATTTGCATAAAGGGGTTTAATTACAGCTTCAGGTTATGAAGTCCCATCCTTCTTCTGCCTCCTTTCAGCCACCCTTGTTTGTGCTTTTGGGCCTGAAGACTTGTAACTGTTGTCCTTGGTCTCCAGCAGGAGAAGGATTTGTTTCCCTACTCTGTGAAGAGAGCTGAGTGACACTTGATGTGAGGCTCAGAACTGCACCCCTGGGCAGCACAGAATCTGAAGTACCTGAAAGCTAAAACTGAAGGCATCAAGGACAGTGCCTGGATTTGTCTGTAACCCTCAGAGCGTTCCTGAAGGAATCTCCTCTTGCAGGTGACGAAAAACATGGCGCAGGTGACCAAGGCTCTGGACAAGGCCCTGAGCTCCATGGACCTGCAGAAGGTGTCGGCAGTGATGGATAAATTCGAGCAGCAAGTGCAGAATTTGGATGTTCACACGTCGGTGAGTGCCAGGCACCCAGGAGAGAGGAGGGAGGATCACAGGGGGTATCCCTGTGGGGTCTCTGGGCCGGGCAGGGTGACAGGGCTGTGTCTGTCCCAGGTCATGGAGGACTCCATGAGCTCGGCCACCACGCTGAGCACGCCTCAGGAGCAGGTGGACAGCCTGATCGTGCAGATCGCCGAGGAGAACGGGCTGGAGATCATGGACCAGCTGAGCCAGCTGCCCGAGGGCGCCTCGGCCGTGGGGGAGAGCTCCGTCCGCTCCCAGGAGGACCAGCTGTCCCGGAGGTTGGTTCTCTCCCAGTCCTGCACAGCTCCAGTGCTTCCCTGGATCCCTCACTGCCCTTCCTGGGGGGCTCAGAGGACACTCTGGCTGCAGCTGCCCCCGAGCTGAGGCTGTTCCTGCTGCCCTGACGTGGCTCCCCTGTGCTGCTCTCCCCCCAGGCTGGCTGCCCTGCGGAACTGAGCTCTCCTGTGGCCGCCGGGGGATCCGGGACCCCCTCCCGCAGCCCCCCCTGCCTCGGGACTCTTCTCTGGGGGGTGCCAGCCCTTCCCTGAGCAGGCAGCAATCCCAGCAGGAATGTGGCCGCTCCCGTGGCTGAGGAACGCTGTGCTGGATTGTGGGGGGGGCTCCGTTTGGGGGTGCTGCTGGTGGTGCCTGGCAGAGCCCCCCCGTCCCGCTGCTGACGGAACACTAAGGGGATCTTCCTGGTCTCGGGATGCTGCTCCCCAACTCCTCTGTTGTTCCCTGTCCCTGCCCAGAGCTGAGCTGTGGGCTGAGTTCCTCAGGAGCTGTTTGGGAGGAGCCGCGGGGTTCCCGGTCTCCGGCAGAGCTGTGGGAAGGGCCCTGTGCCCGGCTGTGGATCTGGGGAGGTCGGTGCCTTGCAGGAAGGGGTGGTGACACCGGCGTGTCCCCTCCCTCGCTGTCATTGTCGCTGTTGTGCCCTTTGCTGCTCCGTGTCCTGCCGGGCCGACACCCCCAGCCCTGTACCAGAAGTGCCCTTTGGAACAGCCCCCCCTGCCCAGCCCTGTGCGTGTCAATCCACACATTCCCCAGGCACTGCCAGCTGGAAATGGTTATCCCGGCCCTGACTGCCGGTTTGGACCAGTGAGGACCCGTGTCCAGCACTGGGAGCGGATTGCAGCAGCTGTGGTGGCTGCAGACACGTCCCCAAATGTCCCTGCTGGGTGGGTGTGACAGGGAATGCAAAACCATCCCGGGAGCAGCTCTGTCTCCATCCCTGTGCCTCGCCCCTGGCGCCAGGCTGGGGGCGGGGGCTGCTCTCCGTGTCCCCTCCCGCTGCTCATCCCTGTCCTTTGTCACCTTCCCCTGGGGCTGGAGCTGTTTATCGCCGGCTCCGCGGAGCTGCTGGATCGCTGGAAGCACTCCAGGAAGGAAGCGCTGTTTCCTTTGGGTCTCCCAGAAGGAACTTTCACCCCTGGGGGATGTCATGGGGGTCACCTCCCCGGCACAAACATTTCCTGCTGCGTTGTTTATTTTTTTCTGAGTTCAGTGGCCTTGGAGCGTGTGGCTGGTGACACAGAGCCTTCCTCACTACCGAGGAGGAGGAGGAGGCAGCTTTGGGCTACAGCAGAGCATTGCATCTTGTGCCACCTCCCGATGGGCCGGGTGGGAAGCTGGGGGACCAGGGAGATTTGTGCCTGGCTCCTGGCTCCCTGCGCAGTGTCCCCGTGGCACTGGGGGCTCCAGACCTGCCCCCCTGTCCCTCTCCCTGGGCTGTCTCTGTGTGGTTTCATTGGTGGGGTTTTTTTTAAGCTTGTCTTATTTGCCTTCTTTTTCCCCCAAACCCTGTCCATGCCCTTCTGTGGGTTTAAATAAACAATCTCTGAACAGCCCAGTGTGTGTTGGGGGTGTGGCTGCAGAAGGGGGTCTGTGGTCCCCATTGTCTCATCGTGTCCCCTGCCCTGCGACAGGACCTGGTGCCAGGGGGCTGCCCTGGAGCTGAGGAGGAGGAAGGGACTGCTCTTGTTCCCAGAGCCCCTGCCCATCCAGGAGCAGGGAAGTGACTCGGGGTACCCACTCTGGGGACTCTGGAGGGCAGAGACAATCCCCTTCCCCCGCTGTCGCCACTCCTGCAGGGACCTGTCCCTTTGATGTGGCCAAACCCGGGGAGCAGAGTGAGCAGGAGCTCAGAGCAGCTGAAGCCCAGCTCCCTTCCCCATGAGGGTTGGGTCAGCCCAGCTCCCTGCACCGTTCCCCAGCCCTCGTGGGGACAAACTGGGCTCCCCGAGGGGAGACCCCGGGCTTGTCACCGCACCGAGGTGGCACCGCACCCGTCCTGCCATCAGCACCCGCTCACAGCAGCCTCACTGCCAGGGCCGGGGCTGTGAGGATGAGAGTGCACCCTTCCCTTGCCTGTTCCCATCCCTTCCGCCATCCCTTGCCATACCTATCCCTTGCCTGTGCTCATCCCTTCCCCGTGCCCGCTTGGCAGACGGGAGCTGCGCCTCAGCCAAATCCCGAATGCCACAGGAAGATGGCTCCCCTTCTCCTGCCTGTTCTCCCGCCCCCGCTCCCCAGACAGCCTGTTCCTGAATGCCAGAGGAAATTGCTAAGGAGATAATTAAGTAGCCAATTAATT
Source organism: Sinosuthora webbiana (assembly GCA_013397395.1). Lineage (NCBI taxonomy): Eukaryota > Metazoa > Chordata > Aves > Passeriformes > Sylviidae > Sinosuthora > Sinosuthora webbiana. The sequence goes on along the minus strand of VXBN01017336.1, from coordinate 491,667 downwards.
AGCTAATGATTAATGGAAGCATCCTGCGGAGGCAGCGCCGCTGCCGCCCTGGCCAGGTGTTGCCGGGATGTGTCACTCCCGGTGCGGTGACAGCTTCCCGGTGTGCCGGGGTGGGCGCCGCCGGGACCCCACTGCTCTGCCCCGCCGGTGGCATGCCGGGGTGGCCGGTGACATGCGGGCTGGCCCGACATCTCCAGGCAGGAGCCCGGCGCGGGGGGTCCCGCAGAGCCCCACACGGACACTCGCTGTCGGCGCTGCTCGAGCCACGGTTTTATTTTGCCAGCAGGTCCGGCAGAAAGGGACGCGGGATCGCGCCCCGCCCGGCAGCCCCGGGCACGGTGCCGGGGCCCCCCTGGCAGCCGGGTGTTAGGAGAGCACGGAGAGGAGCAGGGCCAGCGCCAGCGCCACGGCCAGCGCCAGCGCCAGGGCCGCCGGAGGGCGCCGGGCAGTGCCGGCGCTGTTGGTGTACCCGTAGCTGGTTCGGCACGACCCCTCCAGCTCCTCGAAGGCGATGGGGGTCTCGAGGGCAGCTGTGCCCTGCAGGCTGCTCTTCACCTGTGGGGACAGGGTGGGCTCCCGCTGTGAGGGGCCCGTCCGCACAGAGCCCCTGACACCCCGCACCTCCCTGTGCCACCCCACACCATCCCATGCACATCCCGGTGCCCCGTGTGTCCCTGTGCCTCCCCGTGTCCCCACAAATTCCTGAGTGCCACATGCTATGATCTTCCACCCGTGTTTGCTGCCCCAAGTGTCCCCGTGCCACGTGTCCCCATGTCCCATACATCCACATTCCTGATGCTCCCAGTGCCACTTGTGTCCCCATGGTCCAAGTGTCCCCTTGCCCTGTACATCCCTGTGCCCCGTGCTTCCCGTGCCCCACTCACCCTCTCCACTTCTCTGAAGACCCGGAGCAGGTTCTCAGCCAGGGCGCCCCTCACCTCCTGCTCCGTCCAGTTCCTCGCCAGCAGCTCGGCCACCAGGGCGGGATACTTGGAGACGTCCTCCAGGCCAGTGGGGACCCTGTGCCACCCCACAGCTAACAGCTGGGCCACTCCCAGCACCCCCAGCTGCCCAGGGGGCAGGGGGGGACATTCTCACCCCTCAGGAAGTCCCCATGGTGGGGACACGCTGTCCCATCCCACCTTGCACCATCTCCCTCTTTACCCTGTGACCCCGTCGTAGTCCCCACCGAAGCCGACAGCCCGGGCACCGGCCACCTTCTTCACATAGTCCATGTGGTCTGGGGGGGGAGATGGGGTCAGCAGGGCAGGGGGGGGTCCCTGCCACCCCCCACCCACCTGGGCACCTCCTCACCTGCAACGTCAGACAGCTTGGCCTTGTCACTGCAGGTCACGTAGGCGTTGTAGAAGTTGACCATCACCAAGCTGCCCGTGGAGGCCTGGGGGGGAACAGCCCTGAGCCCCCAGCCCCCCCAGGACCCCCCTCTGTCCCCGCCCTGCCCCGGCTGTGCCCCACACTCACCACCAGCTGCAGCACGTCGTCGGGCACGTTGCGGCGGTGCTGGCAGATGCTGTAGGCAGACGAGTGGCTGAAGATGACGGGGGCTTTGGAGATGTTCAGCACCACCTTCATCGTGTCCACTGAGACGTGGGCCAGGTCCACGATCATGCCCAGGCGGTTCATTTCCTCCACCACCATCTACAGGGACAGGGGCCAAGGATGGGGCTGAGGGAGGGCTGCATGGGAGGGGGCCCCTATGGGGATGTCTGGAGCTGCTTGGGTGGCTTTTGGCTGGTGGGACAGAAGGATGGATGGATGGATGGATGGATGGATGGATGGATGGAACACTGAACCTAGGCCAGTGGGCACCAGTACCACGTTCCTCCAATGCCATTGCTCCTGCACACCACTGCTGATGCTATTCCTCACCTTTCCAAAGGGTGAGAGGCCGTGGTGCACAGGTTTTTCATCCTTGGTGTCCACCAGCCAGTTGTCAGCCCTGCAGAACAGGGAGAGCATCAGAGCGACCACACCTCTGACCACATCCCCCCATGCCAGCGCTGCCACCTTCTGTGTCCCCCCTGAGGGTCCTACCAGGGGGTGTTGCAGCTGTGGGTGAGGGTCATGTAGCGGGCACCCAGGCGGTAGAGGGTGCGCAGGACGGCCAGGCTGCTGTCGATGGAGTGGCCACCCTCCACCCCGATGAGGCTGGCCACCTTCCCGTTCTGGAACGCCCGCTGGATGCCTGCAGGAGGGCAGGGGCATCAGCCGGGGTGGGCACGGCCCGTCACAGCCCCGTGGTGCCCCGTCCCCGCTCACCATCGCTGTCGGTGACGCAGGCGAAGGTCTCGGGGTACAGGTCACACATGCGCTGCACCACGTCCATCTGCTCCAGCGTGCGCTTCACCGCGTCCTTGTTCTGCGTCTCGCAGGGCACGTACACCGACCAGAACTGCCACGGGCACTCTGTCAGCACGGCAGCAGGGGCACTGCCCGCCCAGCTGCCCACCCCGCTGCCCATCCCAGTGCCCATCCCACTGCCCATCCCAATGCCCACCCCGCTGCCCATCCCGCTGTCCACTCCACT
>VXBN01017336.1:439862-467226 GCA_013397395.1 Sinosuthora webbiana | reverse complement strand
CAGCTCCTGGGCAGAGAGATGGGATGGACACTGGGCAGGGGTTACGCTGGTCCCAAATTCCTAAAGAATCCCCATCCAACCCCAGATCCCTGCCCTTTTGGGATGGCCTCGCATGAGGCAGGAGANGGCCGGCGAGGGGCGGGGCCAGGCCGGCGAGGGGCGGGGCCAGAGGCGGTGGCTTCACCGCGCCCGCAGCAAAGATGGCAGCGGCTTAAAGGGCCCGCGCAAGGCGGCGCTGGGAACGGGGACAAGGGGACACGGGGCCGCAGGCAGGCTCCATCGGCAGCAGCAGCTCGATGTCCTCTCCCGTGCTCAGCAGCTCCTGGGCAGAGAGATGGGATGGACACTGGGCAGGGGTTACGCTGGTCCCAAATTCCTAAAGAATCCCCATCCAACCCCAGATCCCTGCCCTTTTGGGATGGCCTCGCATGAGGCAGGAGAGGGATTGGGGACTTCCATGCCCCTGGGCAGTGGGATCCACAGCCTTTGCCTGGGAGCAATGGCACAGCAGTGCTGGCAGCACCCCAGAAGGCACCAAGGCTGTCCCCCCACGGCACCGCTCCCACCGTCACCTTCAGCCCCACAGAACTGAACTCCCCTCCCCACAAAGGTTGTGGGAGTTAAAGAAAATAAAATCAAAGAACACTTGAAATTTCATCTGCTGCTGGAAAAGGAAGTTCAAAGAGTGAGACTGGGAAGAAACAAACAAGTTTGGAATTAAAACATCCAGGCAGCAGCATCCAAAAATGCAGAGAACAACTTGTGTCCCTGAACTCAAGGGAAATCACTCCCCAGGCACTGAGACGCCAGGGAATGAGCTGGGACGGGGGAGAAGACACAGTGCAGAACATCTTCACATTCTCAGGGAAGCAGGAGGCTCCCAGCTGCAGCCTGAGCCGGGACAGGAGCCTGGGACTGTGACAAAGGCCCCAGGGCTGGGAGCTGTCAGAGCCCAGGCTTGGGCTGGGGTCTTTCAGGTCACAGACAGTCCTGATGGAGACAATAATCCTTCCTAAAAGATGCAGCCAGCCAGGGCACTCCAGGCAGCAACAACCACTTTAATGCTTTCCCTGATGAACACCAGACAACCCTGTCAACAGGGCCTGTTTTGCAACAGCCACGAGGATGAAACAGCTTTTCCCAAGGATTCCCAACAAACACACCTGCTTTTGCACTTCTCCAGCTCAGAACCAGCAGTTCAGAACAGTCTTGCCATGTGTGCTCAGAGTCACCCTCTGCACAGTTGGTTTCCATGCCCCACTGCTGAGCTCTGCACAGCTCTGCCTCAATCTCTGCTTGGCAAACACTTGCTGTAAAAACTGGACATAAATTATTGACCAGGGAGAAGGAGGCTCTTGTCCTGTACCACTCCACAGCTCTAATGAGCTTCGTGAGTGCCAAAACACCCCCGGAGCCTGACACATTGTACACACACAGCAGCACATTGTGGGCAGTTTATTCCAGCCAGGGCTCTTTGTGTGTTGTGTTCAAAGGTTACACAAGAGCTGCAGCAGCCCAGCTCAGCCCCACAGGGGTGTCCCCATGCTGAGGGCACAGCCCTGCCCTGGCACAGAGCACAGCCAGAAGTGGCTCACATGGCATCTTCCATCCACTGGAATATGTTCCCTGCTCCTGTGTACAAGAAACTTCCACAGCAGATCAGACTTACCCAACTCCTAACCACCACCACCCTGCTAGGAATCAACTCTGAAATCCTGAGGAGTTCTCCCTCCTGCAGGATAAAGCTCAAAGAGCCAACGTAACCACCCCTTCATTTTGGGGTAGCAGGAGCAGCACAGCAATTCCCTGCTCAGCATCTTTGTTTCTGGAGCTGAGAAGGCAAAGGGTCTGTGTCCCAAAGAAGCCTCTGGAGCCCTCCCATTCCACACGGGAGTGGGTTCACACTGGTCTCAGGCGTGGCTCCTCCTCCTCCTCTTGGTTTGGTGGCTGGGGAGGTGTTTCCTCCTCCCTGGTGTCCTGCTTGTCCCTCTCTGCCTGCAGCCAGCTCTGAGGAGCAATCATCTTCTTGGGCCCGTGGGGCGGGGGCCCGATCAGGGCTTCAATGTCGTCGTAATTGATCACTTCCTTCTCCAGGAGGGCATTGGACAGCTGGAAAGGAGGAAGGAGGCAAAATGAGGGATGGAGCCCCCAGAGAGAGCAGAGAACTGCTTCTCTGAGCTGGTCTGAACTGTCAGCTCAACTCAGGCCTCAGCACCTGCAGCCCCTCAGGAGCAGACCCCAGCTGTGCCACCACAGATGGGGTGACCCTGAAGCCACTGGAGCCAAGACCAAATTCTCCAGGCTCCAGCACCATTCCCAAGAGCAGGTTTGGCCAGGAACACACAATGTGACTGCAGGCAACAAAGCAAGCTCTTGGGAATGATTTGGAATGAGAGCTCCAGGAACAATGAGGGAAGTGTCCCTCCTGCCACTGTCACTGCACCTGTGACCCTGCCCAAGAGCCAAAGCAGCAGCATGGAGACCTCTGGCAGACCCAGAGCCTTCCCTGCACACACAGCACTAACAAAGAGCTGCCTGTTCCTGCAGGCAGGGGCTGGAGGTCAGCAAAAGTTCCTCTGCAGAAGAGTGGAATTCTCTGGCCCCTCTGGCAGCAGCACCACCCCTCTGGAGCAGCAGGTGGCTGTCCAGCATGGGACTGCTCGGTCCTGCTGACGAGATGTGACACGCTGGCCTGGCAACTGAAACACTGACTCTGGAGATACTTTGGCTGCACTTTAAAGTTTTTCTGTGCTGAGCCTTTAGCAAACATCTGGCTGCTGTTACATGGCAGCAGCAGGACAGAGGAGCCTGCAGAGACACCCCTGAGGATCCCTGCTCCAGAGCTGCCAGGGCACTGTCCTGGGGACAGCAGTGTGTCCCAGCTCTGTCCTTACCACGCACTGGAGGCCTGACACTGCGTAGCTGAAGGGGTTGTTGTTGTTGTTTGTTTAAAAAGAGGATTTAAGGAAAAGAATTGCTTAATTTGCAAAATAGGCAACATTAAGTTGACTCGTGGTCATTTTGGAAGTCCTGGACTGGAATTCTGAAGGGAAATCAGGGAGGTACAGAGGGTGCTGTAACCCAGGCTTGGCTCAGCACTGGGCACAGAGCTCCTGGCACAGGTGGGGACGTGCCAGGGTGTGTGGCTGGATCAGGACTGTCAGCACACAAAGGGCAGCAGGCAAAGCTCTATCTCTGCAACAAGGATTCCCTGGTGTAAGTCATTAAGGAGGGTAAAAACTGCCTGAAGTCACCAGAAAGCAGGAACCAGCCCCGATCAGCCAAGGTGACAGGCACCATATTCCTGCACCAAAACCAGACACTGTCCACCTGATTACTGGCTTGGCTTCCCAAAAAGCAGTCACTGTCAGCTCTCCAGAAAATTGCACTGCCAAGAGGCAAGCAGAGAAATGCAGGTGAAGGACACAAATTCCAGCTTTGATCATTTCCACAGAGCACTCCTCCTCCTCTACCCTGCAAACACCAGCTGGTGTGAGGAGGCAGACTACTCACTGCTGGGAAAGGCACACACATTCCTCCCGTGCCTGCTCTGAATCCGGGGGATACACAGTAAACAGTCACTCGTTCCCAACACTCCCACTACAAGACTTTCTAGGAGAGAGACAACACTGCAACAGCTGAGCTGCAGAGCACAGAAAGCAGCAAAAGCACCAGTTATAAACACCCAAACCAACCAACAAACCCCCACACAATCCAACTCACTGTTTGCAGCTTGTCCCTGTTCTCCAGCAAGAGCTTTTCTGTGCGCCTGTAAGCTTGAGCCACCAGGATTTTGGCTTCCTTGAAGAAACAAGAAGAGGGAGTTGGGGTGTAGGTGGCAACAAACACAATGTGTGGCTAAACAAAGAGAGCACTGAGGGATGGAATCTGCAAACTGAGCCAGGCAGAATGGTGGTTCCCATCAACAGAAACTATGGATAAACTGGTTGGGAAAAGGCCCAAGGAGTGCTGGTGATAAGAGGCAGTGAAGTCTTGCCCTAGCACAGCTCGATGGGTAATGCAGATTAAGGCTGTCCAGGAGCTGAAGGTGCAGCTCAGAACAAATCCCAAGGAAGCACAGCCATGGTGCTTCTGAAACAGAGCTTTTTTGTTTCCAGCTTTTTGACTTTTGAACTAAAGCAACATGTTTTTTCAGCAACGAAGCCAAACTTCAGCAAAATTTTCAGCAACGAAGCCTGACCATCGTGTTGGTTAGGAAGTGCACACATCTACACTGTGCAGCTGTGACTTTAATACACAGATTTCTTGCCATCTCAGCCCTACACAGCACAGGCTACTGGGCTGAACGCACAGCCAGGTGGGATTCTGCCTGTTCCTCCTGCCTCACTGCACAGCCCTGACGCAGTCACGGAACAGGTAAGTGCTCACACACACACTGGCCAACAGCAAAATGCAAATTGTTTGAGTGTAAACCCCTTGCCATTGTTCAGTGAACTGCAGAAAGCAAAGAACAAAAAGAAACCCTTAGCCCAGGGTGGTCTTACGTGGTCCATCATCTGCTGCAGGCCCTGGCTGAAGGGGCGGCGGCCGATGCCAGAGGCACTCTCTGCGTCTGGGAAGGAGATCTGCCCGATGCTGGGCACCATCCCATACTGCTTCACCATGGAGTAGGCAATCTTGGTCACCTTCTTCAGGTCATCCTGGGCTCCTGGCAGGAAAGACACACACACACTGCTGGTCAGCTCTCAGCTCAGTGCAGGAACATCCTGCACAAACACACGTCCTACCAGTGGGAAGAGCAGAGGACCCACTGCAGCCCAGGGGGGTGAACATTAAACCCACTGAGGGACCTTCCTGCAGGGCCCAGGAGTGACAGAGAGTGGCCCTACTGTGGGCAGCTCACCTGAGTCTTAACCTGACACCACCCACAGAGCAACCTGGTCTAGTGGAAGGTGTCCCTACCCATGGCAAGGGGTGAAAGGAGATGGGCTTTAAGGTCCCCTCCAGCTCAAACCATTCTGTGATTCTATTTGGATTTAATCAGTTGGAAACAGCAAAGAAAGTTCTAGGTCTTCTCAAGAGCCTCACCAGTAACTGCAACTGTGGCCTTAGGCTTTGGGACAAGTTTGAGACAACACAGTGACAACCACCCCCAAGACCTCCATGCCTACAAGTGTCAGGACACACCATGTGACATTTCCTCTTGCCAGCACAGGGAACCTCCGTCCCTTGCTCAGATCCCCTTGGAGCTCCACGTGCCCATGCCAGGCTCTGGCTCCTCACCTGTGGTGACCTTGTTAAAGGTGATGGCCTCGGCCACTCTCCCCCCCAGGGCCATGCACATCCTCTCCAGCAGCTGCTCCTTGGTGAACAGGTACTGCTCCCGGGGCAGGATCTGTGCGAAGCCCAGCGCCGCGTTTGTCCGAGGGGCTATGGACACCTGCAACACAGGGCAGCTCCCTCAGCTCAGAGAACTGCACAGCTCTCCCTACAGCAGCACAGGGAGGGCAGGAGGAGGCCTCTGCATTCCCAGTGAAGTCTGTCCATAGCCATGGACAGGTTGGCCTACAGAGACATGGCCAAGGAACAGCAGCGTGTCCTCATTCCTGCACTGAGGGCTCTGCCTTCACTCACAAACAGATTTCCTGCTCAGGAAATCATCCTTAACAGCAAGTCACAGGAACCCTGAAATTTAGGAGTTACTTTGGAGTGCACAGGCCACACAGAGATCACTGATTCTGATCCAGAATCCCTGAGACTACCTGCAGAAAGACAGGAGCCTTCAGAAAAATAACAGCCATTTTCGCCACGCACTAAAGGAGAGTAATTAACACCAGTTCTGCTTACACAATGGGTCATTCAGAGTGAATGTGCCGCTGGTAAGGGGCCAAGGAGCTGTCACCCTTGTCATTTCACTCCCCACCTCCCCCCAGTGCCCCGGCTTTTGGAGGAGATGTGCACGGATCACATCCCCGGGTGCCAGAGAGGCCTTTCCCTGCAGAGAAGGGCTTGGGGCAGACAACCTCCCAGTCTGGAAAACACATCCTTTCATCAGTATCACAGCAATTCCTGCAGTGGCTTTGCTGTCTGCAACGTGCTGGGAAAGGGATCACATTTGGATGTGTGAACACACGGAGCAGCCTGGAAATGCATGACTGAGCAGCAGCACCAGGAGACTCAGTTGCTTCTAGTTTTTAATTGCAAGGCTTCTCCTATAGCTGGTTAATCAGCTTTGCACCAGCCCTATCGTAAATGGAGCCTAATAATGGATTTCTCTACAGCATAAATTAGGGACATGGTTTATATAATCACAGAATCATTAAGGTTGGAAATGTCCTCCAAGACCATCAAGTCCAACCTTCGACCAAATCCGACCAGCCCACTGAACCATACTGTGAGGTGCCATGTGCACTTATTTTTGAACATTTCCAAGGACTGTGACTCCACCACCTCCCTGGAGAACCTGTTCCAAGGCTTAACCAACCTTCCAGTGAAGAATTTATTCCTAATATTGAGCCTGAACCTCTCCTAGTTTAGTGGTGGGCTTGGCAGTGCCGAGTAGTCGAACTCGATGACCTCAAAGGTCCTTTCCAAGGAAAATGACTCTGAGGTTCTGTATTTTCCATGTATTTTGCTCACAGAGCTGAGCAGAACTGCACACAAGTACCACAAAGCAATCCTGGCCAGGGAAGCCCTCGGGTGTCCCCTCCCTGGCAGTGGAGGTACCTTCATGACGGCCTCGGTGTGCTCCAGCAGCCACCCGACCAGCGCGTGCCCGGATTCATGGAATGCCACCACCTTCCTCTCTTCTGGTGACAGGATCTTACTTCTTTTGGCTGTGCCTGTGGGAACACAGACCAGGGCTTGGTAAGTTTATCAACAGGTGCAACCAGTGGGGCATAACCTGGTGCAGCCCAGAGCACAGCCTGTGGCTGAACTGCTCGTGCTGCACTCTGGAGAGGGGGAGGCAGCAAAACCCCTTTAAATAAAATGTTTGGAAAAGGTGCTCCCTGGCCCTGAGGTGGAAAGCAATCCATGCCTGGGATTGCCTGAAAACCCTGGCAGAAACCCTTCCCTCTTCTCCTTACAATGGACTTCATCATTAGACAAATAATTTGGTATTTGATTTGATCACAGCTCAGGAACCTTGTTCCCAGGGTTAGATCTGTAAAAAGGCAGCTTATTGTTGTGTTTTTGGTTTTCTTGTGGAAAAATTTTGAAAACAACACAAAAAGCCCCCAAACGACAGAACCCAAAATGAGACTGGCTAGAGTCTCACACTCATTTTGCTTTTTTCAGTCCCTTAGGCAGAACAAGAGAGACATTGAATCATATATACAAGGTCCCAGTTGAGAAAACTGTGCATTAAGAGTGTTCAAATCAGCTAAAGTCCAGGAGCAGATACAGAAATCCTTCTCCAGAGCCTGGAAATGTCTCTGATTACACATGGCATGCTCCATATGAGCTTATTCCCCAGGCTCCTGAGAACCAGCAAATCAAGCCATAAGTCACATTTAACCCTCCCTCCAGAAAGGTGATTTTGGAAAGTTATCTATTTTCCAACTCGGCAGAGCAAGTCCACAAAAGGACTTTAAAAAAAAAAAAAAGGTGAATGAAGTAAAACTTCTAACACATAGGAAATAAAGTACATAACACACAGTGTGTCAGGCACTCGTTACAGCTCAGAATGTTGGATGCAAAAAGGTCCCAGGATTCGCAGGACAGAGTCCCCACACAGAGCCCAGAGGGGAGAGCAGCCACTCAGAACCAATATTGCACCGAGCTTGCTTCATGTCTTGGAAAACAACATTCTATTAAACATGAATTTTTAAACAAAGTCAAGGGTTTTATTCAACAAGGAAACAACAAAATTAGTATGGCAGATCTTGTAAAATTACTGCTCAGGGACCCTGGAAACTGCTGTGCCCTGCCAGGCACGATGGAACAGCAGATTAATTGCAATTGCCTTGATTTTCATCAGTCAGTCCCTTACCCTGCCCTCAGCAGTGTGTGAGCATGGCCTTCCATGGCTATTTCCACAGGAAGATGCATCTATTCTATATAAATGCATGTCTGTGCATAAATATATATATACAGACACTTAAAAAATCCCTGTCCCTGTGCTGTTCACAATAGCACAGAGTGTGCCTACCAAGATTATTTCTTTTCCTATATAATCTCCAGGCATGGAAGTCCCCTGAAAGCCTGTAGTTATGACATTCATGACACAAGCCACCCAGGAAAGAACTCTGGTGCATCTCTGCTGGCCTTAGACAAACCCCACCAAGAAAATAGGCTCCATCAATAAAGCCAAACCCTAAAAGCCTCTGTGTGCTCAGCAGGTTTATTCTCTCACTCCCAGGAGACCTGACTGACTGCTTTCTGTTCCCAAACTAAAAACACAATGGGAACTACCACAGAGAGAAGTTCTTGCTCCTCCCTTACAGCAACACAAAGCTTCAAGGCTGACAGGGCCTCTGGACTTGCAGAGCTCCCTTTTGATTCCACCCCACTCTTATTAAAACCAGAAGCTCCTAATGGAAAGCACAGTAATATCTTCTTTCTTTCAAGAAAAGCTTTTATAGGAACTGAAATGCCCTCTGGATTGTGAAACCCAGAAGCATTCCTATGACATGGAAAGGGGACATTTAATACAGGGGCCTGGGGGGTTGTTTGGGGTCTTTTAGAATCTGCCTACAAAAAATAGCCAGTCCTGCTAATAGGGGAGAATCTGATTAAGCAACAAAAAGACTCCGTGGCCTCCTACACACACCAGAGCCTGAGTGAGGCCAGGCAGCTTTAACTGCCAAAGCTCATGTCCTGCAATGCCCCACCACATGGATCCCAGAGATCCCTGCTGCTGCCAGCCCCCCCAGCCTTCCTTGCTTTTTGCTTTATCTTCCCAGTCTGGGGAACTAAGGCAAGGCTCAGAAAGAAAAGGCAAGTGAGTCCCTACAAGTTTGGTGCTTGTGCTCCTGCAGATGGGAAAGTGAAGCACATATTTACAAGAGCCTGTGGTACCAGGACAAGGGGGAATGGCTTCAAACTGAAAAGGAGGAGGTTTAGTTCAAATATCAAGGAAAAAAACTCTTCCCTGTGAGGGTGGGGAGGCCCTGGCAGGGGTTGGCTATAGAAGCTGTGGCTGCCCCATCCCTGGAAATGTCCAAGGCCAGGTTGGATGGGGCTTGGAGCACCCTGGGACAGGGGAAGGTGTCCCTGCCCAGGGCAGGGGTTGGAATTTAGACTTTAAAGTCCCTTCCCACCCAAACCAGCCCAGCATTCTGTGATCTTTGCTGCAGCTGATGAGAATTTCTGTCTTACAACTACAGTTGTAAGACACTGTCCACTCTTGAGAGTGCCTGAGTACAGTTTGGGATTCATGTTTTTAACCAAAGCACTCCAAGGGTTTTATTTCTCTGCAACAGGTGAAGCCGTGAGGAATTTTCTCAAACATCTTCTTTTAAATGAGGAATTCTCTAAGCATTTTCTAATAAAGCAAACACTCGGGACTTAATTCCAGGATCAGGAAGTAACTGACCCAGTACAAACATCCTGTTCCACAAGTTCCACTGAAAAGGCACAGAGTGCCAGCCTGTGTGCCTGGGCTCCCCTGGGAACAGAGCCTGGAGGCCCTTCAGTGTCTGATTACGAAATCCACAGCTTGGCTCCAGGGCAGCTCAGCCCAAAACCCACCAGATTCAAATCCCTCAGGTGAAGTCAAGAGTTCTGGGAACTCTTTTCCCCTCCCTACAATACAGTGCTACAGGGAAATCTCCAGAGGTTCCTCTCCTGGCAATGGCACAAGTGGCAGGGAAAGGCCACAGGATGTTCTCAGAGGGAGAACAGTGCTCTACTGTCTTGCAGTTTATTCTGCCAATTCATCAAAGCCTGGGCTTGGAGGGCAGAAAGAAAAATCTCCAATTTCTTGCTGGTGAGGATGCAGAGACTATTTGCTATTGATGTTTATGTAGCAGGTGTCCAGAGCAGCAAGAAAAATTCAGAGATGTTGTGACTTGTTTAAAAAAATGAACCAACCCACAACGCCCCCCACAACCTTCTAAACTGAGAAAGTCCCACAGATTCCAATTCTCCTCATAATTATTTTGACAGTGGCCATTTTCCCTGAGCTATGGGTTCAGACTCCTGAAGATTCAGGAAGATGAAGCCATTTGGGGTCTTTTTCAGAGAACTAACTGTGACTGTGACTGAAGACCTTCAGGCCAGAGCACAGCCTGGACTCATCTGTCTTTCTGGGATGTAACCCTCTCACCTGAGCAGAACAGACCCCTGAGGCAACATCAAGGATTGCTGCTGCACTGGCACAGGCTGTCCAGGGAAGCTGTGGCTGCCCCTGGATCCCTGGGAGTGTCCCAGGCCAGGCTGGACAGGGCTTGGAGCAACCTGGGACAGTGGAAGGTGTCCCTGCCCGGGGCAGGGGTGGGACTGGGTGTACTTTAAGGTCCCTCCCACCCCAAACCAGCCCATAATTCCCTGGAATGGCTGCATGTCTCACCTGCAATGACTCTTTCCACAGCATACTCGAAGTTGGAGGTATCGATGGATTTGTGCCCTTCCCTGGCAGCGTGAAGAGCAGCTTCATTGCAGATATTTGCTATGTCAGCTCCTGCAGACACGAGTTCACACAAGTTACACTGGCTCTGAACGGGACAGAGAACTCAGAGGAGGAATGGGCACAAACAAATCTGGAGAAGGACCTAAGGAAGTCAAACAGTCTGTGCTTTTTGTTCCTTGGGAACAGAGAGCAACCCCAGCTCATGGTGTTGATGTTGGATTTGAATAATACAACTGCTTTGGCAGGGAATGCTGATACCACACAGAGCTCAGCAATCCAGGAGCAGGCTGAGGCCAAGGCTGGCTCCCAGGGACAGGGATGGTGTGGGCAGTGGGTTGGCACAGGCTGCTGCTCTGCTCAACCTCGGAGAGAAGAGAAGGAACATCTGTTCCCAGTTTGTGTGGGTGGGTGATGGTGGCGGGGGGCTGCTGAGAGCAGTCACGGAGAGGCAGCACGCTGGGGCCTGGGAGAGGGGAAACCCAGAAAGGATATTCCAGGAACTCCACATAAACAGGAACTCTGGAGCCCCTTGCTCAGCACTGTTTCAAGCTCCCAGGGACCCACCCTGGAAGCAGGCTTGATGCAGGAGCCAGGCAGAGCTGTCCAATTTCTACTCTGCTCAGCAAAATAATTCCTACACGTTCCTTCCATCGCTTTCCTGGTAACATAAATCAATTTAACAACCTCTTCTCTGAAGTGCAGCACCTCATCCTCAACAGCTTTGAGAGGAGCATGACTGTTTCCTTCCCTTAGGAATTAGGCACCTGGGCATTGTAAAAGTATGTTTTCCCTACTTCCCCACCCTGCTAGTCCAACAAATTCCAGAAGACTGAAAACAGTAATGAATAACTGCTCATCAGAGCTCACCAGGGAGCTGGTCAGGTTCCCACAATTTTTTTCTATTTCCCACAGAAATGGAGAAAAAAAGCCCTTTTTTTGCCCAAAACTCCCTGTTAGACCCCCAACAGGCAGGAGCTCCAGCCTGAATGCAGCAGGAGCAGCCCAAGGACGCATCATACCACTGAATCCTGGGGTCAGCTCTGCCAGGTGCTGCGAGTAGAAACTGCCGTCCTGGATCAGCTTGAGGCCCTTCAGGTGATGCTCAAAGATCTCCTTTCTCTCCTGTAAAGAACACCCAGCACCTGAGCCCAGCCAGGGGTCACAACGGGGCCCTGCTGTCCACGGCAGGGAGCAGGGTGGTGGCACTGCCGGCAGAGGGGACACTGACAACGCCAGTAGAGGGGACAGCGACAGTGCCAGCAGAGGGCAGGGCTCTCCTTGCAGCGTTCCGGAGCTCCCAGCAGCCCTGATAAACACACAGCTCTCAAATTCCCAACAGATGCACGAGGCTCTCCCTGAGTCACAGCTTTCTCTCTCAGGGCCACTCTCCCCTCCTCACTCTCACTCTGATCTGTCTCAACTTCTCCCTCACCATAAAAGCTCTCGCAGGAAGGAGCTCTGACTGCCTCGACCTGCTCCTGCACAAACCACAGACTGCAAAGCCCATCCAGCAGCTCCTCAGCCTGCGCCCATTTCCCAGATGGAGGTGGGGGTGAGAAGCCGCTGGCGAGCAGCCACCAGTGACTCATTCAGCTGGTCCAGGAGATCCTGACTCAAACAATGGGCTCAGTTGCCAGGGTTTTTCCCCTTCCTCCTTCAGGGCAGCTGCACAGTTCATGCTTCCGGGGCCTGATTCTATCAGGCATTTAAGGTATTTTCACTGAAAACTCTGCGGAGGACAGTGAAGCACAGATGGGAGAGGAAGAGCCTGTGCTGGCACAGCACACAGATCCTCACTGCAGCTGAGCCTATTCCCAGAACTCTGCTACAAATGTCAACACAGCGGACATGGAAGACTCTTGTAAATGGATTTAAAAAGCATTCAGAAGGAGAAAGTCACTTAACAGGCTGCCTAAAGGGAAATGAGGAGCCTTACAAGGATAGGGAGGGCAATAAACCTACAGGATTTTAAGGCACATGACAATTTAAGCTCTCACACCAGCCAATTGCCAATTAGGTGCTTCCCAATTTCCTGAAGAGAAGATACAAACATAGCTCTGCTTCTGCACAGCAAAGGGAACCTCACAGAAGAATTGACTGCCAAGGCTCTACCAGAGCAGAGACCTGCTGACCACTGAGCTGTGACTCCAGAGGAACCAGCCACTGCATTAGCACCACAAATCTTTGATTCAGAGCACAGAAACAAGAACAAAGGCACACAAGAGGCTCAACATCTCCAACTGCTCCAAGCTCAACCTTGCCAGACCAGTGAGACCAGCAGGGACTGGGACACCTCAGTCACAGGAGGGACAAGGCAGCTGGTGGAACATACCTGGAGTGTTGGGAGATCAATGAAGATGTGCCTGTCCAGCCTCCCAGGCCTCATCAGAGCGTTGTCCAGGACGTCGGCGCGGTTGGTGGAAGCCAGCACTATGACGTGATCCGTGGTCCCCATTCCTGCCAAGAACAAGACCAGAGGAAGAGGTTTTCCCCACCTCAGACTGCACTGCAGGCACACAGTGGGCTCAAGTACACAGCTTTACACAAAGCCAGAGGGTGTTCACAGCACCCTTTGGGGCTGCTGAGGCTGAGTGGCCCCTGCAGCTTGGAGCAAAGTCAGGAAGGAACCTCCCAGGTCACCCAGGCCAGTCCCTGGTTATCATGGATACTCTGAAATCCCCTTTTCATTTACTTAATAAGTCTTGGCTTAAGACTTCTTTTTCTCCTTCCTATTGCCACACTTGGAAACTGCTCCAACTAGATCCCAGAACAGAATCTCTGTTTTGATGAGTTCACAGATGCCTTCTCACCCCCAGGATAAGTCAATTCCTGAGCCTTTAGCTCCAGATTGTACAAGCAGCATTTCCTAGCTGAAACAGCCTTTTCCACAAATGTCCATGGAAAGCCCTTTCAGTTTTTATTTACTTTCAGCCTTCAGTCACAGGCAGGCCACCAGGGGAGGGACAGGCTTTCCTCTGAGCTGCTGAGGTCAGTGCAGAGAGAGGACAGCTTTGCCACCCAACAAGGGCCACGTTACAGCACGAGCTGTTCTTTGTCTCCTCACTCACCTCTTACAGGCACCGTGCAGGGCCCTGCACAGACCAGCCCTGCAGAGCCCACACCAGACACAAAACACAACCCAAGAGCTTTGCATGATTATCAGCACAGAATTTGGCCAAGCCAGTCAGAGCAGGTTGTGTCTCAGGTCTTTAAGGTGAAGGGAGCATTGGGATTTACAGGCTGTCTGAGAGCAGCCCCAATGGAGGCATCAGACAGGATTTCCTGGGGAAGGGAAGGCAGGGCACTGGCAGCTGCAGGAGGGCAAAGAGAGGGAGACTTTGTGCTGCCTGGGTGGGGAAACCAGAGCTCCTGTTGAATCACTGCCCCACACGGTTATTTACTGCATTCCTCCAGGTGCCTGCAGGCCCCTGGGCATGAGTCACCTGCTTCCAGCACACTCCCCAGGCCTGGCACACAGCAGCCTTCCCAGGCAAAGGACACTCCAGTCCCATGTGCTTCCCTCTGCCAAGTCCCACGCTGTGGAGAGGCGGCTCCGTGCACGTAAGCTGGGCCAGTTTCAGCTCTCAGCTCCAGCAGAAGAGCTGCCAAATGTGTCAGCGTGCAAGAGCTCAGCACAGATCAAGGTTCCAGGTGAGGCAGGGGACTGGCTGTGCCAGCCTGTGCTGCAGCAGACCTGGTGCTCCCTTCTCTGCAGGCTCCTGCCTAAATAAGCTGCCGGAGAGGATGAAGCCGAGCATCCTTCAGGCGTGTATCACACTGCACTCTGGAGTGGGATAAACAAGCAGAGACTGGCAGGCTCTCCAGGAATGGAGGATTAGATGGCACAGTGCATTATCTGCCTTGCAGCTGGGAAGACTCTCTTAAAATAGGTCTGACTATTAGAACAAATAGAAAACCAGAAGCACTGAGAGCATCCTCCTCACATCAGCTTCTGCCCCACTTGCTTAATGCAACACCACCTGGCATGTCACAGGCAAAGATCAGCCAAAGGAACAGGCTACAAAAACACCTCATCACGTCAACAAATGAGACAGCTCTGAAAATGCAGCCTGAAGAAAAGAGTTCCTGCAAGGGTCACGAACCACTCCAGAAAGGAAAGGGAAAAAGCTGCAAGTGCCCTGCTCCCCACTGAGCAACACACTGCTTGGTGGGCATCTCACCTGCAGGGTTACACTGTGTCACCCTCCAAAAGCCTTTGGACATCTCCTGGGAGCAGTGGCACTGAAATGGGGGCCCTTGCTGAAGGAAGCCTCAGGGCTGCACGTGGCACAGTTCAGGACTTGTCTGAAGGCTCCAGGTGAAGAGCTGCTACCAAAAGCCATCCTGCATTTCCATTCACAAAGCCCAGCTCAGCCCAGGGACTGCCAAAGCTCCTCTCAAAGCATCCAGAACAGAGGAGAGATTTGGGTCACATTCCTCTTCCGCTTGTCTGTGGTTTGAGAGGGAAGATTCACTATTCAAAGCAGGCACCTGCTCCGACAGAGCCGGGGTTTGTGCGTCACTCCCTCCTCTCTCACAAACAGCTTTTGTAGAGAGGCTCCCTCCGGCGCCTCCCCTGCTCCCACCACGTCCTGGTGCTTCCCCAGCTCACAGCAAACTGTCAGAGGGAAGGAAGGAACCCGAGGCTGCTGAGGGAAGAGCCCTGTGATTTCTCCAAAACTTTCACATCAATGTGACTGACCCCCAGCCTGTACTCACCCCTTGCAGCTCACGGTGCCCTCACCCCTCTGCAGCCTGCAGAGCTCTGATCCTCCTTTCCTCCCTCTCCCCTCCAAGGAATCTCATTCAATCACAGAAATCCAACAATCAGTGATGACTCACTGATCTGCTTTTGTGCATGATGCTTTTTCTCCAATTAACACCCAGCTCGGGTCTTTGGTGTTGCCTTGCCTTCAGCCCTCAATTTAAGCTCAACCAGAGCTTTCAACCTTCCATCTCAAGGCTTCCTTACAAACACCCACCACTCCTGGGGCAGAACTGTTCCCCTCCTAAACAGGTTATTCACCATCAACCTGGGAACTGTTTTGCTGTGCTGCACGTGGCACATCACTGTTGTTTTGGGCGACACACTCCCTCAGGTAATACACCAGTGACACGTGCCAGGATCCCTGCTGATCCCATGTTCCCAGCACCAGGCTGACATCCTTGCCAGCTGTCTCCTGTTTGACACTGACAACTCCTTGGACTGTTTCTTTTAGTGTGTGTTTGATAAAGCACTGAGCAAAATGAAGGACTCTGTACGTGATCTGTGCGAGACACGAATAAAGAATGAGATAATATAGATTTAAAAATAAACCAGGCAGCGCACTGCAAACAAGGGACTATAAAGTACATACTGAGGATAATATTTACCTTCCAAACTCACTTTCCAGTTGAGCTGAACCCTCATTTCTGCACTGACACTCACCAGAAAAACACTCTGGAAACCACACCTAATTTTTACAGACTGATGGAAATCAGACATTTTCATTTTTAGGACAGAGATGTGGAATGTACTGACTACATATTCCTGAACAGACACGCAGGCTTCCATTTGATTCAGAGGCCAGCTCACCCTACAACCATCAGGGGAGAAAAGGACCCACCCAAGCCAGGACTGCTGGGCTGTGTTACCACTGGCCTTTCCTGTCAGGATCAGCTCCTTCACTGGAAACTCTCAGTGCAGAGCCAGCAGTTGGAACCCGGGTCTGGGGATGCTTCTGGTGCACGATGGCATTTTTCATATGAAGAGTGTGATGAGACAACATGGCAGTCAAACTATGAGTCACAGTTACACAGTTACAGAAGGGAAAAGCGAAACAAACTCTCCCTGATGGGCAGGTAGTTGGTTATTCCTGACCCTGCAATAGTAAGATTTAGCAACAAAAATATTGCAAGTTGGGTCAGTGCTGCAGGCTTGGACAGAGACAGGACTAAGGACTGCCAAAGGATCGTTCTTTGTGTGAAAGTGTCTGAGCAAAGGGCCAATTCCAGGTGCACAACAGCCAGAAACCAAACACAAGTGTGGCCTCAAACCAGAATTTGTTTGCTAAGTTTATCTCCCTCATCTCAGAGAGCCTGTGGTCAAGCAGACAACACAAACATAAGGCTATGGACAAGAGCATTGATATATTACATCACTTCTGTCCCTTTAGGACAACTGAACTCTAAACTCTGACAGGCTTTAAACCACTGCCTGTCTCAGAATGGATACAGCAAGTATCCAACAACACATAATGGCCAGCTGGACTGAAACCCCAGGGGGCTAAAGTTTACCAGATTTGGGGACTAGTGACGGGGTACATGGGCTCAGACTTCAGCAAGAGAACACCGGACAGGCCAGGCAAGTCCAAGCAGGACAAAGACGAACAGCTGGACCTCTGAGGAGATAAGGGCAGGGAGGAACACTGACCATCCATTTCCACCAGCAGCTGGTTCAGGGTCTGCTCCTCCTCAGCGTTGGCAAAGCCAGACACGTTGGTGGAGCGCTTCTTGCCCACGGCGTCGATCTCGTCGATGTAGACGATGCAGGGAGCGCGGGCCTGCGCCTCCCGGAACAGGCTCCGCACGCGGGCGGCTCCCAGGCCTGCAGGGACAGGGGGAAACGTGAACCTGGCAGCTCAAAGTGCCAG
Organism: Sinosuthora webbiana; assembly: GCA_013397395.1. Taxonomy (NCBI): domain Eukaryota; kingdom Metazoa; phylum Chordata; class Aves; order Passeriformes; family Sylviidae; genus Sinosuthora; species Sinosuthora webbiana. The sequence continues at coordinate 450,060 of VXBN01017336.1, read as the reverse complement.
CACAGCTGGACAGCAGCGTTACTGGCCCTCAGTGAGACACCTGGCAGTGTGAACCCTCTGAATATGACAGTCCCTCTCTCAATGCTCTGGGCACAAATAAACAGCCCCAGAACTCGTGTTTAGTCCTTAGGCTCAGTGTGTCCTGGAGCTGGGTTTAACTCGGCTCCTAAACCTGTAGAGAATCCTACAGCTGCTGCAAGAGGAGCTTTGCTCCCAGCTCCCAACATGGCCTCCTGCCCTTCCCACAGCTCAGAGCAGAAATATTCAACATTTTCCTGCATACTGACCCTTGTCAGGTCTCAAGAGATGCGTGAGGAAGGAAGAAAAGGAGAAGGATGGAAATCCCAAGGCACAGAGAGGCCCTACTTTCCCCATCTGTATTTCCATACAAGGAAGGAAGCCTCAATCAAGGACTTTAATAATAGGTACAGAGGATGCTTGCAGGTGAAGGACCACAGCTGCACTCTGTCAGAATGCAGCAAACAGAAATGCACTTCAGATACTACATAATTAAGGAACTGCATCACTGAAAACCCTTTATATCTTCAGTCCAAGTATCCAACTCATCCTCCCCATGTCAAGCCCTGTCCTTTGCAGGAAGCTCAGCCGGCCCCCTCCTCAACAACACAACAGACAAAGAGAGCTCCCCCCGTTCCTCAGAGCTCCTCACCTCCAATCACCTCCACGAACTCGGAGCCTGCCATGGCCAAAAACGGCACCTGGGCCTCTGTAGCCACGGCCTTGGCCAGCAAAGTCTTCCCACAGCCTGGTGGGCCCAGCAACAAGGCACCCTTGGGCACCTTGGCCCCGAGCTGGAGGTAGCGGTCAGGATTCTGCAAGGACAAGGCAGTTTGGTCAGAGCCACAGCTCACACCAAGCACCTGCACCACACTGGGGCTCCCCAGAGCTTCCCAAGAATGTTTTCAGCCCTGGCAACTCTGAGCTGCCAACGGGAGCAGCTCCATCTGCATTGTGGAACTGGACATACAGAGCTTCCTTCAACAGAGGCTGCCCAGAACCACAAAGGATGAAGAGCACAGCATCCCCCCTCCCCACGTCACCGCTCTATCCCAGAAGGTGGGCAGCAAACATTTGTTTTGTTCTACTTTTACATACCTTTAAATAGTCCACAAATTCCTTGACTTCCATTTTTGCCTCATGCATTCCTGCTACATCCTTGAAGCCAATCCCTTTTCCAGATTTCCCATCCACAATGGTGAAACGAGCCATCTTCAGCTGGTTCTGTGGAAGGCAGCACAAGGACCAAACAACCTTGGACAAGGCAACAGTCTGGAAAGGCTGATTGCTACATTTTGGGAGCCAGCCCAGCCCAAGGAGACAGCCCAGCTGGCCCTACCAAACACCACTAAAGTCCCCACCAAAGCCCTGGTGTTTCATGGGTTTTGTTCAGGACAAAGTTCCCAGATGGATGGTTGACTCAAACTTTATTTATCCACATGTTGGGAAGAGACAGAATAAACTTGCAGTAATAGTCCCAACACAATCCAAACTCCATGCAGACCAGGAAAGGATGAGTATTAAAAACATGCAGATGTCCAAAACCTGATTTGAGTTCTCCTCCCTGATTTCTAAATCCTCTGATTCTTAATACACATGGGACAGTCATAGTTCTGAGGAATACGTGTCGATGGCAAGTAACTGTTACTGGTAAATAATTGCCAATACTTGTGAAAGCACAGACACTTTGCACAGTCTCTGCTGCTGCTGCTGCTGGTTTCTGCTGGAAACACCCCAGGCCAAAACTACAGGTTCTCAAACTGAACAGCCACCACGCTTCCATCTCCTGATGCATGTGAAGCCACAACAAGAGTCAAAACAAGAATTCAGTTAAACATCCCACTCATAACTGCTCAGTATGTTCTACTCAAAGCAGCTACTCAGGAGGTTTCTTTCTTTCAGAAGAAAGTTTATGGCTTCTGAGGCCTCAGAAACATCCAAAGGAGGAGTTAAACTCAGGGCCTGGCTGTCCCCACTTAAGCAAGGACACAATCTAGTCCTCAAGGCCTCATTACTCAACACTTCTTTAAAATATTCTTTTTCTCTGAGCAGCTGCATCCTTTTGTTCAAAGAGAATCTCAAAGCCAAGAGAGAACTGCGGAGGAGACTGAGTGGGAAATCCAACAAGGGACTGAATTCAGTGTGTTTTCATCCCCAGTCCCTGCGGTCAGGGACAGAGCACCGCAGGCTCATTCCTACAGTTTCATCAGCTGATCCAGGCCAGGCTGGGAGAGGGGAGGAGGAGGAGGTGGAGGTTTGCCTGGTGTTGCAAGCGAGGCATGCGGCAGGAGCAGAACAGGCCAACACATAATGAACTCCAGAATCTGAACATATTTTATAAATTGAGAACTCATTTTGCAGAAAGCAGCAATTCCTACTTCTGGCTGTATGGGAGGCATGTTGGCAGGGCCCAGTGAAAAACACCATCTGCAGCTGCAGCTCATTAGCAAGCTTTGAAAACAGCAAACTGGACTGAAATTCCCTGAGCTCAGCCCTTCCTGCCATTGGGAAGGGAAGGGACCTCTGCTAAGGCCAGTTAAGGTACCAGCCAGGGAGACGATCAGCACAGGATGCAAGGTGTGGCAAGACTGGAGAGTCCTTGGCACCAGTTCATCCTCATCCTGCACTGATTTTGCTGGGAAAAGGGGAGGAGATAACCCAGCAGAAGCCAAGGCTCCCCACAGGTTGCAAAACATGCTCCAACCCAGGCTACTCACAAAGGCGTTGAAGCCTCCGGCCCTGCTCGCCACCCTGAAGAGGCGGAAGATGCTCCACAGCATGGACACGGCCACCAGCGTCACTATCAGGGAAAGGACATCACTGAAAGGACAAGGACAAGTACAAACTGCAGCATTCAGCCACAACCTGGTCACTATTACCCACCATGGCTACTTTCAAAGGACATTTAGGCTACAGAGCGAGCGAGCAGATGTGATTAAGAAAATGGAACTTTCACAGATTTTTATACAGATATATAAAACCCCAAACCCCAACCATTACATAACCTAAGAAGTTAAACAGAGGACACTGGCAAACATTGCCTACAGCTGTGGAAGAAATTCGACCTCACCATCCACTTCAGAGGCATTTCTGCTTCTAAAACAAGCAGGACCTCCAGGCACTCAGATCACACCCGGAGCAGAATCCGCTGGGGCTGGCAGTGCATCCAAAGGGAGCTCACTGCAGAGGACAGTGTTTGGTAACAACAGGGATTCCAACTCTCCTAATCCTGGCAGAAATCCTGCTGTGGGTCTCCCATTAAGAGACTGCTTGATCCTCCTTGGTCAAATCTCTCAGGAGTCCTTTATGCCAGAAAAAAAGTGCTCCAGCACCAACAGTGTCAGTTTTCTGGATCCTTTGGAACACCCATTGCATTGGAAGGGAGATGGGGAGCTGAGATAACACTCCAGGTCTAACACACTTACAGGACAAACATGCTGAGGACAAATACCCTGTGAGCTCTAAACAAAGGATGCTCTCAAAGGCAGGAAAAATGATCCTATGGCAGATGACAGGCTGAGATTGGTGGGCCCCTGTTCTGCTCCACATGCCTGAGGAACCATCCGGCCTCGCCACACTTTTGTGCTTATCTTTACACCAGAAATGTGTGTTCCACCTCTCACAGAGGGATGATTTACTGAAGCAAGGGACCAGCAGGAGCTCTAAACCCAGCTGCACTTGTTTCTGCTCAGTGAGAGATGCAAAGGCAACAGTGAAACCTGAAAGTCACCTTCAGTTTGTCTGCACTGCAAACAGGATTAATTCTGAAACACCCTGAGCACCCACAGCGTGGAGCGAGCTGAGCCCAAGCTGCAAAGGCTCTGCACCTCACAGGCTCAAACTCCACAGAGACCAAATCCCTCCATCATTCATCAGGTCTTCTGAGAGACTTAACACCCCATCACAGCTCTTAAAAATTTGTTTAAAATCTCTTTTGAGGAGCAGGGGAAACAGCTTGCATTGGGGGCTGATTGTCTGTTCAGTCCTCTCTTCCTGTTACACATAAGTCTGAAAAAATTGGCAAGTTCTGAATTTGAACTGAAGGTCTCATACTGCATGATTAGTTAAAAAAGCTTATCTTTGTATATTCAACTACATATTAAAAACATCCAAATGTTGATGAGAGGATGAAATCCAGCCCAGGTATCCACCCATAGACAAACTTCACATTCTTGCAAGGTGTCTGGGAGGAGGAATTACACACACTGGCCATCTCCAGTGGGAAAATCAAAGCATTATATTGAGAAAGGAAGGCTTAGTGCATCCCCAGCCTTCTCCAAAGCCCAGGCTGTAACATCACTTGTTGCCAAGATTTCTATCACACTCTGCACTTGGACAGTTGATTATGAGGACAAAAAGTGCTCAGCTGAACAAGAACTCAGTGACCCTGACCCGAAACATTTTGGCCTGCTGCACGTTGCAATTACAGAATTCTTAGGACCCTCACTTCTCAAACATTAATGTACATCTAAAGCACCTTATCTTTCAGAAACATTCATTCAGTGCTGCAAATCCAAGCCCACTTTTCCGTAACATTTACCAGAAAGTCACTTTTTCCCAAGCAAAGGATGCTGTCACCACTACTAGAGCAACATTAAGGACAAAATTAATATCATACTTTCCATAAAAGCCAGGGTGCTTGTAGGAAATGGGGATTCTGTCCTTCTCATCAATATTCAGCTCGTCCTCCACAGCTCTGAGCTTCTCTTCGAATTTGTCGATGTTTGCCACGCGCATGGTGTACAGCAGGGTCACGTTCTGGGGACAGGCAAGCCACAGCAGCATGGAAATGTTATTTATTTATTATGTATTATATTATCAATATCTGCAAGGGGCAGAGGGGCACAGCACGGACAGGTCAGGTAAAAATCAACCTCATGCTACACCCTCTAATCCTGCCTCAATGGATTTGGGAGCAGATGACTGACGCCAGGGCTCCCAGTGAATTTAGGAACCATCTGGTCTTAGGAAAAAAGGCTGATGGAGTTTGACAGGACATTCATGACTGAAATCCAAACAGGAGAAAACTCTTGAAACAAAAGCCAGTCAGAAGAGTTTACAATCTCCTGGACACCTTCTCCCATATCAGACTGTGCTGATAGAAGAAAACTGAGTTTCTCCAGCTCTTTAGACATACAAAAGATTTTTTCCCCCCCCCCAGACCATTATTAATTGTTTTTACAATTCAAACTGGAAGTCTTAAGTTTCCAATCCTTGAAGCCCCCTGAACTTCAAACACAAGAAAGAAAAGAACTAAAGCAAATCTACCAGCTGGACTTTTGCTGACCAGTAAAAACTCAGTCACTTTCAGCACTGTTATCTAAGCTCATTCACAGCTGCAGGGAGTCACTCACAACTTGTCCATGTGGAGTTCCACCCGGGTGCAGATAAATCTCCACAATGTCACTCTCAGGCACCACCTCGATCCTCTGCACCTCCCCCTTGGCCAGCATCTCATTCACAAAGTGGTTCCAGGAGATGTTGGTGCCCTCCCTGTTCTCGCTGATCATGAAGCGAAGCATCAGCACCACGAAGGTGAGGATCAGCAGCGCCCGCAAACGCTCCAGGTGCATCTGATTTTCCCTTCTCCTGCGTTTCTCTTCCTCTTCAGGGAAAAACACACCAGAGGAAAGAGGATTAGTGTGTAATTGTGGAGTTTTGTGACCCAAAGAAGGGATGATTAAATGACAAAGATTAACACAATGGTACTTTGGGAGGGGGTTTTGTGCTGCACGTTTGGTTTCCCCTGAAGGACTGGGCTTCCCATGGTCCTAGTGCACCAAACCCACTAAAAAAACCCCAAATATCTTTCTGGGCTAAACTGAGACACCCTCTTGCCTGCCCCATATGGACAGAGGTCAAACAAAGCCACAGGACCCTTGCTGCTAAAAATCAAACTGCAGAATGACTATAACCCACTTTATACAACATGGTTCCACAGCAGAAAATATTCGGAGTAATCCCAGTGTCCCTGGTAAATCCCGCAGCACATTATTGTTCCCAGGTGAGCTCTGATCTCCTGGCACCTGCACCACAACTCCAGCAATGCCTCCACTACCTCAGTAAATACCTGCATTTGCAGAGAATGGGATATAGCACAGAACACAAATACACTGCAAATCCATCTGCCTTACCCAAATTCCCTGGATTTTCTCCCATACAACTCACCTCATGTTTCAGAGGGTTTGATAACTTGCCCACATTAAGGATCTGTATCCAAGAGGGATTCCTACGCTGGATGTGCTTTCCCACACTTTTATTGTACTACAGCCACACTGAGGCAATGACACATGGAAAAGGGACGTTTTATTTCAACTATTTGCCATCAAATATTTTTCCAGGCTCACAACACTTTTTCTTTTTGCACTGCACAGGTAAATTTACAATTCTGTGGGCTGCAAAGGACTGTCACAGCACAGTTCAATGTCAGCTGCTGGCCAGTGTTTGAGTTGTTCAAATGACAACAAATATCTCCTCCTCTTTCCAGTCACATGTTCCCAATATATAATTTAACACTTGCTCTTGATATACAATTTAACAGCAACAGCACCATGGCACAGATAAATACCCTTCTACAACCAGAAATAAATTCATTCTGTGCCACTGGGCTCTAATGCACCAGTGCTGCAGCCCAGATTTGATTTATTTGCAAATTCATAACAAATGTCCTGACACCAGCATTTATCACCGGTCACCAATTAGGCCCTACGCACGCTGCAACAAAACCCAGGGACAAACATATGACCCAAGCAGCTGCTAAAAAAAGTCCTCTGTCCTTCAGAGGCACAGCCTCATTTTTCACTGCTTCCAAGCTCTGCTCCACGCTGAACAGGAAAGGTTTGCTCCTAAATAGAAACAATGCAGCTTGGCAGAGAAGTCATCATTTCAGGGGGCCGTGACAAGCTCAGGCTCCACGTCCAGCCCATCCGCTTTGTTCTCTGCTGCCATCCCCTCACCAAGTGTTATCTGCTGCATCCAGCTTTGTTAGGACTCAGGAATTCATCCCAAGGCTGCAGGATGACATCCACTACAGTCTTATTAGGGAAAATTAAAACACATGATAAAAGACTTAAGTCTGCACCACATCCTGAGAAGCTGAGCGGGTTCTAAATAAAAAGATTTTACAGAGAAAAGAAACTACTTAAGGAAAGTGAATCCTGACAGGAAAAGTCCATCTATGGCTGGGCAAGTTCCTTGGAGGTGTCAGAGTCAACTCCTGCTAGAGCACTTTCCTCTGTTTCATTTCCAACCGAGTGGAGGCCCATAACCTGCTCCAAACACACACAACCAGGGGTGCGATCACAAAAACATCACCCAGGGGAAGGCTGCCCATCAGACACCCTGACACAACTTCTCCCATTTCCAGCAATTAGATCTTTCTGGCCCCTTTAACCTGCAGCTGAATAATTTCAGGAGAGAAACCCGTTTCCAGAAAGCTGCAAGGCAGCACCAAGCTTTCCCCTAGCCTGCGTTTAATGAAGGACAAACCCGTTTTATTTCTCAGCCGCGGCAAAGCGCGACTGCCCGCGCAGCACAACATCCAGCCTGCACCTCCAGCCACCCCACAGCCCTCAGGACACGGGGCCCAGGCACGGGATGTGACACTTGCAAGCAGCAGCTGTGGGAATACTTCCAGCTCTTGAGTCTCCACCAGCCTGCACCAAGCAATGATTTGCCATTAACCCCAAATGTGAACCCTCTGATTAAAATCTTTGCAAGGGCTGCGGTGACAGTTCCAAGAGTTCTTTGTAATAATTACAGCAGAGACAAGTGTTCCCCTGGAGACACGGGGCAGCATTCCCCCTCCCGGAGCCAGGCTGTCCATTAATCACAGGAGGAGAGGCCACGGAACACAGCGTGCTGCTGGTTACTGATTCGAACAGTCACAGCACTCCCAGGTGCTGTGCTCAGTCATCCCCTGGCCTGGCACACCAACTCCACACTCCAGCTTCCCTCCCGAGGACTCTGATACCCGCACTCACACCCCCCTGAACACTTCACCCCAGTTAAATCATCAGGGAAAAGCCATTGCTCTGGCCCTGAGGACGCTGCAGTGACACCAGCCAGGCTGTCAGCAGCAGCTGACCTCTGACTTCAAAAGCAAAAAGTCCGAGAAGATTCAATTATTAAGCACAACAAAGCAAAAGCCAAGAGCTCCCACCATTTGGTGAAACCCGGGGAAAGGTTTGGAAAATAAATTATGAAATTATATTACAGTCTGTAATGACATTAAGTGCCTCCCAACTTGCAGTACAAACGTGTGGAGGCATGGCAGGGGGTTGGATGATTTTATGGTCCCTTCCAAGCCAAGCCACTCTGTGATCAACAGGTTTTTAGGGAGATAAAGCTCATTTTCAAAAAAATCTTTACATGCCTGGGGCTTGGGAGAATAAGACATGGAAAAAAAAACAGTATCTAGAAAGACTGATTTAAAAAAGAAAAACCAAGAAAAATAATAACACAGCTGCGAGATCTTTAAGGAATTTATATCCGAGTTCTGTGATTCACTAGAAGTAGGGATACATCCACACTGAAAGTAAATGAAATGTAAGAAAATAAAACCAAATCCAGCTTAAATGACTGGGTTTAGTTCATGCAGGTTTATTAAATCAAAATGCTCTACCACAAAACCTCCCAACCAAAACCCAGGTAATATCACTGTCCCCCTTCCTAAAGGGGCAAACAGCAATGGAGAGATTTGCACAAGAAGCAACGTGGCCCAGAAAGAGAGTCACTGTCATGATCTTTCACCCCCTGATTAGATATTAGGGGCAAATCCTTCCCTGGGAGGGTGGGCAGGCCCTGGCACAGGGTGCCCAGAGCAGCTGTGGCTGCCCCTGGATCCCTGGAAGTGTCCCAGGCCAGGCTGGATGGGGCTTGGAGCAACCTGGGACAGTGGAATGTGTCCCTGCCATGGCAGGGGTGGGACAGGAAGGGCTTTAAGGTCCTTCCAACCCAAGTCACTCCAGGATTTCCATAATCTGTCTTTTTTTTTCATCTAAACCAAAATAATCCTTCAAACCTGCTCTCAGCCCCAGGCCTGTCCAGGAGGGAGTTACAAGCACAGGGATGCACAAAGGTGGATCCTCCTCCCTGCATTTCAGTAAATCCCGGGATTTTTGGCACACACATACCATCCTCCTCCTGGGGAGATTTCTTCTTGAACCCTCCATTCTTCTGGCTGCTCCCCTGAGAGCTGGATGTGGCAAACCAGGAGGTGCTCCCTGCAGGCAAGCAGAGGTCAGAGATTGGTCTGATAGCACAAGGGAAATAATTTGGAGAAATTCCTTTAGTATTGAAACACAGACACAGTTCCCAAGGCACAGCCATGGCTAACACTGCTGTGGGCAGTCAGGAACAGCCCCACACTCGGGACTGGAAATGCTCCTTAAAGGAAATAGAGGCAATGGAACTAAACCAGGTCTCTCAGGAATGCTGGGGGATACTCCAATAAAAGCCAAAAAACACCACAAACTCAAAGTCTAACGACTCCAGGGCTTCTTTAATCCCCTGAGCTCCTCATGGAAAGGTGCCACTGTTCATTCCTGGATCCCTGCAAACACCCCCATCTCCCACATCCAGAACAGAACACCTCTGCTGCGCTTTCAGGAACGCAGGGGAAAGGTCAATTCTCTAATAAAACCAGACCTTTTCCCTTCCTGCCCCTCAGGACTCACCCAGGAGATTCCAAAGCCTGACTGGATCCCGGATTACGTGCTGTTTTGTCAGGACTCCACCGAGACCTCGACGTGGAAGGGGAAATGCTGGTGCCACTGGGCTCTGAACAAGGAGAGAAAGAGAAACAAGATTGAAAAACCAACTTTCAGCTTGGGGAAATGATTATAATCATTCGAGCTCCAGGCTTGGAGCACCCTGGGCTAGTGAACGGTGTCCCTGCCCATGGCAGAAGATTAGAATAAGATAACCTTTAAAGTCCCATCCCACCCAAATCATTCCATTATTTCCACGGTGTTTCCCAACAGCGCTGACACGACGGACCTCCGGGATGGCCCAGATTCCTCCCGAGCAGCCCGAACGCCCCTCTCCGCCGTTCTTCTCCTGTCCCGGTGCCCGCAGTGCCCGGTGAGGCCCCGTTACCTGCAGGCCGCGAACGCCGCCGAGGGCAGAGCCGCGGGGCCGGGCCCAGGCGGCGGCGAGCGGCCGCCAGAAGGCGCAGCGG
>VXBN01017336.1:303209-432715 GCA_013397395.1 Sinosuthora webbiana | reverse complement strand
GGTGGGGATGTTTTTTTCGCAGGGGTGCGGGGAAGGGTGTGTGAGGGGGGGGAAGTGCGTTTTGGGGTGAGCGTTGCGCTAGGAGGAACAATACCAAAAGTTGTCTGAAATGGTAATTTCCGTTTCCCATTTCATCATCCCCGGGTAGGCGTTAGCCCTGCGTGTGTGTGCGCAGGGCCGGGGCCGCACCGAGCCCAGCCGGCCCCAGCCCCGCCGCTTTTATTTATTTCCCAGTTTAATCTTTAAATCGCTCCGTGTTTCTGTCCTCCGAGAAGCCTTTGTGTGCCGGGGAGGGGCTGCTCGACACCTTTGCCCCTTAGCAGAAAGGAAGAGAGGAGGAAAAAAAAAAAAGCCTCCCAAGCCCAAACAGCTGCAGCCCAGGACGAGCCTCCCCCAGCCCGGGGATGGATTCATGTTTAGAAAGGCAAATGACCTCGGAGGGAGCCGGGATGAGCCGAGCCCTCGGTGCCCTCTGCCCTTTCCCAGAGGGAGCAGCTGTCCGGGGTGTGCGGCTCAGAACGGGCCCTTCATTGAGGCACAGGGGCCGTGTGTTTACGGCTTGGCTTCTCCTCCAGGCTTGGGGATCTGTTTTGATATCCAGTTGCAGGAAAGGGTTCCTCCCCCCTCCTGGTTTTGTACACAAAGTGCTCTCTCACCACTGGGGACACGGCTCTATAGGCAGAGAGCGAATTCCAGGCAGCTCTTGAAGCACAATTCCCTCCTGAGATGGCTTCTGAAACGGGGTATACACACCATTTTTACCCTTTCTGTAGGCAAAGATCTTTAGGTGGGAACATCTGTATCGCCTTGTGGTGGCTGTGTGCTTTCCTGAAATTTATTTAAATTTAAGGAACTTGGAGTTCAGTGTATTTCTCCTTTCTTTGTTTTGTTCGTAAAACGGAACATTTTTATATAATGACTCCAATTATTTCCTTTTTCTGTGGGGGGAAAACCACTCCACAGAGTCATGGAGAGGGAAAAGCAGATTAACTCTCACATGTTTCCCAGCGGCATCGATACATTCTTTGTGCGTGCCCTACCAGGAGCTCAATATTTAACTCGATTAGCTTAAAAAAAAGGGGAAAAGTTGGCGTTTTCAGAGGCTGGATTTTCTGGCAGATTCCAGGTCGGAGTAGTCTGAGATGGCTGTGGAGGGGGGTTTGGAACGTGATGCGTGGAGCGAGCCCTGCGCCTCGGCACAGGGGGGGAAACTCTGGGCACGGCGTTTGGTTCCAGAGCTCCGTGACCTGTTTTCTCTCCGTGGGAAGCGCTCGGCAGGGCAGGATCTGGCTCCCAGGGGTTGCTCCGTGCCTGTGTGGGCGAGCTCTTGGGGCTCCGTGCGAGCCGCTCCCGGGGCTCAAAGTCTGCGCTGCCTCGGGCTTTGCGGAGCTCAGCGCTTTGCACGCAGGAGCGCTCCGGCTCTCCCTGGCTGCTCCGGGAGAACTCGCCGGTCCTACGGGAAGGTGTCCGACCTGCCGGGGCACATCCAGCCTGGAGACGGGCTTTGCCGTGAGCCCGTCCGGGCGAGCCGGGGCTTGTGTCACCCCGGGGTGTCTGAGTCAGTGCGAGGGCTTGGCTTTGCCAAACTCGCAGCGAGCAGCGCGCTGGGCTTGGAGCGCGGCGAGCCCTCGGTTCCCAAGGCTTTTTTTTGCCTCGTTCCTGTTGTAAATAGTGACCGAGGAGCCCCGGCCATGTCGGCGCTGGCTGCTGCCACTGGCTGGAAACTGGAGATGTTGCGTTTCGTGTTCCACGCTTGGTTTTGCTGTTCAGTTCTGCTTCTGCTTTTAGAAATGAACTCTTGTCTGTGTCTCCATTTCATAAAAAAGCATGGTTCAGAGTGAGCTGATTTTTTTTTTTTCCCCTCCGTGGGGAGCTTTTTTGGGTTTTTTTGATGTTGCAACAGCATTTTCTCAGACTTAAACCTGCAGATTGTCCAGTTTGAGGGCTGGGTTTGGATGGGGGGGGGAGGAAATCTTAGAGAAAAAGCCCCAGAGCAAAAACCCTTCGGCTTAATTTCTTCCTTCGTGTGCGATAGGCAACCTGATCAGATGATTTTATTTTCCACTCGTGTTTTGAAGGACTGAGTCCCCCCCAAATGCTCGTGAACAAAGCGAAGCGTAGCGCGCCGTCGTGCCGCGTTCTTCCGCTGCTCAGCAGAGCAGACAAATGCATTTCTCTGGGGTCAGTGAGACTCGTCGTGTTAATCAATACTGTACCAGCAGTGTTCCCTTTCCAGGGAACCAGATGGGCTGCTTACAACTGGTGCTGATTATTTTAACTGTGTAATTGTAACATGGCTGTGTGATGACAGTGTTTCCTGCAGATACTTCAAAGGAACGTTCCCGACGAGTGTGTCTTTACAGCGTTTAATCTGTCCTCTTTGTCTTTATGTTGTGGCTTTTGGACATGTGTTTGAAGTACTAAGAGGGTTTTTTTTTTTCCCCTTACCTCCAGCTTTTCTATACATTAAAAGGAGGCAGCGCTCTGGAATGATGAAGTGTCTCCAGTGTGGGAATAAACCCAGGGTTTTAGCGGCTCCCACAGTGGTGGGTTGGTTTCAGTGAGTTTTAGATCCAGGCAGTGACTAAGCCAAAAGCTGGGAAGAGATTTAAGTGGCTGTGAGGAAATGGCAATATATTTATTTTTTTTTTTTTTAAATAGTGCATGTGGCTTTGTTTTGGGGAAAATATGTTGTGTGGTGACTTGAGTCTTAACTGGGACAGGCTAATTACTCGGTGAAGAAATCCTTCTCCGAGGGAAGGAAAGGCACAGGGCCCGAGCTGGTTAATTACATTTTGTAAAATTATGGAGTGACGGCTTTCTGAGGAGGTCTGCCCTTCTTCCTGCCCTGTACCTGAATTTCAGGCTCAGCAGTTGCCTTACGGATTGAAATTCCTCCTGGGTATTAAGATTTAATGGTGGTAGACCCAGAGCAAGTAGTGGCAGGTACTGCTGCTTTTCAGTACAGCAAAGCAAATAATACTGGAAAATATTTACATGGAGGGGGGGGTTGTTATTCTCCTCGTATTTCCTTGATGAGCTCTAGTAAAGGTGCTTGTGTGCTCCCTCCATCGCCGGGGAGAATTCCCTCTATTTCGGTTGTAAAAGGCTGCGGAGAGGAACCGGTGTCTCCATAGCAAAGATTCCGGTGTTTCGTGATCAGCTCACATATATTTTTACCCCATCTAATTTAAACCAGTCTGCACGACACTCACAGGAATGATTTGTATGCAGCTTTTAAATATTTTCCTCCTTCCTGCGTGAGGGATTAGCGGCACCGAGCTGCTTTTTCGGAGGGTTCTCAGCCAAGTGTTACGTAATTTGTGTGCCACCGATGCACGGCCATAAAAAAAATACTCCCATCAGTGTTAAGGGAAAGCTTGTGTAGGCAATTATTTGAAATCACAAGCGTCCTAAGCAGGTTTGTGCAGCCTTAAAATCTGGGCAAAACGCTGCCTTTGGAATCCTGCTGGGAAGGGGGGGGGGTGGGAAGCTGTCAGCGCCCGTGGTCTGGAGGCTGGTTTGGAGCACATTCTACTCCACTTTTTGAGCTTTCCTGTGTGAGCACTGGCGTTTTCTGGTGTGTTTTCTCAGGCAACTGTTGGGTATTTAAAAAAAAATCTTAATTTCTCCGACTCTGGGTGGTGGTGTTTCAGCTGAGGGTGCTTATGGGTGATGCCAGTTTGTAATCTTTTAGGAGAGTATGGTGGGAAAAAAAAAAAAGTAAAAAGAAGCTTAAATGCTAATAACAGTGAAAAATCTGCTCGGCATGGAGCACATGTGAAGAAAGCGGGTGCACGTCGGGCTGTGGAGTCTCTGTCAGCTGAGCTGGGGGCTTTTAAAAATCTGCTCTAATTTTTATGCTGCTTGTGGAATGGCTAATCCCATAAAAGCCTCGCACCTTTTGACAGATGAAACGCTGCTGTTCTTCACTTATTTGAGCAAAATATTTTTATAGATGGTATTAGCTCTGTGGCTCCAAGGGTAATGCAGTCCTTACACGAGAAAAGATCTTGCTTTGATCTGACAGCTTTCAAGATCCATTTCCAATCTTGGAGTTCCATTAAGTCTGTTTGTAATGGTGCCCTCAGACTTTTTTTCTGTTTGTGTGACTCTTTGGGGTGTTAACGTTGCTCTGTATTTGAGTTCTCTTTAATAAACTGAAGGCATAATTGGGGTCAGGAAAGGAAATAATCATGTTAGAAGGTGCAGTTAATTATATCAGGTATTTTGGGCTCCAGAATTCTTTGTCTTGATTCTGATGTTTTCTTCAGGTTGTAGGATGTAGTGAAATTATGAAATCATCAAACTAGGACAGTGGGGCAGGGTGATGTGTGATGGTTAATTCTGGGAGTATGAAATGAGTGTGGCTGCAGGCTTGATGTCCGTGAGGGCTGTGGAGGATAGGAGGGGTGGTTTCTCTGGTGAGCAACCTCTTTTCTCTTCTGTGGGGGAGGAGGTGATATTCTGTGTCCATCCAGTGGGGTCTACATGGTCCTGTGTCCGTCCAACGTGATTTAAATGATTTTTTGCCCATCCTGCATGGTCCTGTGTCCATCCAGCAGGACCTCTGTGGTCCTGTGTCCATCCACCGTGATCGATTTGGTCCTGTGTCTGTCCAGTGGGGTCTAGGTGGTCATCTGTCCGTCCAACGTGGTCTGTTTGGTCCTGTGTCTGTCCAGTGGGGTCTAGGTGGTCATCTGTCCGTCCAACGTGGTCTGTTGGGTCCTGTGTCTGTCCAGTGGGGTCTTGGTGGTCATCTGTCCGTCCAACGTGGTCTGTTGGGTCCTGTGTCTGTCCAGTGGGGTCTTGGTGGTCCTCTGTCCATCCAATGTGGTCTGTTTGGTCCTGTGTCTGTCCAGTGGGGTCTTGGTGGTCCTCTGTCCGTCCAACGCAGTCTGTTTGGTCCTGTGTCCATCCAACACGGTCCTGGTGGTTGTGTGTACATCCAGTGGGATCCCTGTGGTCATGTGTCTGTCCAACATGATCCGTGTGGTCCCCTGTCCCTCGAGGACGGCACGGCAGCCCCATGGCTCAGCAGCCCCGTGCAGGGCTCGGGTGGGTGCAGCCTCCCTCTGCTCCTCCTCCCTTGGGGCCCCGCCGGCGTCTCGCCAGACCTCCCGTCTGAGAAACCATCCTGGCTTTTCCTGCCCCTCTCAGCGCTGGCTGGGAAAGCCTGAGCTCCCAAAGAGGACGTCTGAAGCCTGGGTCCCCTCGGGTTTGTTCCCGTTCTCTGGAGCTCCCGGCGTGGGTAAGGCTCGTGGCCGTGGAGCTGCTGAGAGCTGAGGCTGGAATTGCAGCCTGGGGAGGCCGTGGGATTGGGAGGCACTTCCCCACGGTAACCCCACGGAGGGAGGGTGGCAGCGCCGGGGAGGGAACTGCCTGCTGGAGTCAGAAGAAAGTGATGTTTTTTTTTTCTAGGTCAGGGTTGAAGGCACTGTCAGGGTGGTGATGTGCAGCATATATTACTGTCTGCATTGTCCCTGCCATATGGATGTGTGCACGCTGCCCTTGGCATTCAGGCATTGAATTATTTATCCTCTCCAAATCTGGAGGCAGCCTTTCTTCCCCTGTCTCAAAGAAAACCAAACTTATCCGCCGAGTGTTTTTAAAATAAACCTTCTGCCGTGAATTACTGCAGTGGCAGGAGCAGGGTATTGATTGTATGTTGCGTTTGGATTCGGAAACCAGAGGTTACAACACTGGATATCTTGTGGAAACGCTGAAATATTTATTTTGCTGTTGGGTGCAAGTGTGCCTGCGCTGGTGCTGGGTTTGCATGTGGCTGAAATGCCATGTAGTGAAATTTCCGCACTCGGAGAATGGAAAGGGTAGAAAACTTTGTAGTACGTGTAAAAGCAGCTTTGTCTCAGTTGTGTGTGAGGGGATGGATGTTTTTCCGGGGAAAAGGCATCTCCTTTGCTCTTGTGCTGTGTTGGATTTGCTGTGAGAGGATTGTTAAGGTGGTCCACGTTTGGGTGAGGATGTGGGTGCTCGCAGGGTGTCACGGTGGGGTGGTTCCAGGCTCGGGGAAGCAAAGTCTGAAGGGAGCTCTGTAATTATTTTTGCCAGACTGACAGCTTTGCAGGATAGAAGCAGTCTCGAATAATTTACCTTTGGAGCAGCAGAAAGCTGCTAAAACTGTGTCACAGGCATGGGGAAGAATCAAGAGAGTCAAGAAGGGAGATGCTACCCTCTAAAAAATTCACCAGCATCCGAAGGCAGCGTGTCCCTGAAGGCTCAGCAGCCAGAGGCTGGAGCGCTGGAAATACGGCGCTGCCCTCAATATCGGGATCTGAAATGAAAGCATGTGTAATTAGGAACTCCAAAAAAAAAAAAAAAAAGGCATTAAATAGCTTTAGAGGTGAATGGAAGCTTCATTATTAAGCACCAACTGCTTAGCTGCAGTTCGTGGTGCCTCTTCCTTTCAAATCACGCACACATGAAAGTGCTCCCCGCCCCCAGCCGGGGCCTTATCGGCTTATCTGGGCAGGAGTTCAGAGCCATAAAAACTGTATCCTGCTTACACCTTCCAGCCGATCCTGTGACCTGTGCTGTGTAAACAAGTTGTACCAGGAGCTCCAAATGACTGGTAAGTGCCTGGGTTTCTGCAGGCTGGTTAGGTCCAGGAGGAGCCAAGATAAAGTTCCAAGAAGTTCCCCCTTGGGAATGGTCTCCTGATAGCTGCTACAGGGAGGAGGCGGCAGGGCTGAGATCCTGCTGACTGTGGCAGTGACTGTATCCCACGGAAAGCACTTCGGGATAGACTTTACACTCCGGGGCTGGTGTTTGCCACGTTCTGCAGGAGGATGGCTGTGGCAGATTGTGAAATGTCAGCGTTGTGGTAACAACACCGACCGGCGCTCCGCGGTTGCGTCAGGCCTCGGATGTGCTGGAGATGTAAGCCTGTCTATAAATACATCCATGTGTCTTTGGATGGATGAGATTAGCCGTGGCCATGCTGGGAAGAGATGTAGGTAATGCAGGGAAGGGGTGTGTGTGTGGGGGGGACACAAACATCCTGCTCCTGGCTGTGCTCTGGGGGTTTAAATACCACCGGGCGCTCCGGTTACGGCGCTTGGCTGCTGCCCGCCCCGAGCTGTCTCCGTGGTTTCATCTTGCAGCTCGGCACAGGCAGATCCATTTATCCAAGCTGGACTGTAACGAGCCAGTTCAGGGATTTGGTGTGTGAAACTTCACCTTTCTCAGCAGCCCAGGGGTCGAGTGCACGGGTTTGAAGAGGAGAACCTGTTCTCCTTGAATGTTGACGTTTTTTATTCGTGTGGTTTCTTGTCCCCACGTGTGGGGGAATATGCTGGGTTTGGGGATTCGGCTGGCTGGTGGCTGCTCTGCTTTCCCTCCTCGCCGTGGCCTGCCCTGGCACGCGCCGGGGTCCTGCTTGGTGCCCCTCCTGGCTCTGGGCTCTGTGTTCCTCGTTTTCCCAGCAGCCTGGAAGGTTTCTGGCTCTCCCAGGAGGTCAGAGGTGCCCTGTGTTACTCAGCTGCTCCATGGTGAATTCAGGTCCCTTCCCCTGTGATCAGCACTGGCACTGGGGTGTTAAACTGGTTCTGTGGTGAGAGACGAATTCCTCTGAGTTAGTCCAGGGGGGAAGGGATCAGACAAGAAGGCAACTTCGTGGCTCTTTCCTGGTGTGCTGAGTAGAGCTCCTTGGTTAGGGAGCTGGAGGCTGTAGTCTTAAATGCTGAATTTAATTTCCTCCTGCAGTGTGTTCTGGCTGCAAGCTTCCCCTGCTTCACCCACACCAGGATGTTTCTTCTCCCTCCTGTCCGTCCCTCCCCTTTCCCAGGAGCCTCATCTGATGGAGGTTCTGCTCTTGCCTTGGTCCTCCTCATCCAAGATTCTTGTCTCTAATTTTAGCCTGTCTGCCTTTCGAGATCCCCTCCCGTCTGTTCCTGCCTTTCTCCTTCTCTCTGAGTTGTTCCTGTATCTTCCTCTCCCTCTGGAGAGCTGGACCTTGTTTTTGCGTGGTGGGAGGGGAATGAAGCTGTGGGTGTGTTGAGGTGAAGGCTCCTGGGGTGTGGGGCACGCTGGCAGGGATGTTTGGGGTGCTGTGTGCTCACAGGGAGCAGCCGCTTCCCTCCCCTGCATCTCCCTTACTGCCCTTGCTTGGATCTGCTCTTGGAATCTCTCTTTTGTGGATTTATCCTGTATTTGTACAGTGGGGCTCTCTACCATGAGGTTACCAGTATCTCCTGCCCTTTTCCCTGCAGGAAAGCTGCAGGCTGCCTGGATTTCCCTGGAATCTCACTCCACGTTAGCATGCCTTTGCTTACGTTTACAGAGAAAATGACTTTTCTAACAGGGAGACATCTGACACAGTCAGGTCTCCTCAAAGTGATGTGGAGCCCATCAGGGAGAGCAGGGAACCTGGCCCTGGAGCCTGGGCATCCAGGAAAGCTCCTCGTCCTGGTGGGATCCACCTGCTTGGAGCCCTGGGAGCAACGGTGTGTGCAGCATAATCTGATTTGTGCCTGGAATATAAATCCTGGCTGTTGCGGACATGCAGCCTGGGGTTTTACAAGTTCTTTTGTGAAAACAGCGTTCAGCCCCTCCACTGCTGCAGCGAGGAGCTTCCCTGGAAACCCAATCCCAGCAATTAGTGAGGTTTGCAGAGGATCCTAGCAACTGCTGCTGGGGTTCCATTTGGCAGGGCTTTGTTTTTTAGGCTGTTTATAGTTGCATCTCCGTGTGGAGATGCATAAACTAAAGCACAAGAAGTTCCACCTGAACATGAGGAAGAACTTGGAGAGTGGCAGAGCACTGGAACAGGTGGCCCAGGGAGGGTGTGGGGTCTCTCCCTCTGGGCACATTCCAAACCCACCTGGATCCCTTCCTGCGCCACCTGCTCCAGGTGACTGTGCCTTGGCAGGGGGTGGGACTGGATGATCTCCAGAGCTCCCTTCCAACCCTCCCCTGCCTCCATATCCTGTGGAGGGAGAGGTGGAGGTGGCCGTGGAGCAGCCCTGAGCTGAAGCGATGATGGGAACGCTGCTGTGCGCTCTGCAGGAAGCTGATCCTCGGGGAAAGTGGAGCACGGCTGGAATACATCGGGTGCTGTGTGACTTGGGTGTTCGTGGGTAACCTGAGCTCACCTCCGAGCACTTTTGTTACCCAGATCCTCTCTGACCTGACTGGCTTTTGTCAACATCGGGCTCTGGCTGATCGGGGGAGCGATGCTTTTCCGCCAGGGTGGTTATGTAAAACCCGCTCGGCCTCACAACGTGCGCGGGGCTCCGGGTGGAACTTCAAAGGGAGGGAGTTTGCTTTATGGTTGAACCTATGAGCAGTTTTATGTGCAGGGTGGAGTGAACTCGCGGAGAAGATTGCAGTTTTCCCACTGTCATAAAAAGTTACGATCCTCATGATCCCGGCATTGTTCCGGAGGCGGAGGCAGGAGGCAGATGCAGAGGTCAGCGGGAGCGGAGCGAGCTCAGATGTGCCAGCGCAGTGAATGCCCCGCTCTGTGTTCCCAGCTCTCCCAAACGCCTTCAAAAAGTGCCTTGTGCTCTTTCTGGGGCTTCCGAAGAAACCTGCACCTGTGTTACTCGGCGAACAGGCAGAGCATTTCCATGGGAAAGGAACTTGGCAGGGCGGCCGGGGGGGGGGCTGTTTTCCAGGGCAGTATTTTAGACCCTTCTGAAAACGTGGCGTTTCAGTGGCACAGACTGTGAGTCAGTTTATAACCTCCTTCCTTTCTCTGGGCTTTTCTTTGGGGTGCGAGCCAAGGGAGTTAAAAAAAAAATAACGAAGTGGCTGCATCTTGACGAGCCTCATTCCAATTAACTTCCCTCATGCTCCAGAAGGTACGTTCCCTGAACTGAGATGCATTCCCTAAAAAAGGACTATTCAGGCTAAGTGGTGATGGTGGGAGAGTTATGATCAGCTTTTACAGCCTTAATTGTGGGCTTTTATAAAAGTGTTTCAGTGGCCTGTGCTGTCTTTGAGCCCTGGTGGGGGTATAAGATTCTCCCAGCTGTGGAGTCACCACCCCAAATTCTGAGGTATGAAACACCTTCCAGTTCTTAGTAAGTTATGGCCGATTAAAATAAGTCACTATTTCCAGTTTCAGTCAGGTCTCTCTAAATATAAACTTCACCTCTCGTTTAAACCATTTTCTGCCGGGATGGGGAGACATAAATGTGGTCTTTGTTTGCAGCCAGGAAAATTGAAGGTTCCCAACATTCAGAAATGTGCGTTTTAGATCTTCTGAAAACCCGTTGCTTAAAGAATGTTTCTGCTTGGAAATGGGCAAATACTTTGGGTGTTCTTCAGCTTGAAGAATTTTATTCTGATGAATAGACTAAAACTTAGTGGGGGCAAAAAAAGACTCTGGTCCTTCTCTTTGGGTGATCCATTAGCTGCTCCAGCTGCCTTTTATTTATTTTTGTAGACACATGTGTGAATGTAAACATTTTATCTGGAATGGCCTTGCAAATGTTCCCGCATTAACATATATTGTCATGGAGAATAATTTTCATTTAACTGTAATTTGCTTTATATTTTCCTGCCCGGTCGCCATGGAAACGCAGACGGATGTGGCAGGGACTCCTCACAGGAGCCAGGTTATGGATTGCCTCTCTAATGGACCTCTGTTAATCACACTGCAGCCAGCACTGGAGGAACCAGGGCTCTTTGCAGGAGACACTTTATTTAGATAAACTGTGAGATGCCTGTGGTAGCGTAGCTTTAATATTCAGAGTTACCAAGGGTGTTTTTTTCCCCTCCTCCAGAAGTTTTTTGTCATAAGAACTATGTGTTATGATCCTGGAATTGAGATATATTTATTTAAATTTAATGTCGGTTAGACTTGATTTTCAATTTTCATTTCATTTTCTGTAATAGCTTAACTGGTAATGTTCTTTCCTGGGTTCAGCTTAAGATCTGAAATGTTTGAAACAGAGCAGTGAAACATTTGTTATTCTTATCCCTGCACGAGAAGTTGACTTGCTTTTCATAATAACCTGTCTGTGCTTTTGTGTTTCCTTCTGGCTGCCAGCAGGTAGAAAGGGGACAAAGATGGATTTTATTAAAATTATTATCTGTGGGTTTTGGGTGGGTTTTGCACCTCCTGTTTTTTGGCTGCCTTGGCCATGTCTGTGTCACGCCACGGCTGCTGCTCTGAGCTGAGCCCACACAGCTTGAACAGAGAAGGGGCAGGGTCTGGAGCACCAGGGGGCTCAGCCTGGAGAACAGGAGGCTCAGAGGGGACCTTCTTGGTCTGGAGGTGTTAAAAAACATGTAGATGTGACACTTGGTTTAGTAGTGGCGTTGGTAGTGCTGAGCTCGATGACCTCAGAGGCTTTTCCAAAGTGTAAACTGCTCTGTGATCTCCAGGGTTATCAGTGCTCAGGTGGTTCAGGATGCTGATCTCTGCTTTTGTCCATGGTTTGTTGGATCCTTGGAAGGAGCTGCCTTCTAACTGCTGAGATAAGAATCGTGGTGGCATGGGTTCAAACCAAACTCCCCAATTAACAAATGATTCATTTTTGGTTAATGGGGATGAGCTCAAGGAGAGAAAATCAGCCACCCAGGATTCTTTGATGGCAGAAACCTCAAAATCGTAACTTAGAGACGTGAATTTCATTTGTCTCCTGAATCAGACCCCTCAGAGTGAATTTTTGGGTGGGTTTGAAAGGGAAGTTGGGTTGGCCCTCCCTTTGCTGCTGGTGTGGTCAGACGCCCGTGGCCGGTTACGTAAGGCAGGATTACTCCAGCACGTGGATGCTTCCCCATGCAGATGGTCTCACAGTTATTTCTTGGTTCCTTACAGGAGGAATTGGGTAACATTTTGTTCTGTAATGCAGGATGAAGAAACCCAGCATGTTTTTTCTGTAATGGCGTATAAACAAGTAGTGTGTAACATCCTATTTCAGGCGTTTGGAGGAGGAAGGGCTCAGGAGGGGAGGCAGGGCTGAAGCAAAGCTTTGTTTTCTTAGACCTACACACCAGATTTTAGTAGCTCTGCCTTTGGTGGATGCTGTGAGTGTTACAAACGAGCTGGGTTTTGAGGTGTGTAAGCTCAGTTCAGTGGGTGTGGAGGAACCTTGGTTGTAGAGGTTGCCTCTGGTCCCCTCTGCATTTCTGTGTCTTTCACTGTGATTCATAGTCTAAGGCCAATCTAATTTTAATAAAAGTCTGAGAAATGGCTTGGCTCTACTCAGGGCTTTTGGGTCTTGTGTAGATTTTTTGCATTTTTCCTTTATTTTTATTTTTCCTCTCCTTTTCTTCCAGTTGTCCCATGAATACTCAGAATTGAGCATTTGTGTTCCAAATTTGGGATTCCCAAATGCACCTCTGCAGGTGGGTAGGTGAGGCCATCTGCATCCAGGCAGTGCCATCTCTGAGCTCTTGGATGGGACACTCAGAATACCTGACAATTTATGAAATAATAAACTCTCTAATTATTGATTACTCTCTACTTTGTAGTTTTGCGTGCGTTGTATTCCATTTTTTGGGCTCCCGGATGTGAGGCAGTGATCCCTGCACACCTGCCAGGTGTTTTTCCCAAAGGTGTGTCCCTGAAGGGCTGGTGATGAATGGCACTGTTGTAGGTAGAAGGTAATGTGACTAAGTCACCTTTTGTGGCCTGGGAATGGACTCCTGCACCTGATAATTGGGTTAAACATTGGCTCATGGTGGCCAGTGGGGCAGAGAGGCTTTGGTGGCCATTGAGGTGTTTGGCTGCCCTGGAAGCTTCACTTTGAGGATACTCTTCATCAGGAATTGCAGGGCCAGGACAAGGGGAATGGCTTCATGCTGCTGGAGGGAAGGGTCAGATGGGATATCAGGGAGAAATCCTTCCCTGGCACAGGGTGCCCAGAGCAGCTGTGGCTGCCCTGGATCCCTGGAAGTGTCCCAGGCCAGGTTGGACAGGGCTTGGAGCAGCCTGGGACAGTGGAAGGGGTCCCTGCCCATGGCAGGGGGGTGGACTGGATGAACTTTAAGGTCCTTTCCCACCCAAACATCCCACTCTGATATTTTTCAGATTCAGTCACTTGGGTTCAGACAGCAGCTAATGCTGCTTTGCCAGTACTCACGGAACAGTGTTAGTTGCAGGTCAAACATTGTAAAGCCAAACTCTTGTTCTGCTCCTTCCAGTCTCGTGGACACTGGGGTGGACTTTGAGCCGCTCATCCCACGTTGTGCCGTGAGCACGGCTCTGGATTTATCTCTGTTAATTGTGCCAAAGATCTGGGAGGAAAGAGCACTTGTAATGCATTGCTGTTCCCCAGAAATGGTGCAAGCCTTGTGTGCAGTCGTGGGAAGAGGGATTTCTTCAGGGAATGGGTGAATTGTTTCCTTCTGCTCTGAGCAACCTCTTAATGAGCTGCCCTCTCCAGGGTGCAGAGAGATGAACCTCCCGTGGCTGACTCCAGCCTGGGAGGCTTCCACCACATCACTGCCTTCGGATCCTTGGAGCTAAAAATACATCCATGCTGCACAGCAGACTCCAGGCACGTTAATCTGTTCCCTTTAGGAAGGAGACTTGTGGTACTGGATTGAACTACTGTGGAAATTTTATTTTTTTTTTGCCGTGCGGCGTTACCAGTTTTCTTCTTCCAACGGAAAAATGCCGTGGAAATCATTGTTCTGGTTGGAATTCCCTCTCTGACAACAATAGCAGCAGTGGGGTGGGGTGCTTTGGAATTGTTTTAGTGAGGAAAAGTTTTGGAGGAGCAAAGCTCTCCCGGGCTGCACTGGCTCCACCACGTGATTCCTCTGCGCCCTTCAGGCTCCTGCAGGAGCGTTCCCACCGCTGCCTTTTGGGATTATTTCTGACCGCTCCTGCCTCTTCCAGCACACCTCTGTGACATTGCTTTGTCTCTATCAGAGCTGGGTTGCTCTGCCACCTCCCCCCTCATTCAGCTGGGCTCGTTTGGTTGTAATTTAGCACGTTTTCCTGGGATGAGGAGGGATGAGAGCCTGCCAGGCTGACACCTCAGAGCACTCCTGGAGTTACTGCTGCCTGTGAGCGCAGTGATTCATCCCCAAGGCAGACACAGCTCGTGCCCTCCACGGCTCCCTGGAGCTCCAGCCGTGCTCACAACCGTGTGCTCCAGCCTTTCTGGCTGCAGCCTCAGGCAGGATGCTGCTCTGCCCTGCCAGCCTCTGTTCCCGGGTAACTTTGGGAATGTTTTAGGGCAGCAGCAGCGTGAGCACCGCGTTAGACACAGCACAGAGGGGCTGGAGCTGCGTTTTCTCCTGGTGTGGAGCAGCTCAGTAGCTGATTCTCTGCACGAGTTACAACTTGAATTGCTGCTGTTTGTGCCAGTGGGGCGTTTGAGGTCTGGGCTCCAGGATGACTCGAAGCGAGGGTTGCGTAAGCGTGTGTAGCTCCGCTCTCAGCGCTTTGTTTTCTCCCTGCTCCAAGAGCTTTTGCCTCTCCAGCTGTTTAAGATTCAGAGTGTATTTTCCTCCTTTGATGTTTGGCTTACCTTGACAGGCTGGGAGAGCTGGGCTTGTTCAGCCTGGAGAAGAGAAGGTTCTGGGCAGACCTTAGAACCCCTTCCAGAGATAAAGGGGCTCCAAGAGGGAGTTTGGACAAGGGCCTGGAGTGGCAGAACAGGGAGGACTGGCTTCAAACTGAAAGAAGGAAAGATTTAAATTAGATATTAGGAGAAAATTTTTGGCTGTGAGGGTGGTGAGGCCCTGGCACAGGTTGCCCAGGGAAGCTGTGGCTGCCTCTGGATCCAAGGCCAGTTTGGGGAGGGCTTGGAACAACCTGGACTAGTGGAAAATGTCCCTGCCCGTGGCACGGGGTGGGACTGGATGGGCTTTGAGGTCCCTCCCAACCCAAACCATCCCATGATGTTGACACAGGAGCTCACCTGCTCCACCAGCCTCTGTTTTCCCTGGATTTCTGCTGCTGCTCATTAGCACAGGCTCAGTCACAAGCTGCTCAGACAGCCTAAACCATTTGTAAGGAAACTGTCTTTAAAATATGGATGGCATTAAAGGGACTCAGGCTTAAAATTAGAAACTGTTTATGATGCACAGTTGTAGTTGTTTACCTTGAACCATAATTATCTTATTTCCTGAGTTAAAAACGTCACGTCAGCTTGCTGAAGCAAGATTTGATGACAAAGGAATTGTTTTTAGCCACCAGCAGAGCACAGAACACTTGGAAATGCGTGTCTAAATATGATTTTATAACCTAAAGTATACCACACTCAGGATTTTAAATTGGCTCTGGAAGTTGCGTGGGCTTACGGGTCGGCCATTTGGCCGGGGATCAAGGGCCTGGGTTTAATCCTGACTCCGTCCTTTTGTCCTCTGAGCGTTTTCCTTGCCACCCTCTGTGCTGTTTGTTTGGACGGGCCTGTGTTGGGAGGGAGGGCTGTGCCCTTTCCCGGGGGTTGTGGGGCTGTGCTGCTGCGGGGGGCGAGGCTCGCCCACCCCCTGGCTGGGGGGCACAGACCCCTTCCCAGCAGTGGGCAGAGGAGCATCAGGAGTTTGCTGCTGGACTGGCAGGTTCAGCTGGTTTATGGCCAAGCTCTGGAGTGGCCTGAGAGAGAAGCTGGGCAGGGGCAGGACCTGCATCCCTCAAGCCCCTCTGAGCGGTTGGGGCACCTCAACGGGCACAGGCAGATATCTGACTTCCTTATTTCAGCATTATTACTCGTTCCTGCATTTCCTGATGTCGTTATTCAGCAGTGCTCTCTGATCCCGTGTGGCTGGGGCGGCCTGTGCCCTCCTCACACCCTTTTCCAGCCTGGATTTCTGGACCCTGAGCGAGGCAGCAGCTGCTCCTTCCTTACCTGTGCCTGGCGCTGCCGGGATGCTCCTTCCTCGGGAGAATGGAAAGTGGGAGGGGAGCAGCTTCTTTAATGATGACAACTGCTACTTAAACCTGTTCAGGGCTTAGAATAGAAAGGAAAAAAGATCAGTGGAAGCTGTAGGTGCTTTCAATGTATGTGGGATTTTTAAGGAGTCTTTTTATTCTGACCTTAACTTGCCAGGCCCCAGACAATAGGGGAGGGATGCTGTGTGGAAATCAAGGAGGTGCTTCCTTTCAGCTCTTTCTTTGCTGTGTAATTTGAGGTGATTGTAAGGCACTTGTAACCCAGGAATTGTAGACTCTGAGCACATTCTACAATTGCATTTTTCATCTTGCTTGCCGGGGACCTCCTGGATTGTCCAGCCAGGTAACGGTGTCTGATCCTACATACCTGGGTGTGGGGCTGCCACCTGCATGCTCCTAAAAAAACCTGGTTTTGAGTTGTTGTAGCGTCTGGTTGTAACATTCCTGTCACCACAGAGAGTTTTCTTGGCTGGGGAGGTGATACTCAGCCTGCTCAGGAGCCACCCCATGGATGTTTGTTGGTTTTTTCCCTTCTGTGAAGGGAGCCTGTTCTTGAAGGCTGAACACTGACTTCCTTGACTCCTCCTTGGCTAATTAGTGTGCTTTAAAATGGGATGCTTGCATCCTTTTCACCAATCAGCGTTCAGAAAGGAAAGGAAATAGTTCAGGTATTAATAGTAACCTGTATCCAATTTGCCACAGAATTACACGGATACAAATGTCTGGGACTGCAAAGGTGACAAATGTGTCTGCCTGTCACTCTTTCCTTTTGAAAAAATGGCATTTTCTCAACGTGTTGAACCTGAGCATGGAGTAAGGAATGCAGATTCATTTTTAAATAAAGTGGAGCTCGTCGTGGCCCAGTGGCATCGTTCATCCTCCTGCTTCCCCTAGGAGGAGGTTCTGGGGGAATTGAGTGGGACTTGGTGGTGAAATCACAGGGAGGGATTCAGTCTGGGGAGGGCAAGGATGTGTTTGTCCCACCTCACTCATTTTTAGGAGGAATGGAAAGGAGGAAGAGGCTGAGCTGTGACAGCAGCTGTGAGCTCACTTTAAATTACAGCTTTAATTCCAGAGAACATCCACCCCTTTTGCCTTCACTGGGTCAGTGAAGTTCAACATCTTGGAGCTTAATCCCCATTCCTGGAAGTGTCCAAGGCCAGGTTGGATGGGGCTTGGAGCAGCCTGGGATAGTGGGAGGTGTCTGTGGCTGAGGGGCAGGAACAAGATGAAATTTGAGGTCCCTTCCAAGCCAAACCATTCCGTGATTCTGTGATGTGTCATCACAGAATTCTGACCTCCCTTATTCACTGGAGATCTCCAAACAGCTTGGTCATTCCTGAATTTAGGCTTTGTCAACCCCCAGTTCCCAGGCACTGCATTGTCCATATCAGACTTTCAATTAAAACACTTAAAGGACAATTTCTTTTCCCAGGAATCGCATCTTTCCTGCCCTTTGTGCTCATTGCAGTGGGACAAATTAAACCTTGGGCTCTTCGGCCCACACAAGTGTCTGTGTTTTTGAGGACAGTATAAGCTTATTTTATATTTTTTTATCAAGCAGCACAGACAACACAAGCTTTAAAAACTGTAGATCTCAGCATACAACATATCTGCAGGGCAAAATAAAGGAACTTTAAGACCAAGAATGTATCACCTACTTTCCTTCCGAGAGCCACCAATTAAATTTTACTTGATGCTACGATTTTGTCACAATCAAACACGCTGAAAGGTGGGGTTTGTTTAAGACTAGTGGAATTCTCTGTGTGCTTTGGCTTTTCACTTGGGCAGCTGCTGCTGTTTGAGCACAGTTGGTGTGTTATTGTTGTGGGAATATTGTAGTGAAAGGCAGATCCTGGAGCTCACCCCAGTGCTGGGAATCTCTCGGAAAAGGGTGGGAAGGTGACGGTTTGCTCTGTGTGTGTGCCTGGAGATGGCTGTGCTGGGAGCCCCTGATAGGCTGCAGGGGGTATTTATCTCAAATTTATGTGGATTTCTTGGAAACAACTCTTTAATCCCCCCCTTAGATCTACAGAGCAACACTTCTTTTCCTCCTCTTTCTGGGGAGTCCTGAGCTGCGTGGAGTGGTTTGAGGGTGCTTTTCCAGGCTTTTGAGGGAAATTGCCACAAATCTGGTGATCTGTAGTCACTGTCCATCCCTTGAGGGGTCAGGAAAGTTTTCCTACTGTGCTGGGCATGGGTGTTCTGGCTTTCACTGGGATGGGATAGGCAGAGCTCCAGAGACAGGGATTTCTGCACTGGTTTTTTTATAGGTGGCACATTTTCTTCCCCAAACTCCAGCAGAAGGAACTCATGGATATTTATGGAAGACATCTGTGGGGTTTGTAATGCTGCTGCTTTTAAGGGTTCTTCCCCCACTCCCCGGTCTCCATTTTCTCAGGTTCTGGAATTACAGTGGGATTTTAAGCCTTTTCCCCCGTTTCAGCAGGTGGAAGCACTGGCTGTGCTCTGTCAGGCTGTGCCTGTGGAGTGCATTGGAAAACACTTGTGAATTTGCCCTCTCACCAAGTTTGCTGTACTTGTTCCCCTTGATTCTGTATCAAGGTAACGGAGCTCATCCCTGGATCTCCTGTGCTCCCCTGGGTGTATTTTCACCGGAGCCCTCAGAGAGATGCCTTATTGAAATTCTGTCTCTTCCTGGAATTATTTGGAGGGAAGCAGATGAGTGCTGTGGAAAAAGGTTCTCTTACTCCCTAGAGGGTTTTTTTTTCCGTTCAAAAGTTGGTCTGAAGCAGAATCCAAATCTCTGATATCCTGTTACGCTGCTTGGTTCTGGATCACCATAAAGTCTGAACTGATGCAAGTCTGACTTGGGGTCCAAATACAGTTTCTTCCCTCAAGGAGCACTAATGGTGAGGCACACATTTGTGGGGATGTTGGCCTCTGGATTTCCTGGGATGGGACAGCAGCAGTGGCTTCTTTCCTGCTCTCTGTGAAACAGCAGAACCTCTCTGCGTTATTGATCAAGTTTAGAAACATTGAGGTGTGTGAAATCATTGAATCTCACATTTTTCACGGGGACCCTTGTAGGGGACCCTGCATCTGCTCAGGACTTGTTTGTTCCTCCAAGGAAGCCAATTCCCACCTCGCTGCTGGGACCAGTTGGTGTTGCTGCCACATCCCAGCTACTCTGGTGTGAAGAGTCTGTAGCTAATGTCAGTATTTTTCAGGTCACAGCTTGGGATTTTGAAGCATTTTCCATCTTCAGATCCTAATTTCTGTGAAGTTACAAGACACCCTTTTATTAAGGAGGTTTCAATTATGTAATTCCCCATTTTTTCGATGGAATGCTGGCAGAAGTTGCGTGCTGTGCTCTGAATGTGAAGCCCTGATCTGTGTGTGGGTGCAGCAAGAATCACTAATTCAGGGAGGTGCTGAAAGACCCCGTGGTCAGTGTTAAGATCAGGAGTTGGTGGGAAAATGTAGAAGTTTAAACATTTCTACATTTATTTTGGTGGAACTGTCTGCTTGCCCAGTGTTTCCAAGTTGCTTCGTGCTAACAGAAAATAAAGTTACCCCAAATCTTGAAAGGCTGAACCTGTTTTAAACCAGAATCTGGCTACCTTGAGGACTTGATTATTTGGTGTTTGGGTGAGCATTTCAAGGCACAGGGGGATCAGTGTGTGCACTGCAGGTGCCTCCTGTGCAGTGACCACGAGCTAGGCAGGGCTGGAGCCTTGTCCAGCTCAGCCCTGCATGTTCCCAGGGGGGACAAGGGCAGTGATGATACTTTGTGAAGTGACACATTCTCATCAGCTAGAGCCGAGGAAATGGGATGCCTAGATGTGTTTGTTAATTATAATGCAGCTTTTGGAAGCGAGGTTGGGTTGAAATTGAAACGTTGGATTCGGCGCAGCAGGAACGTTGTGTGAACGACCCGGCCACGTACAGCCAGGGGAGGCTGTGCTGGGCATCTCCCACTGGAGTGTGTGCTGCATTCCTAAGTGATTTGATAACAATTTCATTAAAAAGTGGTGCCATGTTCGTTGTGAAAATTCGCTTGGCTCACGTGTGGTCGCTGTTTCAGCGTTACCATACTTTCTGTATGTTTATATGTGAGCCAAGGAATGAATAAATTTGCTGTATGTGGGCCAGCAAGCAGCTGTAAATAGACCTTGAAAATGGTGTATCCGTGTCCTGGGAGTGATTCCTGTAGACTTTTTGGGAATTTTGTTCATGGTTGATCGCAGCTGTAGCCCAGGGAAGCTGTGGCTGCCCCATCCCTGGAAGTGTCCAAGGGCAGGTTGGAGCAGCCTGGGCTAGTGGAAGGTGTCCCTGCCCATGAGAGGGGAAGGAATGGGATGAACTTTGGGATCCTTCCAGCTCAAACCATTCTGTGACAGTCGCTGCTGTCAGCAAGCAGCACCGCTGCATTTCCAGACAATGTAGTTGGAAGTTCAGCTGTTTTCCCCCCCAGTTTATCTCTTCTTGCTGTTGAAATGCTAATTAGTGATGTGACTGTTACTATGGAGAAGAGGATAAAAGGAGTAGGGGAATCCTGCAGGAAAAGGTGCTGTGCAAGTATTACCATCGTCCTCCATGGGGCTGCAGTTCCCATTGGGGGATCCCTCTGTGCCCCAGGACTCCTTGGCCTTGGAAAAATCTACGTGGTAGCCATGTGTCTGTATCTCCTTTACTCTTCTCAAAGAAAAATACCAGAGAACTTCCATTTTGCTCATCTGGAGAAGTTTACCTGCTACAGGATTCCTTTCTTTGAGTCAGCACCTTGGGCCTTCACATCTTCCTCGGGGCTTTGGGGTTTATTTTGGCCTGTTCCTTTTCACTGAGGTTCCCAAGGCTTCCCTCAGCCCAGCTGGAAGCAGCTCTACCCTGGCTGCAGCTGCATTGCTCATCTGGACATCTTCCCTTTGGCTTTTCATTGGGGAGTGAAAGTTTCCCAAAACAAACAAGGCTCTCCCAGGGTTCCTGATCTCCTCCACTGTGCACCAGTCCCAGCTGGCCTCAGCGTCTCTCCTGGATGGTTCTTGGAAGGAACCATCCCATTGGAAAGCAGCTGTCCTGCTCCAGCTACATCAGAGGAGTTGTTTGTAAGGTGACGAGCGGTGGTAAAGCAGAAAATCGTCACGAGCTCTGCAAGGCAAAAAAATTGAGGTTTTTTTTTCACTGTGGCTGGGGCAGGGGTTGGTCACCGTGTCCCTCGGTGTGGTTTGCAGTGCTCAGAGGTTGGATGGAATATGGGGTTTGGGGGAATTTGGCACGAGCAGGGTGAGGAGCTGGCAGTTCACCCTTTCACCTGTTTAAGCAGACCAGAATAACTTCACTGGGACTGGGGAAGGCCCAGTGCTCCCAGTGCCTCACGGTGCTGATTTCCATACCTGTGGGTGCCTCCCCATCCCACCGAGCTCCTCCAGCTTGGGAAGGGTGAGAGGAGTGCAGGTTTTGGAATCTGCCAGCCCTTTCATGTGTGCCAGTTAATGGATGTAATTCCCCTTTGCCTTGGGTGCTGAGAGCTCCTGCTGGTTCCTGCCCTGCGTCAGACATTTCACTTTGGGAATTTGTAGCTGGAGAAACATCCTTGAAAGTACAGCAGGAGCTGGTCAAAAAAAATCAAGTTAGAGGTGTGTAATAGACCCACTGCTATTCAGAGCAAAGGTGTGCTTGAAAAGAGAGCGCTTGTGCCGTGGATAATTCCACAGGGGTTGTTTGGGAAGGTGAATTCCTGGCACAGGAGCTTGTTCTGGCCCTGCCTGTCTCTAGATTCATGGGCTGCTCAGGGTCTGGGGAGTGACCCACCCTCATCTGTAACTTAAATGTCTCTAAGCCCACCCAGATGGTTACAGGAACCTTGAAGCAGGTGATTTTTAACAAAGCTATTATCAGAAAGTTATGGAAGAGGGTGGATGCTTGGCCGAGCTTCCGCTCCTTCCTTTATTCCTCTATTTGTGCAGAGTCGTTATCAGGAAGTTTATTTGTGGATTAGGCAAGGGTTTGTACTTGGTAACCTTCATGTACTCAAATCCAGTGTGCGTGTTGTGAATAAAATTGCCTTGTTTTAGTTTTCTAATGAACAAATTCCTGTGTTTTTCAGATTACACAGCGTTTTTGGGACACACCTCTGTTGGATTTTAATATATGTCCTGTGAAGAGCAGCTTTCAACTATGGAATCGG
This sequence comes from Sinosuthora webbiana, assembly GCA_013397395.1. Classification (NCBI taxonomy): domain Eukaryota; kingdom Metazoa; phylum Chordata; class Aves; order Passeriformes; family Sylviidae; genus Sinosuthora; species Sinosuthora webbiana. The sequence goes on along the minus strand of VXBN01017336.1, from coordinate 410,741 downwards.
TAAATATTGACTTTGCTTCTGTCCAAAATTTCTGGTTTATTCCCTCACAAGTGCTCGTGTCTCTGTTGGACTGTTTGGTTTTGCCTTTTTAAAATGTTTTTCTTTATTTTCTGAAATCTGAAAGCAAAAATTGCAAGTTCGATGGAATATGTAAAAGGTACTACCCAAGAATATCTTGGGAGTTGTCTGCAGCTCAGAGAAGTCTTTTTAATTTTAGATAATTTGGAATATAGCAAGTTCTTCTCTGACCTCAGTGAAATCAAAGTGAACTTTCCTGCGTGGGCAGTTCCAGCACAGGTTTGCCCAGCAGACTGTGCAGCTTGTTGGTGCTGCTGACTGCTGAGTATTAAATAATACCTCTTTCTTTCTCTTTGCTTTCAAAATGTCTTGAAAAAAAAACAAAACAAAAAACCCAAAGTCTCTTAAGTTTCCCAGTGTTATGTCTCCTTGTGATTAGCCTAATTGAAACAGATGGCACCTACGTTTCATTTTGGGCAGAGAAACCTCCCAATCTGCTGAGACTACAGTTGGATGCAACGTTAAGATTCAACTTTTTGGGAGCATTAACAGATGCAGAAATAACAGGCTGTCGTAGAGCGGAATTTAGGGGGAGAGATGAGATTTTTGCCTCTGTTTTTGTGCGAGAGGGTGGGAGAGGCTGGTGCTGTCCTGGAAATCCCCACGGTGTGGCTGGAGCTGGAGACAGGGGGTTCTTCTGGCTGGGTTTTTTTTTTTTGCTGTGCTGGTGGTTTGGTGTGATGGGAGAGCTGAGCAGGAGCTGGGTGGGCTCTGTGCCTGTCGGGGAGCCGTGCAGGGCTCTGGGTCACCCCCAGCACGGCCAGAAATCCTATGGAGAAGGCTCCCAGTGGATGATACAGCGTGTGGCTCCTGCCTTGGGGCCCTGGGTCCTTGGCTGACCCCTGGGTTCAGGCTGCAGTGGGATTATTTGTGATGAGGTTGTCAGCACGATGAAGGCTGTTGCTGGAGAGTTGCTCGGCGTAGCCCAGCCCTGCTCCTGTGCAGGCTGCTGGGTGTCTTTAGTCCTGGGTTTTGAGGAGAGGGAAAAAAAAAAAAAAAAATTTAAAAATCGTCGTGTTTATTGTGGCCATGATAATTTCAAAGTATTCAGATGGAGACAAGATGTTATTTCAGCTTCCCCTGGTGAATATTAATAGCAGGAGAAGCCTTTCACAGTAAGACAAAGCAGAGCAGGCATCGGTGACTCTCCCGGTGCCGTTAGGTAATTAAAGTGGATCAGGTGTGAGCCCTTTTCCTGGGTGTGCAGGAGCTCTGTCCTCCTTCCTGGGAGCTCTGCGTGGCTCTGAAACACCCAGCTCAGCTCTGACATCAATTATAAATGAGGCTGGTTGCTGTTTTGCTGCCTGTTTTAGTTCACAGCTGGGGACAAAGGTTTTTCCTTCCAAGTTTTTGGAGTAAGTGGCGTTTGGCTTTTTGGATGCGGACTGTCCTTTTCAAACCAGGATAACAAAAAACCCACCCAAAATTCAGGTGTGTTTGCACAGCCCTGTTTGGAAAGGGTTTGCTTGAAGCAAGCCAGGTCATCACAGAGTCGTGGGATGGTTTGGGTTGGGAAGGACCTTAAAGCACATCGTGTTCCACCTCCCCCCACCACGGGCACACCTTCCACTATCCCAGGTTGCTCCAAGCCTGGATTTGGACACTTGCAGGGGTGGGGCAGCCCCAGCTTCTCTGGGCTGTGGTATTTGCTGCTCTTTTGGCTGTTGGAGCAGGAGTGGCTGCACCACGCCGGGCTTGTCCTGGCCTTGGGTGACTCCAGTGCCCCCCAGCCCCATCACGTCCGGCTGGTGCCTGTCCCAACACCTTCCCAGGGAAGCTCAGGGGTCAAGGCTTTCTCCAAGCAGCAGCTTTGCCGGTGGCTTTGGCACTGGTGTTCCAGGGACTTGCTAATGAATATGCAGGTGTGGGATTAAAGGGATGAATGAGGAACAGAATTGCTTTCCGAGCTGCAGCCGTGCGGAGTTGTGACCTCCCGAGAAGGGCACGATTGTAAAGCCGAGGCCTGGAGTGGAAAAGCAATTACAATACACGCTGCCAGGATTGAATTGTCCTCGCAAAGTCAGATGCTGCAGTAATGGGAGCGTTGTTTAGGTGGAACGTGACTTCACTTAACTGCTCGGTGTTTTTCTATTAATGCTCTTAAACGTGTTCACGGACGGTTCTCAGGTCTTACTGCTCTGGGGGAAATGGGGCTCAGTATTCCACCAGGAAGATGTTTCTCTGCAGGAAGTGTTCTTCTGAGCTTGCTGCCTTTTTTCCCCGTGTGTTTCAATTCTTAGCCCTTCCAGATTAGAGGGGCTGCAGGATTACCCTCTGGCAGTGCAGTGTACATTGATTCTTTAGGGTGTTGGTCGTTGTGGAGTCGAGGAGAGCTTTCCATGGGGTCCTGGGATTTGGCACTGTTGGCTTTTGGGTTGAGAAGGTGGTGTGTTGTGGAGCAGGGCCTGGGGAGGGGAGTTAATAGTCTGAGAGAGCTGCGATGCTCAGCCTGTTGGGAGAGAAGGCACCAAAGAGACCTTCAGAGCTTCTTCCAATGCCTCAAGGGGCTCCTGGAGAGCTGGAGAGGAGCTTTGGGCAAAGGACAAGGGGCAGTGGCTTCCCACTGGCAGAGGGGGCAGGGTTAGATGGGATAATGGGAAGGAATTGTTCCCTGTGAGGGTGGGCAGGCCCTGGCACAGGGTGCCCAGAGCAGCTGTGGCTGCCCCTGGATCCCTGGAAGTGTCCCAGGCCAGGTTGGACAGGGCTTGGAGCAGCCTGGGACAGTGGAAGGTGTCCCTGCCCATGGCAGGGGTGGAATGAGATGAGCTGTGAGGTCCCTCCCAACCCAAACAATTCCATGATTCAATGCAGCGTTAAAGCAGCAGAGAGTTGTGTGGCCTGTGGGTTTGCTGACTGCTGCTTGAGCCCTTTCTTTTGGAAGAACAGGGATTTTGGAAGCTCTATGAAGCAGCTGCGTGGCTCTCCAGGTGTGGGTTTGCCCGGAGCTTTTCACCGGATCCGCTTTGGGTTTGTTCTGCCTGGGAAGGGGAGGTGGGGCTGGTGGGGACAGCCTGGCTCCTGCTCTGTCCCCGCTGTGTGTGAGGGGGCCTTGGGAGCAGTGAATGTTTGTGTGGCCGTGTTCTGGTCTCTAGGACAGCCCTGAAGTGACGCAGTCTAAATTTAACTTCTAAACCCGTACCTTTGCCGTCAGCGCAGGTTAAGCAGAGGTGGCTTAACCGTGAGCCTGGAGTTCTTGGTGGGTCAAACAAGCCTTGAGGTTTTGGACACAAAACCCTGCTGAGACCTACAGGAAAGAGCTTTAAATCCTTCCCCCCCCACCCTGTCCCCGTGAAAAAACTGCTTTTTCAACTGTAATCTCAGCACAAGCATTTGCTTTGAGTGGTTGAATTGCTGCTTTTACAGTTCTCCGTATTTTCCTGGAATTTGTTAAATTGCCAACGTTATTCACGTGGCACTTTTGGCAGGTGCCACCTACATGCCCTCAATTTGAAGGTACCTTTCAGGAGCAGTGTAGGTAGGGAGGCTCCTCTCTTGCGTGTCAGATGTTGGAGGGCGCAGCACTTCCATTAATTCACTTTCCCTGACCTTTCCACTGCTAATAAGCCAAGCTGGAGCACAATGCAGCACCTTAATGAACAGACCTGAACTGAGCAGGGGCTGCTTTGAAAAAAATGTCTCGCTTGACTTGTTCCTTGGGTGTAATTTTGGTCCATTTATTCACCGTGGTGCAGACGGGCGTTCTTGGTGAGAGCAGCCCACAAGCAAATATAGTCCTTTTTTTTCTCCTTCCTCTAGTGTTTAGAACTAGAGAAAACCATATCAATAAGTGCTTGAAAAGAAGCAAAATGGTTGGTTGGGCTTTTTCTCTGAATCTGCTTGGTTTTGAATAATTTTATTCTCTGAGGGGCTATACTGTGACCTGAAAAATCCTCATTTTTAGAAGGACTCTACTTTCGAATTAGGATTTTGTAGATTTATATCAACTGATGCCATGCACACTGAAAAACACACAATCCTGGGTTATGATTTTGTAGATTAATATCAACTAACGTGTAACGTACACTTAAAAATCACGCTTGGATTTCGGAACGAGTTCATTACAACAAGCAGCCAGTGCACAGGATTATCATTTCCAGTAAGTGCCAGCCCGTTATTTGATAGAGGAAGACTCCTGACCCACCCAGCCCGGGTGACACAGGGAGGCTGGGTTTTTTTGGGGAAAGGGCTCCGTAGGTTTCTTGACCGGTTCCTGCTTCTGTTGTTGTGCAACGGTGTTCCTGGGTGTGACCTCTTGGGAAAGTAAAAGTGCTGGGGGGCAGGTTGTGGGGCGGTGAGCGAGGGTTTTATTTATTTATGGGTGTTCCACAGAGCACCGAAACGTGCCCTTGAAAGTTGTGGCCTCCACCCTGAGGAAGTGACACTGGCTGGGGAGTGAAGTGGCAGCGTGACACATGATACGGCTGCAATCCCTTGGTTTTTTTCCCAAGGTGTCCATCACGGTGTGATTAAGTGCAGATGATGCTCTTGGCAGCAGGAGGTGTGCAAGGTGTTCCCACCAAAGGCCCACGGGGAGGAGGACTGGGCTCTCTTCTGGAATGAAGCTTGGGAATGTTCTTGTTCCCTCCCCTTTTGTGTGTAGGTAATGGTGATCCTGAGGCTTTGACATTCAAATCCCGAGTTCTTTAAGCGAGGGGAGTGGTTTTGTGTTTAGGGAATTCCTGCCTGCCGTGGGAACGCTGAGGGAGATGCATCAGTGGCTTGGGTGTCTTTAGTGGGGCTGCAGGTGGGATAGTCATTGTCCAAGGAGCAGGTCAGCTGCTGGACACCCTGTGAGGTGGGAATTGTGGCTCAGAGGTGCTCAGTAGCAGGAGACCCCCATGTGAATTTATGGAAACCTTGTATGGAAGGTTTCCAGGCTGAGCCACAAACAGGGAGGTGCAGCCTGGTCCTGGTTCAGTCGTACATGCATGGAGAGGTGGGAAAGTGGTTATTGCAGGCAAAGGCAAAAGTGATGGATCTGCTTCACTGATAGCCCTTGGAAGGGGACTTCTGACAAAACCAGCAAACAATTCTGAAAAATAAGTTTAAAATGCTGGATTGCCCCATCCCTGGAAGTGTTTGAAGTGAGACTGGAGGGAGCCTGGAGCAACCTGGTCTTGTGGAAGGCGTCCTTGTCCATGGGATGAGCTGTAAGGTCCCTCCCAACCCAAACCATTCCATAATTCCATGCTGAGTGTGGAGATGGGAAGCAGGCGTTAGCAAGGTTTCTGTTTCCTTGGCTAAATTCTTGGCAGAGCTTTGGAACAACGGGAAAACAAGGGCTGAGCTCTGCTGGCTCAGCCCGATTCCTTCCTGGCTTAACAAGATGCTTGAGGACTCACTCAGGTGTTCCAGCAGCTTTTTTGCTGCTGGGTGTTATCCCCGTTTCATGGTCGTTTGCTGGGCTCCTCCAGAAATCCAGAGCTGAATCGTGGTCAGCGAGTTACTGCTTTGGGAAGTGTTTTGATCTTGGGTTGTGACCGGACAGGCTGATTGTTTCCAGGAGCTGGGAGAGGGGAGGTTTTGGGTGTTTTGTGGACATGAAGGGAGTGAGGGGCCGTGGGCTGTGCCCACCATGGCACAGGCTCCCGAGGGCTGGAATTCCCAGAACTGCTGCCTGTGCCTGGGTGTTTTGGGAAGCTGACACGCCTGGCTTTGGCCTCAGAAGTGGCTTTGGGCTGGTGGACAAACACCGAGAGAGCTCTGCTTCCCCTCAGAGCTGCTCCATCCCTGGTCTGCCTTCCCCTTCCCGCAGCCCTGGCTCATCCCAGAGCGGGCAGATGGCTGCAGGAGCTGCCTCGGGCTGTTTGGGGAAGGCACAACCCTTGGGTGAGCAGCAGTGAGGAAAGTGGAGTTCTGGAGCTGTGGGACTGGCTGAGCCTCTGCGCTTCCCCCCAGAGCCGCGTCTCAGCTGCGACGTTTTTAACTCCTGAATTTGGAACAGACTTTAGCGGCTCACCTTTGGGGGTGGGAGCTTGGGAGGTTGTCAATACTATTGCCTGGAACCATCTGTTCCTACCACTAAGTAGCTGCAAAAATCAGTAATTCATTCCCTTTTTTTTTTTTTTTTCTTTTTGGAGGAGCTTGGGTGTAAATCTTCTCCCTTGTTATTTTTATGGGCTCCTTCGTTATGGAAGGCGAGCGTCTCCACGGTGGTGCTGGAACTGACGGTTTCTGGGGTTTAATCTTTCATCTAAATTTATTTGAAATTTAAATCCCTGCCGTTATCGATATTAGAGGTTACTTTGGAGCACAACAGCAGCTATTTCTGGGGAGCTGGGTGCTTTGGGGGGGGCTCCCTTATCAGCCAGGAATGTGCTCGTGGAACGTCACCTTTCCGCGTGAGCCTCTCGCAGAGGAGTGGGGACGGCAGCCATGTGTAGGGTTATTTTGGGAAATCGCCACTGTCAATGGATGCTGTGTTTGCTTTTGCAAGTAAAATCGGTCATGGAGTCCTGTTTTTCATTTATTTTTGCCCCAGTGAATGAGCAGTCGCAGTGGGCTGGCCCTGGTGGTGGTTGTGGTTGAGGGGTGTGCTGGTGGTTCTCATGGGGCATTCACGGGAACACCAAAAACTGATTGTAGGACAGGCACAGATCACTGCAGGCAACCCTGAGTTATCCCAGGCTGAGATTTCACTCCGAGGTTTAAACTGCAAAATCGAGATGAATTGATATCACCGTGTTAGTGTTTGGGGCAGGAGATCCCAGGGACTGGTGGTGTTGTCATTGCAGGTGGTGACACCAAAGGAACCTGGCCTTGGTGTCCCTGCCACGGGCAGGGGGTGGAGATGAGCTTTTTAAGGTCTCTCCCAGTCCAAAGCACTCCATAATTCCATGGCTTCCCTGCCTGAGGCCTGGTGTTTGGTGGAGATTTCACACTCTTCCTTACTCTGTCACCGGAGCTGAGGTTTCCAGGTGTTTATTTTGGTGGTTATCTCAACTCCAGAGTGAATGTCCAGTTCTCCCAGCATTACACCCGTGGCAGAAGTTGGGTTTTGTCTGACCTGGAAGAACAGCGATTGGATTTGGATGGAGCTTGTGTGTCTGGACTCATCCTAGCATACAATAATGTGAAAATACCATCAATTCCTTGTGTACCCTTAGCAAATGTTAATGCTTTCAGGCTTCAGAGGGTTTGAGGAGCAGCTGGAGTTCAGAACTTGGCCTGTGCCTTGCGGGGAGGCCCAGACTCCGTGGGGCAGAGCCTGGTGGTTTTCAGGGCACGTTCCCTGTGAGTGTCCTTGGTTTCCTCGCCTCACATTTAACCTTCATTCTGAATTTCCTGCAGGTCTTGACACCCAGTTTGTTTCTTAGTTTGATGAAAGAGGGGAGGGCAGCTGGAGAACTGGATGTGTTCACATGTGTGTGGCACCTCCAGCTTGGAGGTTACAATTACTTGAAGGAATTGGAAGAATGAGAGGAGCTGGTCAACTGATGGATGTGAAGTGGTTATGATGGGAGGAGTTCTCTGATTTTGATCTTTTTTATCCTTTTATATAATTTTTCAGCTGTTGAACAGTGCAAGGATTCAAAGGTCAGCGTTGAATAGCTCTGGTTATTCTCTGCTGGTCCTAAACTTATTGCTGGTGTCATATGAGAAATATACTTTCTTTTTATGTTGCCCAGTCAGAAGAAAATTATTTTGTTGTCTTCAGTAGTTTTTACCTCATTCTTGTAGTCTTGCCAATATCCTGTAGTTGTTTTTTGCAGGAAGCCTTTCAGCGTTCTCTTAATTGGAATTAACTTTTGTAAGAGAAATGCACGTTTTGGGTTGAAGATAATGTAGGAAATAAATATTCAGGGAAATTTACTTTAACTTAGTGGAAAGACATTCATTGGAGAGCTTTGCTTTGGAAAGTGTAACTTTGGAGAGGTTTAGGGTGGGAATAATAGAGGGATAAACCAGCTCTGCTCCTGAGTCCTGCCTGTGAATCCCTGTGGAAGGGCAGCTCTGATCTCTGCTCTGGTGACCAGGGGTGTCCTGGCTGGGACCAGGAGCTGGACTGGATGATCCTTGTGGGTCTGTTCCCACTCGGTTTTTCCATGATTTTCTGATTCTCTGATTATTTTGAGTAACCTTAGAGACTGGTAGAGAGTCTACTTGTTATTGTCTGGTAAATTATGTTCATTAACATAATTACACAGTTACAATGCTGCATGGAAGTTACATGGAGTCAAAATCAAATAGCAACAGGTAGTAAATAATTGGGCAAAATAAAAACAGGAAAACAAATAATGAAGAAAAATAATCAAGTATTCTTTTCCTGTCACCAGTCGAGGCTGCAGCTGGATGTAGCAGCTGCCCAGTCCTGAATCCTTTCTTCCTCTCATTTTTAATGCTGCTTTTACAACAGGCTGAAGGAAATCTCTGTCTAAACCAACTGGTAGCAGCTCCTCTGGGCTTTGCCTTTGGCAAGGTGTCACACAGCTGAATCCTCCTTCCTTTGCTAAATTCTCCTCTCTTTCTCCTTGCAGTGTTTGGTTATTTAGTGCTATAAGGGGATCTTGAATATATGAATTTAGCCAAACCCTCGAGTATATAAAGTAGAGAAACTTCCCTCATTTCCTTGACCTCAAGCTTGCTGAGGTAGGAAAGCATTTAAAACACCCACAGCTCTATGTGCACATGCAGATGTATTTTTAAATGTCCCCTACTTGAAGGTCATCCACAATTCCAGTTGAAGTGCAGTTTGGATTTCCTGGAGCCAGAAGCTGTCCTTGGGGCTGGTTCCCGTGGTCTGCAGGGAGTGTGGGACCCCAGGGGAGGTTTTCATCCCAGCAGTGCTTTGGACCTGTCCAGAGGGGGCTGGAGCCAGGCTGGGAGAGCTGGGAATGTTCACCTGGAGAAGAGAAGGATCCAGGGAGAGCTCAGAGCCCTTTGCAGGGTCTAAAGGAGAGCTGGAGAGGGACTGGGGACAAGGGATGGAGGGACAGGACACAGGGAATGGCTTCCCACTGCCAGGGGGCAGGGATGGATGGGATGGTAGGAAGGAATTCCTTCCAAAAGGTGCCCAGAGCAGCTGTGGCTGTCCCTGGATCCCTGGCAGTGTCCCAGGCCAGGTTGGACAGGGCCTGGAGCAATTTGGGACAGTGGGAGGTGTCCCTGCCATGGCAGGGGTGGGATGGGATAAGCTTTGAGGTCCCTTCAAACCCAACTGTTCCATGGCTCCATGAGAGGAATGTGGATGAACATCCCTCTGCCCCAGAGCTGCTTCATCTCTTTTTTCCACCCTTGTGAAATGGCACCAGGCTTGGAGCTGGTTCTGTGTGAGCCCAGGCCACGATGAGACACAAGATCAATGAGATCTTCAGAGTGGATAACTGCAGCAGTGAGCTGGGCATCACAACAGCTGGAATTCCAGGGATGTGTTCTTGGCCCAAGCAGAGTTACTCCTCAGTGTCTCATTCCCCAGGGCCCCTGGACTCTGGAGGAAAAGGACGTGGACAATAAAGCTCAGCTTTGGTGGTTCACACACTAAAAGCTGCCAGTGAAGTGATGAACTGTGGCCTTGATCACCTCTTGGTGTCTTCTGGTGGTTCTCTGTGTAATTTGGAAACCTCCAGGACGCTGCCCTAGGCTGAGACTGACCCCTCTGTAATGTGGAATTAAATAATTATAATAAGGTATTAAAATTACCCTCTCATATAGTTTTTCTGTGCTGTCACCATACAAATTGTATGGTTTTGAACAGAGACACAGCTTATTTAGGAATCTTGTGCTGCCACTGATGCCTCTACCCTGGAGGATGTAGTGGCTTTAAGGTCAGGTGTCACTTTAAAGTGAATATTTTTGTGAGGTGGGAAAAAAAAAAAAAGTCCCTGTGCTGAGCTTCTTCTGCTCACAGAAATAGTTTCTGTATTAATATTTAATTTACAGTAGCTCCAAGGAATGAAGCAAGTCCTGGACTCTGGTTTTTTTCTAGTCCTTAATACATTTCTTTGGAACAACTCTGGGATATAAACAAGGAGGACAGAGTGTCCTGGGCAAAGGAGTGAGACAGTTTGTGTTAAACCCATAAGTGTTCATGGCTTTAGCATCGGAATGTTCAGCATTAAGGATCCATCAGGTACCTTGGAGTAGCTCTAGTTCCCAATTGCTCTTTTTCAGTCTTTTTTTTTCTCTCCTGAGATTCTTCATGGCTTTACCCCTCGATGCAGATTCAGATGTTTTTATTCCTGAAAACCTCCCGTTCCTGATGCTGCCAGCACAGGAGAAAGTGGGTTCAGAATTCCAGACACGCTCCTGGCACGGCCTCAATTAAAAGGTGTTGAAAGAGGCTGGATTTTGCAATTTTGCAAAGTTGGGATTTTTTGTCCCTGTTAAAACCTTGGGGATCCCCAGGAAAGGAGCTTGGTCCTGGCTTTTTTTTTTTTTTTTCTGCTGGGTGAGGAAGAATTTATACCGTCATCCCCCTGCTTTGACCCAGTTACGAAACCCTCGCCTGTAAAGTTATTAATTTGGGGACTCTCAGCCATTCCAGTGTGAGAATTCAAGCAGTGGGAGTTTTCCTGGAGAGCCACCTCCAGTTTAGCCATTAAAAGCTGGTGATAAATCCAATGAACTTAGTAAAATATATATTGCAGCGTGCCGTGAACCTTCTTCGTTACTCTGGAATTAATCAATGACTTGGACTACTTTCTTCCCCCCTGCTCAGCCATACTTTTCACAAGGTATAATTAAAACAAAACAAAACAAAAAAAAAGCTCCAGTTTTCCTTTTTGTTCAACTCTGCTGTTGTTGAACTATGTGTGGTTTGGACTTCAGCCCTCCAGAATGTTGGCAGAAGTTCTTGTCTGGAAAGAAATGGTAATCCTTTTGGGCTTGAAAAAACAGGGAAGGAAAGATCGCTGCAGCAGGGCTGATTTCAGGCAGAATAAGTAATTTTGCACATACATACACATATATAAATATAACATGTGCTAACGTTTGTGTGATTTTTATATAGATATTTGTAATTTTGGTGGTTTTATGTCAGATTTGCTGATTTTTAAGTTATTGTAACCATTCCTATTTTTAAACTTTTTATATGAATCTTAACGGAGGAGCTAAAGTTGCACATGGAAATCACTGCAATTTCAATATTGCATTTTAATTCAGCTGAGGTGATAAAAAAGTGACCAAAACCTATCTTTTTTTTTTTTTTTTTAATTTGAATTGCTTCTCTTTTACCTTATAAGCAGCCAGCAGAAGGCTGTGGCTATCCCGCCTGTGTCCTGTGGAATTATCTGTTCGGACTGGAAGGGGAAATGTCCACTTCTTTCAGCTGCAGAGTGGTAGCCTGTCTTTTTCTTGCACATGTTAGCAATACTTCTCCGAGAGCAGTGCTCGTGGCTCTGTACCTGCAAGGGGTGATTCTGGAGGTCAGGACAACCTCACAGGTAACTTCATAAACCTCCCAGGACGGGCTTCCCCTCATTCCCCAGCAGAGCCCCTGGCAGCAGCTCCCCCAGCTGCTCCTCTCGGAGGAATCCAGTTCTTGTGGAAAGCTCTGTTCAAACACAGGCTTGGAGTCCTCTCAGTCTAACAGCCTTAACTCCCACGTGGTTTGTTTTTCTGCCCTTGTTCTGCTCTGTTTGGTGTCACTGCCGCGGCTGGGGGGACGCCTGTGTCACTGTGGGCCTGTGGTGCTGGTGGCCAGGGCAGAGCCCCTGGCTGCTCCTGGAGCTCAGCCCCTCCAGGGGACACAGCACCCGAGCCTGGGGGATGTCCCAGGGCTGTGAGGGAAGCTCAGTTTGGGTTTGCAGGAGAGGGGTCGCACCTGGGGGTGTTTGTCCTGGTGCAGGGGGAGGATTTGCAGCCTGTGAGGGAAGCAGATGTGGAACGAGCCTGGGTGCCTTGGGGCTGGCCTGGAACAGAGACTGGACAGAGCTAAGAGAATAAAGTAGGTGTTTATTAAAAGGCCTTAAAGGATACACCTTGGGCAGGACAGGAACCTGGCCAGGGCTACACCCAAGGTGGACCCAAAATGGACACAAAATGGACAACTGGTCATGAGGTCTCACACTTTTATAAGTTTTGGTCCATTTGCATATTGGGGTTAATTGTCCAATTATACCTTCAGATTATAAAGTTCCATCCTCCTTGTTGCTATCTTCAGTTCTCTGTTGTTTATTCCTTTTGGGCCTGAAAGTTGTCCTTGGTCTCCAGCAGGAGAAGGATTGTTTTGTCTCCTTACTCTGTGAAGAGAACTTACTGACACTTAATCTGAAGCTCAAAGCTACACCCCTGGGCAGCACAGAATCTGAAAAATAGGAAAACTAAAACTTAAGGCATCAGTGGGGTTTGTGAGGAGTGGCCACTGTGTCTGTCACACACAGATGGGCAGGCTCCAGACTCGATTCCCTGCGGACACCATGCCCAGAACTGCACTTTGGAGCTGTTTGAAGAGTTTATGTGAGGAGCAGGAGGTGCAGATGTCACCGAGGGTTTGGGGTTTAGCGTCCCCTTCGGTACCTTTGTGCTTTTGGGTGCCAGCGAACGAGGGGGTGTGGAAGCACTCGAACAAAGAATGTCTCTGGAAGTGGCCACTGGTCATTCTGGCACACACTTCCACCAAAGCTGCTATTGTTTTTCTCTTAGTTAAACAACAGTCGAGCTCACGCTGGGGCTTTTTTCTTTTCCCTCGCAGTATAATGTTGGCTTTTATGTGTCCCCCGGGCCCACACCCGGCCGTGTGGTGGGCCAGCACACAGATGCATTGTTCGGGGTCCCACATTCCAGGGAGATCAAATGCTCCTGCGCCACATCAGCTGCACATCTGCAACTGCTAAAGCCTCGGCAGCCCCGCCGGATCCAGGTGCCATTCAATTACAGGTTAAAGGCACACAGAGGCTGCTGCTTCTCGGGTCTTTCTGTTGAATTCTGTCGGCTTTGATTCACTACAGCTGGTGAAAACAGTCAGGCTTGGTTCAGGCATGTGTGGAAGAGAGCTCATTTCATGCTTGGAATTGTAATTATGTTCTTTTCTTTTCAAGCTGCCAGCGGTAAAAGATGTCTTCCAGTGTGTATTATCTAAATAAGCCGTAGTGTTTAAATGTTTTCTTATTTCATTTTAAGAATGTGGCAAAATAAATTGTGCTTACTCTTCCAGTTTTCGTTGTGGAGCAATTAATTCCCCGTAGCTGTCCCGTGATCTGCGCTCACGGGCTCGGGGAAGCTGCTGTGTTACACTGCACTTAAACAGCCCTGGGCAGCAGAGCTGGCTGTGTGGGCACTGTCCTGCCTTGCCCACTTGGCACTGGTGTCACCTGCTGTGTCACCTCCTGTGTGCCCCCACTGCAGGTGGTATTTGCTGTCAGCTCCATCCCAGTCGTCTCCTGGAGTGGTGGCAGCTGAGTTTTAGGGAATTCTGGTCTGGGTGATACATCTGAGCAAGGGACAGAGGGTGCAGACACTGGCAGGAGAAGGGGAATGGTTTTATGCAGAAAGGGGATTGATTTAGGTGGGATGTTGGGAAGAAATCCTTCCCTGTGGGGGAGGTGAGGCCCTGGCACAGGGTGCCCAGAGAAGCTGTGGCTGCCCCTGGATCCCTGGAAGTGTCCAGGGAGTGACTGGATGTGGCACTCAGCGCTCTGGTGTCAAGGTGGGGATCAGTCACAGGTTGGACTCGATGGCCTTGGAGGTGTTTTCCAGCCTCAGTGATTCTGTGAATTCTGTGTCCTCCCAGGAACCAGCTCTTCCCTGGATGTTCTGGGTCTCTGGGAGGGCTCCCTGCACGTGCTGTGACCCAGGGCTCTTCAGAGCCGGGCTCTGGGCCAGGACTTTTGCCTTCCTCACAGAGATGTTTTTCATATGCAGCTGTTGGAGCTTCTCTGTGAATTTTGGGTGTCTGGAGTCAGCACTTTGATCCGCCTTCCCTCCTCTCTGGAGTCTGTCTGCTCCACTGTGGTCTCGAGGAGAGAGAGCCTGATAGCCATTTCAGTGTCTCTGTGATTGACTGGAAGTCACACTGGATAAATCTTTCATGATTGGAAACCACTTAAGCCACGAGGTGCCTGGTGATCACTGGATATTAGTGGAGAGGTTCTACCAAACAATCAGGGAGAATTGAGTGGCAGAACATACAATTTATGACTTCATCCCAGCTCTGTGGGGGCAAGTCAGTGAGAATCGAAACACTGAAAGAATTATATTTGACAGATATTTTAAAGAATGACTCCAGTTAGTGTCATTTATTGCTGGAATGTGTGGACAGATCCACAGTCAAAGCCCTCGTAGGGGCAGTGCCAAAACCAGATATGAAAGAGTGTGCAGGAAAATGAGAACACGGGATGTGGCCGAGGGCTTGAATTTTCTGACAATGGGCAGAAAGAATGTTCTGAGGGCTTTTTTTTTTCAGACATTTTCCTTAGATAATAAAGTTTACAAATCCTGCTTGGTGTTTGCTGAAACTCCTGCCCGGAGGGGATTTGTTGGAGTTTGGAAGTTGAGCAATGAAGGTGTCATCAGTGTGCAGAGACCAGTTGGAGAAACTTCTGGAACACTCTGGACTTTATCTCTAGGATATCTTTAATTTTTGCCCAGCAGTGATACATGGCATAGGAGAAATCCATTGCCCTGTGCTGGAATGTGCATTAAAAATACCTGGGCAGGAGTTTTTTCCAGGCAGTGGCAGGTAACGACCCTCGCTCTGAGGGAGGAAACATTCTAGAAAACATTCTTCCCTCAGATGTTCTGTAGTGGTAATGCCTCTGGCAATATTAATCTTTCCTGTCACAATTTGGCACTCACTCCAGTTCCCAGCAGGGGTTTCTCAGCTAATCCCTGTCTGGAAGATTTTCCCTTACCTTACATTAATTTGTGATCCCGACATCGTTTGAGGGTTTGTGTTCAGCTTAAATAAATACACCCCAGGCCCTCCTGTCGACTCAGGGTTGAACACTGGGGCACTGGAAGTACCTGGAGGCCTCACGGGTGCCATCCCCAAAACCTCCACCCCCTGGACTGTGCCAGTGTTATTCCCCCGTGGCCCTGGAGAGATTATTGGAGAATTTTGGTTTCTGTGCAGAATTTTCTTGCTGCGAGTAGCTCTCTTGGAGAGGAGAGTGGCAGATGTTCTCACTTTAGCCCGTGAGTGACAGCTCCTGAGTCAACATCTGCCTTGCTGCTGGAATTGTCCCCGAACGCCGCCGTGCTCGAGAGGCTGCCTGGAACTCGCTGCAGCCAGCCGTGCCCGTGTCCCCTGTCGTGTTCCTGTGCTCCTGGAAGCAGAGAGCTGCTGGGCAGAGGCAGCTGTGGCTCCTGCTCCCCCCTGGAGCACAGGAATGGCGTTGGGAAGGGCCATCCTTGCCCCTTGTGCAGACGGGCTCGTCCTTGATGCCGCAGCCGATGGCGTGTGGACACCTTTGTGTCTGACACTGCCTGTCCTGGAGAGTTTGGGTTTGGGAGATTCGCCCCCAAATGGCACAAGGAATGGCTGCCAATGAGTGCTGGAGAGGGTTGTCCAAAGCAGTGTCCCAGTCTGTGAAAATATTGGGGTTCTTCCTTTACCCTCAGACTTTATCCTATTAAATGGTTGTGTTTTCCCGGCTGCTTTCCTTTTTGTACAGCATCCTGGTCTGTTCTGTTCTGTGAGGGTGTGAGGCTGCAGGCCTGGGTTAGGGCTCTGTGTTCCACAAACATCCCAGTGTGAACGTGGTCATTCCAGGGGAATGGGTCTGCTGGTTTCCTTCCCAAGTTTTGTACCTAAAATTCTCAGGAACTGAAGATTCTGCCAAGTCCCTGCGGTAGACCCCAAGGAGAGGGAAGAAACCCCATAGCTAATAAAACACTTTTGATTACCTTTTTTGGCTTTAAGTTTGTTCAAAAACAGTTTAAAATGAAATTTTTTGAATAAGTCATCTCAGTTTTAAGCCAGCTTTGCTTGATTTGTGCTTGATTTTTTCCACATCCCAATGGAAGTGAATGTCTTGGTGATGCAACTCAAGGTGTTTGTGCTCCCCTCCAGGTTTTTAGCCTTGGCCCTGCCTGGGGTTGAAAGTGCTAAAGCTTAGTCTTGAATTCAGGCGTAGTCTGGTGCTTGTCTTAGCAAGGGTGATTTCGGAATTACCTCTCAGCCCTGCCATGCCTGGGTGAAGGTTGTGCTGGTCTTTGGAGAGTTTTTGTGGTGTCTGAAGAGGAGCCTTGAGAACTGGAGCTGGCAGTCACACTGTGGGGGGAGTGTGTAAACTTAGTCTAAAGATAATTTATGGTTTCTAAAGCTGCTGCTGAGCAAAACTTTCCAAGGCTGGCTCTGACCTAGCTCTCTCATCAGCGTAAAACCCAGAACAGTCATCTCAAAGTAGCATTTTGAGTTGTGTGGAGGGGAAAGAGGAAAGCTTTGCTTTCCCAAAGGCTTCATTGGCTGCAGCTCTGCAGCACATGAGCAGCTCTCTTCTTTCGGGCCCCGACCACGGGGTCACTCTTCCGTTACCTGAGCCTGACTGGTTTAAACTCGGCTTACCGGTTTAAACCCGGCCCGGAGCGCGGTGTTACTTTTTCCTGGGTTGGTTTTGCAGCAGCTGTGATGTCAGGGTTCTGATAACCCCCCCAGGCTGCCTCTGCAGCCCCGCTCTCTCCCCGGTGTGCCGGCACCGCCGGGAGAACTTTGGGTCACGCCGGGTTGAGCTGTTGGCAGCGACGCTCGCTGTGTTGGCAGGAGCTTCCCCAACAAGATGCTGGAGAGCAGGGGAAGATTTCTCCTTGTTTTTGCAAATTAGCAAATGAAACCCTAAATAAGTTGCTAAACTCAGTTTCCTTCTGTTGGGTTAAGAGGAGGGGAGCGCTTGGAAACCTTCGAGATCTTAATTGGCCCGAGCGTGCTAAAAACACCTTCCTTCCAGCCCAGGCGCCGCTTCCATCTTTCCAATACATTTGGCTCGTTCAGTGGCAAATCATTTTTATAACACTTGAGAAACCGTATAGCTCCAGAAAAACAGGATGTATGCCCTGCCTTATATTTTGGATTCGCTTTCCAAGTGCTTTTGGGGGTTGCTGAGAGCCCAGCCCTGTTTCGGGGCGTTGGGGCTCTGCCCGTCAGTTTGGCACTGGTGGGGTGATAGTGACGGTGGTGTCCCTTCACTGAGTGATTTTATGTTGGGGTAACGAGTGGTTTTGCTTGAGCACAGATACCCAGCCAGGCTCCCCGGCCCTTCCCTGGTGCTGGGTAACAGAATTTCCCTTTGCCAAGGACAGTTCTCTATCAGCTCCCAGCCAGGAGCACGTCCAGATACTGTCCCCCTTCCCCTCCCAGGCTGGGGACAACGAGCGTCTCATTTCTTCCTTGGGCTGATAATGGTGGTTCCTCCTTCCCACAGAAAGCTCTGGAAGTTATTTTAAGCAGTACAGTATTGTTGCTAACTGTTTTCCGGGGTTTTCTATGTTAGATGGTTGGTTTGTTCTTCGTGGCTTCGTCCACCTAATTTTTGCATCTGATTTGGCGTTTAAAAATGTGGTTGTCTGTGAGCTGCAGAACTGCAGGGTGTAGTGGAAGTCCCATTTGTGTCTCAATTTGGGCAAGAGGCTGGGTTTATAAACAGGCCGTGGTAGGGCTTGAAAACCTGGGAAAAGGTTGGTTGGGCATTCAGGGGGCTTGAAAACCTGGGAAAAGGTTGGTTGGGCATTCAGGAGGATGGGGGGAGAGGGAGGCTAAGGGGAAAGGAAGATGGAAAATATCACTGACAGTCAGTTTGGGGTGGAGTTTATCTGACAGGACCAACCAGCCAGCACTGCCAGTGTGAGACCATTTCTCTAGTAATTTCAATACCTGTTGGTAACCAGTTTTCAGGGTGAAGAACCAAAGTTTGGGCATCTTCCAAGACTGTGAGGGTTTTCCTTTGAGCCAGTAGATGAGGTTACCCCAAAAAGGGCTGACATGCACCTGGGGTGTCCTAGTTCCTTCCTGGCAGGAGCCGAATGCACATCTGTATATTTAGTTCATGCAGATATTGCAGGGTGGATCTGGAGGTAGGAAAACCTTTTCAGAAAGACCTGTGTCTTCAGGTATGGCATGAGAATTTCTGCTGCTGTTCTGTCCAGGTGGTTATGGCTGAGCAGTGTTTGGAGAGGAGCTGCCTGGGCTGTGGGTGGTGAGTGCTCCTGTCCCTCCCTGCCTGCTCACTCGCCAGGGACTGCAGAAAACTGCTCTCCGTTTTCAAAACCTTCAGTCTCACCTTACATTTTCTTCCTAGTCAGTGTTTTATTGTTTTTAAATAGCATTTCAGTGCTTCAGAGCATAACCACATTACAGAAGGTTTTGTCTCAAATACCACATCTGAGCTCTGGCAGAGGTGACCCTTTGGGTCTCTGGCTCAGACACTCTCCTGATCCATTTCTTTGTCTGTATTTTTTTTTTTTTTTTCTCCCTTGAATTTTTCTGACTTTCTCCCATTTACTCTTGCATAGTGACGGGTTATCTGAGATCTTGCTGCGTGTGGTGATTTCTTGCTTTTAGGGTTCCGTGTAGAGAGCGAGTCAGTTTTTACGGTTCCCCAAGGAAGCGATGTGCCGTTATTCTCCACAAACCACTGACATAGCACATTTTAGGCCTGGCCTGCTGACTCGGGATTGCAGGGAGCTTTAAAGTGACAGTAAATCACTCGTGACCATCTGCAGCTGCGGTGGCCCCGGGGATGATGGTGGTGGTGGGGGGGCAGAAAAGCCCCACGGCCACCCACTGCTGCAGGTCTGGTGACACCACACCTGAGCAAACGTGGCCTCAGGGCAGGTGTCCTGTCACCCACAGCCTGGCCTGATGTCCCCAGGGTGTGGGAGCTTCCCAATGGGGGAGAGGGAGAAGCTGGAGAAATGGTCTCAGCATCAGGAATGTGTCTGGTTGAGCACTTTACGGAATGATGAAATGGTTTTGGTGGGAAGAGGCTTTAAAGATACTCCAGTTCCAACCCCTGCTGTGGGCAGGGACACCTTCCCCTAGCCCAGGTTGCTCCAAGCCCTGTCCAGCCTTCTGTCGCTTCATCCCCCAGGAATTTGGGTACCTTGGTTCCAGCACGGGCCCAGAGCTCGTTGTGTAAAATGTGTAAAACCCCCTTGCAGTGCTTCTCCTTCCCTGTTCCCAAAGCCCTCGTGGCTGTGGCTCAGCCCCAGGCTGGGCAGTGCCCTGGTGCTCCCCTTCCCACGGGGAGCAGAGTCTCCTGGGCTGCTGAGCCCCTTCCTGCGGGCTGTGCCGGGGAGCGGGGGGCTCTCTGCAGCCCGGGGCCTCATTTCCTCAGGAAACCAGGCTAAAAATACAGAGCAGGGCTCGGGGAAGTGCTGCACGTGGTGGGTCTGAGCAGCCTCTGCTCAGCCCGTCCTCGAGTCCCTCACATCCACCAGTGTCCTGTTGACATGGTCCTTTCATTCCTGACCTTCCTCCTGCTCTGCGTGTGCCCTTCCCAACCCTGCCTCTTCAAAACCCTGAATCCTCACTCCAATCTTAGTGTCCATTTTGGTGGTGGGAGAGCCCACGGGGAGCTCTCTGTGGAGAGCAGAAGCTGCAGTTGGACACAGAGGCCAGGGAGAGCTGTGGTTTTAATGGGAATGATGTGATTTTCCTCACGGATGGTGCTGGGATCTGCTGGAGTCCACGTGGCTGCAGGTGGGCTGTGTTGAAATAAAACAACAGGAGTGGCTTATGCAGGCAAGAAGTCAGGGTCTAAAATTGGGGCACGGCCTTGAGTGCCACCATCTGCTGGTCCCTGTCCCTCATCCCTCTGGGATGTTCCTGAGGTTCTCCTGTGGATCTGCAGCTCCATCACCTGAACCCCAGACTGGGATCAGGGAGAGGTGCAGGAAGAAACCTGGTCAGTGGGAAGTGATCTCAGGCAGGAGATTTGCATGAGGGAAGCTGAGTTCTGTGGCTGTTAAAAAAGCGATTTTATTTTTTTTTTCAAATATTAATTGAAAAACTGGCTGAAACTCCGGCTGTGTTCACTCCTAAAGCGTTTTGCAACATCCCACTGAAATTACAGACAAATTGAAGCCGAAATATTGCATTTTTCCACAAATGTGGCCGGGCTCCAGGGCCATAAAATGAGTTTGGAAAGGCTGTAAAACACATGTTAAACAATTTTTCACTTGAGGCACCTCTAGAAACATTTCTTTTCAAATAAATTAAATAATTAACTTAAAAAATAATCTTTAAAAAAAATTGGTAATTAGAAGCATTAGAAGCAGAATGTTTCTTCCTTAGCAGATGCATATTAAGAAAGTGATACAGCAACAAATAATAAATGAAATATAGTGAAATTTGGACTGTATAAACCAGTGATTGTAATTAGGGATGTTCCTTTCAAAGGCAAATGGTTTGATTTTTTTTGGTGGTTTTTTTCAGTAGTTACTATACAGTATATACTAAATCGGAATTAAAAAAATTAATGGTTGTGAGAGTCAAAATCTGTGAATAACTGGACAGTGCAGAGGCCGTGTTGTTTTAGGGTCTTCAACTCTTAGTCTGGTCAGAGAACCTCAATATTTGATGCTGAGATGATTTTATGAATTAAACACCGTTGTATTTTTGTGCAGGAGGGAAAAGTAACATTAGTGATGTCTAAAAATGAAATATCTAATATATTTTAATTGCTGTAGAATGATTTTAAAAGCATATTTAAGCTCAGCATTATTTGCCAAAGAGGACAGACTTTAGATCTCGGCACAGAAGGTATTAATACAACTCCAGTGAGGAAGCAATGGGCACTTCCCATGTTTTTTGAGTCTAGATGCATCTTTTTAAATTAAAGAGGTTTTGAAGAGTGTGCCTGCAAACTGGAGATTGAGTCAAGCTGTGAAATGCCAGTGATATGTCATGTGTTCTGTATGTATTATTTTCAGTTTTTACAGAGGAGGAAATTTTGATATTTAAACTTTTCCAAATGTCAGCTGGTTTGGCACAAAATAATCTTCAGTCTCAGTCTCACCAGGAGCTGCGTGTCACCGGGAAACCTCCCGGGAGCTGAAAAACAGGGAAGTTGTTCCATCTCAGAGCTGAGTCCTGTGGGAGAGGATGTGGCTGAGGGGTGGAAAGGAGCTCTGGAAGGTGGATGTTGGGAGTTGTCCCCTCTGTACAAAGGCTGGAGAGCCTTGAGCAGAGCTCCAGGCCCCAGAACTCCAAGACCACGTCGATCAGGGCTTGGAGCAACCTGGGCTGGTGCAAGGTGTCCATCCCAGAGGGGACTGGGTGAGCTTTAACATCCCTTGCCACCCAAACCATTCCGTGGTTCCAAGAGCTCCGTTCTTTCCCTGCTCCTTCCAAATCTGGCATTTATGGATGTTTGATCCAGGCTGACCCTGCATCCAGCCTCCTTGTCGAATTCTCCAGAAGCTGCAGGGAGGATGGGGAGCTGCCTTTGGAGGTGGTGTTGGCACTTTGCAGAGCTCCTGCCTGCAGGACCACCTTTGCTGTTGGAGCATCTTTGGGAAAAGCAGCTGGAGGTGTGTTCCCTGTGCCAGATGCTGCTGTTACTGTGTCCCATTGGAGTTACCAGGCTGGGAATTTCTGTGTCCATTAGTCCCATGCTAGGAAAAATACTTAGTTCCTGCTGACAGCCTGAGGAATCATTAGAACTGGTGACTTCCAGTATTTTTCCTAAGCCTCGGCAGAACCTGACTTAATCTTTAATGAAAACGAGAACCCGGCATGCTTGAGACTTTATATAGCAACCAGCCCGACCAGTTCCGGTGTCCCACCTCCCTGGGAGGAGGGAGTGCTAAGGAGCTGGTCGGTCTGGATGCTTCTAAGGAAGGTATTTAAGGTGTAAATGTGGTTAAATTTTACACATGAAAGCAGCGTTTCAGCCCAGAGATAACTCTGCACACGCCCTCGGCAGCAGAGCTCACAACCCACTGTTTCTTTAAGGAGTGAATTGTGCTGATGGCTCTTCCTGACCTGTCTGGTCTTTGGGAGTAACGCTGGGAAAAAGTTGCTGTATGTTTTCTTGTGGATGAGGAGTGTTACGTGCTTGTGGTTTAATAGAAAGTGCTTTTATACTGAGAGGCAGCTTCTGTGTCTTCTCGGGGGATGGTGAAGGACTAAACCTAAAAACTGGGTGGTGGGTTCCAGGTGTGTCCTTCATGAAGCCCCCAGGCATCTCTGGGGGGAATTCCAACTGCTGAGAGGAGGGATGGGGAAAATTGGTGAAAATGAGCTTTGACTTCTGTCTGTATTATTTTTTACGTGCTCTGTTCCTCACCTTGTTGTGGTGCATCTTCCAACCCTGAGTGCAGGTCACTCGTCACAGCAGCTCAGCTTGATGGGCATCAGCTTCACTTAGTAACAGGGTCAAACAGGAGCTGAATTTTGGGAAGGAATTCCTCCCTTTGAGGGTGGAGAGGCTCTGGAACAGGTGCCCAGAGGAGCTGTGGCTGCCCCTGGATCCCTGGAAGTTTCCAAGGCCAGGCTGGATGGGGCTTGGAGCAGCCTGGGATAGTGGAAGGTGTCCCTGCCCATGACTGGATGAGTTTAAGGTCCCTTCCCACCCAAACCATTCCGGGATTCTATTAAAGAAACTTCTCAAAACCACTTGGTTCCTCAGACTGTGAGCGCTGGGAGGGACAAGGAACCGACTACTCCAAAGTAAACAACATGCAAAGACAACTTTCTGTGGAGTTATCTGTAAACGACAGATCATTATAGCTGTGAAAATCGTGTAGAAATCCAAACTGGTCACCAGACGTTGCAGAGGTGTCATCAAAAAACTGCTCGGGGAATACAAATATGGATTTTAGAAAAGCTGCTCGGGGAATATCTTCCTGTGTTGTGGAAAAATTCCTTGGGGAGCGTTGTGGGGCACCTCTAGCTTCAGGGCACAGTGGGGCAGGTGTGTCTGACGTGGTGGGATCCTTCAGACAGTGGTGGGTAGGTGGGATTTAGGTCAAGTTCCAGATGAGGAGGGAGCCCTGGTGGTCTGTGTCCCAGCAGAGCCCTCCGGGTGTGGTGTGGTCACTGAGTCCCAGCCTCGGGGCTGCTCTGTGGGAAGTGCTGGTGAGGAGGAGGCTCTTGGAGCTCTCCTGGCTGGAAGGCCGTGTCCCAGCAGGCTCCCCCGAGGAGGAGCTGCAAGAGGCTCCAGGAAAGGCACATGAGTGGGGCGGGCTGCCAGCTCAGCACGGTGCCGGCGCACGTCGGCTGTACCGGCACGGCACGAACCGCTCCCCATCCCGGGGTCCTGCCAGGGGCTCTTCCTCCTGTGGATTTCCCTGCGTGGCTTTGGGGCACCTTGTCTAGGAGAGACAGAGGGGTGCATTCCCTGCAGAGAGGTAACACTCAAAGCCGAGCAGGAGCAACCCAGACGCACGTGGGGCGAGGTGGTCACAGCCTCCCTTCCTGCTCCCTCCAGGAAACCAGAGCGGAGGAATTTTTCACATCTGGCAGTAGTGATGCATTTTTAAGTTCTTTTTTTTGTCAAGGCAGAGCAGCTTTACGGTGAGCTGAATGTCAGTTGTACCCACCGGAGCGTCGCGTGCGGTGCCGAGGGCTGACTAACAGCCTGGGTGGATCATGGTCCTTCCCAGTCCTTCCCAGTCAGGAGGATCTCCCTCCTCCTGGCAGCGTGGCCTGAGCCTGGTGGGGCTCTGCTGCCTGAGTCAGTGCAGCTGCTCCAGCAAGTTGTGGTCCTGGGCAGCAGCAAGGCTGGTGGGGGTGGCTGCAGGGATCCAACAGCGGCGTTCCCATATGGCTTTCATGAGAAACACCTCATTTGAGTCTGGGTTTTTGATCTGCTTCCTGCTTAAATGTTGAATACAGAAATACATTTATTGGAGTGGAGGGAATTAAGACCTTTTCTGCATGTTGTAATTTCTGTTACTAGTCTTGGTTTTCTGTGAACCCGTTAAAAAGGATATTTCATGTCAGCTCCTTCTGCTGCAGTCCAGGCTTAAACGCCTCCCATCCGTTGTGCCGGCACAGCCGCTTGCGGGCCTGTCGGAACTGGATTAGAGACAGAAAATTTTATTTTTGTTTTTAAAAAAGACAAGTTTTTTTTTTTTTTGTCTGGTTGTATTTGTTTCCAGCTGAATCAGTTCCCTGCTCTGATGTGGGAGTGTGGCAGGTCACACCGAAAAGGGCAGAATTACTGGATGTGGTGGTGCTTTTGGACGAAGCCTTGGGTGTGATGAGGACTTAAAAGTGGTCTTTAGAGGAGGTGCAGTTATTATACACCAGCTGTGGTTTTCAGGGTCTTGGCTCTCTGTTTTCTGTTGAATGAACCACTTGGTGCATATTTAAAAATACAACTAAAAATATTAAGGTAATTGGATAAGTTGGTGGTGTGGTGGCATCGGAGCTCACCTGGCCTTCCTGGTTTTTGGTGTGTCCTGGCAGGGTCACTTGTCTGTAACTGACTGGGAATGGTTCCTGCGGGGACACGTCCTGGCTGTTACCTGGGCTTTGTCTTCTGTGCTTAAAAATCCCTTATATAGGGAAAATTGATCAAATGGAGTTGGAGCTCTGGGAGGTGCCATGATAGGAATCACCAAATTCTTAGGATTGGAAGGGGCTTCTGGAGATCATCCAGCCCCAAGACAGGGGCACCCGGAGCAGGTGACACAGGAACGTGTCCAGGTGGGTTTGGAATGTCTCCAGACAGGGAGACCCCCACATCCTCCCTGGGCAGCTGTGCCAGTGCTCTTCCACCCTCCATGGGAAGAAGCTCTTCCTTGTGTTGAGGTGGAACTTCTCGTGGTTTGGTTTGTGGCCATTGCTCCTTGTCCTGTCACTGGGCCCCACCAGGAAAGCCAGAGTTGTGTTCTGAACGCACCAGCAGTGCAAGGCTGCTCTGCCTTCAGGGTGAAGGGTTTTTTTCCTCCCACCTTCCTTACAAATGCTTTCCGTACTTTATCCTGGTTGGGCAGGGAAGTTGCTTCTTTGCGATGAGCTTGGAGTTTGGCAGCTGTGCCTGCGTGTCCTCGTTCCTCGGCTGAGCCACGGTTCCAGCTCCATAAGCCCAGGTTTGCTGGGAGAAGCGATCCGTCCTGACGGAGCTGGAGCCCGTGTGTGTGGTGGGAGAACTGGGAAAGAGGGGCAGAGCGTGGAGCACCCCCCACCGCCCCCAGCCCGCCTGCTTCCTCCCAGCCTATTGTTGGCATTCCGCGTGTGTTCTCCCCAGGAATTAACTTGTCCCCAAATCGCGGCGCCGCGTACGCACCGATTTTCCAAGCTTCCCTGCACCTGTCTGATGCGCTTTCCAGCCTGGGCGTCACAAAACTGTTTGTCATTCAGGGGGGACAATGTCCCCTTGTGTGCCGGGCTCCCGGAGGGAGGGGCCGGGCGGGGGCACGGCCCCGCTGGCGGATGGGCTTCCCATGTGAAATGAGACGGGAAGACAAATTGCTTCCAGAGCGGCGTTCCACACAGGCGGGAGCGCGATCCCGCTCCAGCGGCGGCAGCGCCCGCTTGTCACTCACATTTCCCTTATCTGGGTTAAATATAAAAGGGGGCAAATGGGGGTGAAGAGAACACGGGGGAAGAAAAGAGCTTTTTGAGGGCTCTGTTGGCGAGCTGCCGCCCTGGGAGCGGCCGCGGGTTTGGATGGCCTGGAGCTGATCCCGTACAGATGGTGCACCAAGATCCCTGGTGGAGCCGAGGAACTTCCTGGTCACTTCTGCAGGAATAACTCGGTTCTTTTTCCATGTTTCTTTTCTGGTGAAACAGTCTCTGTAGGGTTCTTCTTTTCTGCCCGGGGATATCACAAAACCTTGTGTGTGGCTGGTCCTTATGTTGATCTTTAAGCTTTACCGTAGGAGAATCCAGTGGTTTTTCCGTACTGAGTACCTGTGTCTTAAAGAAGACACAACAGTATGACACTAATTTTCTTATTCTGATAAATAAATAGAAATGTCCCAAACTTTAAATAAATGTGTGAATAAATTTCAGTGGAGGTGACAGAAAAGGTAAAGTCTGGGCTCTGAATCTGAATTATCTGTACCTTTGGAAAGTACAAGGATTCTCATAACACTTTTCATGACTTGGGAGATCTTGACTTTTCTGACTTGTCCTGTGTAAAGGCAGGAGTGGAGTTCAGTTGGCTGGTCCATTAGGAAAGAGGGGAGAGAGGAGAAGTTCCATGCTCTTTGCTGGCCCTAGGAGTGAATCCCGGCCATGGGAATGAATCCTACTGTGCTCAGCACGGTGTCACTTCTAAGGGCTGCATTACAATATTTCATTAGTGGCAAGTGCAGCATCAGTACAGCAGCCGGCCACGTTCCCTGCTGGCAACCCCTGGAACGTGGCACGGGAGCCTCATGCCAGGATGCTCCATCCCCATCCTGTGGGGTGCTCCATTCCTGTCCTTTGGGGTGCTCCATTCCCGTCCTGTGGGATGCCCCATTCCCATCCTGTGGGGTGCTCCATTCCTGTCCTTTGGGGTGCTCCATTCCCATCCTGTGGGACGTGTCCTTGCCCATGGCAGGGGTTGGAGTGTTGGAATTTTAAGGCACCATCCAACCTTAACCATTCCATGGTTGTGTGGTGAACCAACACTGTGGTCCTGCTCCATCCCTCTGGAGAATCTGGCCTTGGCAGCCCAGACCAGTGAGGGCTCAGGGAGTTACCAGACCATTACTTTCTGTTCTTTGTGTTTGCTCTTGTACCTTTAACACACTGTCATTCCTGGAAGAGTTCTAAAAACAGGAGTTGGTGTGGTACACTTGGGTATGGTTTAGGGTTGGACTTGATGATCTTGGAGTTCTCGGAGTGGGAACAGTGTGGAGGAGGCTGTCAGGACCTCTCTGTTGTGTGTAGTTTTCTCAGTCCAGGCTAGAGGAAGGGAAGGAGGAAAGGGAAAAAGCTTGTGTTGCTTCTCTCAGCAGCTCCATTTCCCAGGGCTGGGCAGCGGTGGATCCGTGGGGCGGCTGTGGGGCTGGGCCGGGGAGTTTCTCAGACATGGAGACACCCCAGGGAGAAGCCACGTGCTCTGTCGGGGTGTGGGCGAGGGAAAACAGCTCCTGACCCGGGTGTTATCCCGGACACGAGGATGTGCAGCACATCTCATACCCGGCTCGGGAGGGTGGTTTTCAGGGCGGCACGGGGAGGGAGGATGTAGCAAATACAATATTGGGAAAGATGAAAAAACGAGTGGGTGGCAATGAGAAGGAAGAGGAGGAGACAACCCAGACGATGAAGGAAAACAGGATCTTCTGTAAGAGATGGGAATACTGGAAGGAAGCCAGGAAGGAAGCCTGAGAAAATGGAGAGAGCAGTAGGAAGGCTGGTGTTGCTCTGATAATTCCAGCAGGTATTCCTGGCATTCAACTTCCAGAAATGAGAGAAGCCTTTGAAAGTCTTGTCAAAACCAGTGACAGGCACGGAATATTTAGAATATACCAGAGTTCAACCTTTATTATCTTGCTGTTTTTCCCACGTGGGATTTGGCGTGTGCTGTTGACTTGTCCAAGAAGGAGGGAGCTGACCTTGGGAAGGGCCTGGGGGGGGTGGTGTAGGTGGTTGTCACCGTGTCGGGAAGGATTGATCCATTCAAACTGGAAGAAGATTCAGGCTTTTCTGTGCTAAGTGGTTTAGTGGATTTTTCTGTGGATTCTGATGGCGTGGGCAGAAAAGCTCGTGCTGTGTGAGCGGTGCCTGAATTCCTCTCTGGGCCCTGAGAGCCGCCCGGCTCCCTCCAGCCCGGCTGAGTGCGGCGAGCTGCGAGAGGAGCGGCAGCTCCAGCTCCTGCTCCTGCTCCGGCGCTGCATCCATTGGTTGGTAAAAATAGCTCTGCTGCTGGCGTCAGTGCCAGGCCTGGCATCTGGCTTCCCCGAGCGGGGATCGAGCGGCTCCAGCCCCCTCCCTCCCTCCAGACAGGGTCTGCTGGAGGACACATGGCTGTGACGGCTGCGCCGGCCGCTCCCCCTCGCCTGGCCGGCCTTTGGAAAGGGCCTTTGTGCTGGAGGCTCCCTGCAAACCCGGCCCCGGGCCTGGAGTCGCGGGTTGCCCCACCTTAATCGACCCAAAAATCGTCTCCTGCAGCCCGAGGGGTGGTTGGGAGCCTTTTGGGCGTTCGGGGGAAAAAGGTGAACGCCCGGCTGAGCGTGCGGATCGTGTTTTGCTCCCCTCTTGCGCAGGTTTGGCTGAGTAGGTGTTTAGAAACAGTTTTTACGAAGTCGGCTGGTTCAGTGTCGTGATTTCTTTTTTTAGTCTTGCTTTTTTCAGCGTTGAAGCTCTGGAAAACAGGGAGATACCAAGTGCAGGCAGGAATGCTCTCTTTGTAGATAAGGGAAGAGACCAGAGCAGCCTTGCAGATTGCCTTGAAAATTCAGCGGTGTGCTTGCAGCCGCTCACCTGCATGACCGACAGTGAACGGTGAATGTTTTACATCATTGTTTAAAAAATTAAATCATTTGAGCTCCAAAGGGTGTTGCAAAACTCTTCCACGCTCAGGCTCAGCGTGGCCACATGGGCTGAGCCCTGTTCCCAAACCCCGACTCACCCCCCTTGCCTGCTGCTCAGGGTTTCAGTTGCCATCGCACACGTGCCAGGAAGAATAATGTACCAAAAAAAAAACCTGCTGTGGGTGTTTTGTGCTTTGATGTCAGTCTGTGACCAGCAGTACCTCGTCAGTGGGGCTCGCTCTGCTCACCGTGGAAGGTCCGCAGAGGATTTCCCTTCCCGCGACGCGGGCGAGCCCGGGTGGCTGCTGCTACCCAGCAGATGTTCCTTCTGTTTGCAGCCCATAATTCCCGATCTTTCTCATGAGAAACATCTCGAATGGAGCTTCAGGATCTGCTGAGCTCTTCCTTGTGCTGTCCCCAGGCCTCCAGAGCACCGGGCCACAAGCAGATCTGGAATCCTGGCACTGAACCTCACTGGGAGCTTCCCTCGCTGCTGCTTAAACCAGAAGAATTTTTGTTGTAGTAACTGGACAAATATTTTCAGGTTATCAACAGTTTTGTTTTCAGACAACTCATGAGAAGCTCCTAGTTTTCTTTTTGGGGAATTCAAAGCAATTGGTGACATACCTTGTGGAGTTACTGCTCTGTTGGCAAATTCCTTGTTTTTAACATACATGCATGGCGTGTTTTTGTGTGCTTGACTTTGGAAATGCTCGCTTGTTCTTTCTCCAAGCTGCCTGTTCTAGGGCCATCATCATTATTTTTATCATAAAAACCTGTTTAAAGCAGAGGAGAAATGGGAATGTGTAACTCGGGAGTAGTCAGAGGCACAGCTGGGCTGAAGGAGGAGTAGGGAGGAGTCAGGAATGTGCCCTGGACACCCCCAGGTTCTGAATTTCATCTTTCTGTCCTTTTCAAGGCACAAACCTGAGTGCTCAGTGTCCTGTGTGGAGAGGTGGGGGTCTGGGACCTGTTTGGTATGAGGGGGTTCCACACCTCCCTGTCACCAGACCAGTGTGTGTTGGAGGAGCCACAGGGCCACTTTTCCACCTTTTAAAAAGGAATTTAGGTCAAATACTGCAGTTGCATCAGCAAAGTCCAAACAGGTCGTTAGTGTGATGTTGGGTCATCACTGGGCCTTCAGCCCTGAGCTCCTGGGGGTGTGTTGGGGTGAGAACCACCCCTGTGCTGGCAGGTTTTTTATGTTTTTAGGACTGCTTTTTTTTGGAAATTTTGGCAAATATGTAATCTCCACAGCTATTTAATGGTAGGCTGTGAGATTTTTTTTTTTTAAGCACCTGAATAGTGTGAATTTTGCTTGAATTTTCTCTGCCCCTTAACTAAACGAGGCCAGAGTAGCCAAGCCTGGGCTGGGCTGCCTGGGAACTTCTAGGCACCTCATTTCCCATGTTCTTAACTGGAGGCTGTGTCCAGCTGTGGAGTTTGCAGGTAGATTTTTTTTAATGAGGTCTTACTCCATAAAAATAAAAGCTCTTTGCATAAAATTACATTCTCTTTAGTATTGCCTTAAATTTTTTAGAATGTAGTGGTGGTAAGGAAATAAGCTTGATGTGCAGAGAGTTAATCTCTGTTCCCTGTGTGCATCATGGAAAGCATCATCTTTCATTTCAGTCATTGATTAGCAGTTCCAAAACCTGCTCCATAGCCTGCAAATCCTGAATTCTCAACAGCAGAGTTCAGAGCTGCTTGTTGGAGCAGCATAACTCAGCCTCAGCTGCTTTTGCTTTCTTTGTCTGGTCAGTCAGCTTGAAAATTTACCTGTAATAAGAAACATAACTGTACCCTTTTTGTGAGGTTTATCTGAGGTTTAATTTGTTTTAGTGTAGAATTGGGCCTGTGGCAGTCTGTGCAGGGAGTGGGGACAGCTCCTCCTGGCCTGTTCCTCCTGACTTGGCTTCCTGGGGTCCTTGTGGACCCTTCTCCCAGGAATATTCTCCTTATTTCTGCTCAGGTGTGATGGTTGTGGCTGGTTTGGGGTGCAAACCTTCCAGGCTGCCCCAGCCCTTCCCCTTAACACATTTCCTGCCCAGGTAGCTTTGGCCACTCCGGGGATGGAGTTGGCTGCTGGTGACTAACCCAGCTCAGAAACCCACAAGGTTTTTGGGATGTTTTGCTTCTTCACCCCAGACTCTCAGCCCTGCCCGTGGCATTAGGCACCCCAGGGCCCCTCACCATGCTCGTCCTGCCATGGCAGGGTGTGAGTCTGGGTGGTAACAAACCAACGAGGGAATCTTATCTCCACAGCTCATGGTGTTTTGGTTTTTATCTCCATTTACAGACAGTGTTACCCAGCCCTGGGATTGGCTTTGGGAGCTGCTGCTGCAGCTCGTGAGGGACTTCTGGGATGTGAGTGGGGCTCAGGGTCCTCCCTGCTCTGCCCACACCAGGATGTGACAGGAGCTGCCTGGTGGGACCTTGGTGTTTGCTCCAAGTTGGCCCAGCTTTAAAGGAGGTGATGGAATCCTCATCCCTGGAGGTGTTCAGGGAGAGGCTGGACGTGGCACTCAGTGCTCTGGTGTGGGTGACACGGTGGGCATCGGTCACAGGTTGGACTCCATGACCCTGGAGGTTTTTTCCCAGCCTCAGTGATTCTGTGGAGAATTTGAGTATTTAAACCCAAAGGAGCATGTGTTATTTGAAGTGATGCTTTGGAGTTCGAGGAACTCGGATGGAAAAGCAGCTGGTTGGTGTTCCTGCTCGGTGTTGAAGGAAGGCACAGTTGTATCAAACCCAGACTGCTGTACTGGCTCACAGGGGCTTTGAGGAGCTGGTTAAGGCTTTAACCTGCCCTTGTAACAGCAGAACCCTTCCAACTCGACTCCAGAATAATTTCTCCTAGAAACCGTGGGCTTTGGGAGGTGCAGTTGTCTGATTTTCATTTTTATTTCTTTTTTAAGTGATCACATTCATATGCTCCTGCACCACATTTACCACGCCATCAGCTGCTTGTAATTGCTTCCAACTGAAACCAAAGAGCGAGCGCTGTGGTGGAGGTAAAATGCTATTTTATTTCAGGAGGAGATTGGGGAATCTCTGGGTAAACAACCCAATTCAGCTTCAAAGCCTTTTCAGCTCGGGTGCATTGTTCCTCCTCGGAGCCGTGCTGCCTCACACCCTAATAAAAGTGGAAATCAGGAGTGGGGGGATGGGGCCTCAGCAGAAAACACAAGCTGAGAACTGGAGATCAAAAGGACAAACAGAAGCAGAAGGCAGGGAAAGGGAGGCACAAAGAGTCACAGCTGAGCGTGCGGAGCCTGGGAGGGACGGAGGAGAGACAACAGCTATTAGAGCAGGCCGGGAACAATGGGCTGAGCAGAACCCGGGTTTAGCTTTTCATTTCAGTTTAACAAAGCTGCCTTCCACCAGCGGAACTCCGCGGACGCTGTGCCCTTAATTCATCTTGAAAGTTGCTGTCTTGCTGCTCGCCGGGGCGCGGGCTGGGGATGCGCTCTGGCGTGGTGGCTGTGCCCCGCTGGGTGCACGGATCTCTCCGTGGATGGGCCCTTTGGAGAACCACAGTGACGAGTGTTTGTTCCCAGTTCACACTGTGGCAAAACCTGCCTCAGTTTGAGTTCTTTTGGGTTATAGAATCGTTGAATCCCAGAACGGTTTGGGTTGCGAGGGACCTGCCCTGGGCAGGGACTCCTTCCCTTGTATTGCTCCAAGCCCCGTGGCCTTGGACACTTCCAGGGATTGGGAGTTCACAACTCAGAGGTTGCTCTCTGGGCAACCTGTGCCAGGACCTCACCACCCTTATTAGTAAAGAATTCTGGTTGCTGAGAGTTGGAGTCGGGGGGACTGTGGGAACGAGCCGACAGCGGCCCTTTGCACTGGGAATGTCTCACACAGCTGGAACGTGCTCCCTGAGCTTCCCCAGCTGATTAAACCAGTTCCCAAACCTGGCAGCCTGTGAGCAAACCCAGCTTTGTTAGTAAAGCCTCCAGGCTTTTGGGGCAAGTATTTATTGTAACAAATAATTTCTACTGGCTGGAGAACGAGGAATATTATTTCTGTGGAGCCAGCAGTACGTGTTGCTGAGGCGAGAAGCCTGGCCATTGGTGTGGTCCCACTCCGGCACCCCGTGTCCTGGGAATTCCGTGCCCCCGGCATGTGGGCGCACAGGCTCAGTCCTGCCTTCCCCGGCTTAGTGCTGGAAGCTGCTTATTCCCTCTCCCCATCTGCCTCCCTCCTCTTGGAGCTGTGGGGGCTGACCCGTGGCAGCCCCTGGTCCTGGGGTGCCCCCGGAGATCTCCAGGGAAGGAGCGGGGTTTATCCAGCAGATGGGGAGGCCATTCCTCATCCTTGCAGCTGGGCTTTGGGAGGTTTTCATTCCTGGCCTGATCCTGGGATGAGAGCCGTGCCGGGGAAGGTGGCTGTGGGTGTTGGGAGCCTTCCCCTCGGCCAGAGGAGTTTCTAGAGCTCGTTTGATTGCGAAAAGAATGGCTGGGCAGGTCAACGCTGCTGTATCCTGCTCCTCCCTTGCAGCCCGTGTTTGCTTTCCTTTGTTTGGGTCCCTTCTTGCTCTGACTTGTCTCCGTCAGCTGCACTGGCTGCGGTTTCATGGGGCGAACGCTCTACCTGGGCGCTTAATTAAAAGGAGGGAAGATGTATTCCAAAAAAATCCTTGGCTTCCTCGTCTGCGTGGAGCGTGTTGCTGAGCTGGTGCCGGGGAGAGGAAGCGAGCTCAGCGTTCAGCTGACAGAGCATCTGAATCGCTGGTTGGGGCCCGGGAGTTCAGGAGGGGGAGGGAGACTGAAATGGATGCTGAAATCCTGAATCTGCTTCTTAAATTTCCTCCTTCCCTGGAGAGGGAGGGAGCGAAGTTCAGCGCGGCGTGTTTGGCTTGGCTCCCCCTTACCTGCTGTCTCCTCCCGAGCGGAGCGCTCGTGGCAGGGATAAAGGATGGAGGTTTATGGAGGGAGAAAGGACTTTTTCCTTCAGCAACGTTTGCTTGTTTGTGGTGGAAGCGCATTAAAAAAAATAATCCAGCATTATTGAGGAGCGAGTGGGCGAATCGCTGCATCAACTGCCATGGTAACTCCTAAAGGGCTTCACCCAGAGCTGTCAGAGCTGGATTTTTAGTGCTGGAGTGACTTTTAATGTACAATCCTTTCCAGGCCATTTCATTATTTGGTCTCCTCATTTAATAACAAAACAACACAAAACCCCACTCCTCTGAACTACCTTCTCGTTGATGTTTTCCTCTTTGACCTGAATTCATCTGAACTGAGTCAAGCACTGCACTGGTGTTTGTGTGCAAGGACTGTGTTCTACTGCTTGTGCAGTCATGGAATCAGGGATTGTGGCACAGCTTGCTTTGGAAGGGGATTAAAGCCCATCCAGTGCCACCTCCTGCCATGGGCAGGGACACCTTCCACTAGCCCAGGTTGCTTTAAGCTCCATCCAAGCTGGCCTTGGACGCTTCCAGGGATCCAGGGGCAGCCACAGCTTCTCTGGGCACCTGTGCCAGGGCCTCCCCACCCTCACAGGGAAGGATTCCTTCCCAGTATCCCATCTAACTGTGCCCTCTGTCAGTTTAAAGCCATTTCCCCTTACCCTGTCTCTCCGTGTTCTTGTAAATAGTCTCTCCAACACTCTCTAGTCCTTTTAGAAACAATCTCATGGTGGTCTCAAGCCCAGCAAGTGTTTGGGGGACCTCTCTGGGAACCCATCCCATGGCAGAAGAGCAGTGGGATGGCTGCTGTCCTCCTGCCTGGTTCCTTTGGCAGGGTGGCCCAGTGCACCTGGTGGTGTGGAGGGTGGTGGGGACACCTCCATGGCCTCAGCACCATGTTCCTCTCATGGGAGCCATCTCATCCTACCCAGCCGTGGCAGCAGCGTGGGGAGCCTGGGTGTGCTGGGTCACCCAGCAGGAATGTGGCACCCAGGAGTGGGCCAGCCCTGCTTTCATCTTCCATCCCTGTGTCTGAGTGAGGGACCTGTGATGGCTGGGAGTGTCTGTGAAGGACATGTGATGTCTGTGAGGCCGCTGCCTTGCTCACCAGAATGCCCTGGCACACGAGGGTCACCATGCAAACCACACCCAGGTCCTCATTCCTGCCGCTTCGTACTCTGCCACAAGAGGAGAATGTGGGAAGGAGAGCATTTAGTGCTCAGACACGGCTGATGGGGTGGCTTTGGGGAGCCTCCCACGGATGGACTAGGTGTGGGAGATCCCTGGGGCTCACAGTCCTGTGGATGGGGTGTCTCTGGGTGTGATGGGTACACTGGGATCTGCATACTCAGAGATTTCGGGGTGTTTCCTGGCACAGGGTCCCAGGATGAGCTGCAGCTGCACTTGGAACCTCTGCATGAGGAAGCCTGGGATTCTGGTCATGGCCCTCGCAGCTTCCTCTGCAGCACCACCCATCTTAGCTTTGCTCAGCATCCCAATGGAGTTTAAAATGGTTTCATCCTGAATAATTTATCTCCCAGAGAGAGAGACAGA
This sequence comes from Sinosuthora webbiana, assembly GCA_013397395.1. NCBI lineage: Eukaryota > Metazoa > Chordata > Aves > Passeriformes > Sylviidae > Sinosuthora > Sinosuthora webbiana. Next base: position 375,901 of record VXBN01017336.1, on the reverse strand, counting down.
GCGGAGGGAAGCGGGGAGGGGAGGGCTGAGCGGGGATGGGGGCTCACCCCGGAGCAGCTCCGTGCACTGCCGCCCTTTGTTGCTCCCGGCATTTTGTGCTGAACAAAAGCCCTGGATCCCGAGTAGAGGCTCCCGTGGGAGCCCTCCTGACCCCTGACCTGCCCTCCTGCCACCTCCAGCACCTCTTTGTCACCCGGGGTGAGCCTGGGCGTGACGGTCCGCGGTGCGGCCAGTTTGCCGGAGCGGGACACGGCTTTACTACGGCTTTACTACGGGTTGTGAGCTTTCCTAAAGGGTTGCACACTGGAAGGGAGGCAGGGCTGCCTCCCTCCCCACCGTCCCTACACGCTGCCCTACTTCTCGTCAGGCTCAGCCAGCTCCTGCTGCAGCCCTACAAAGAGGTTTGAATGCATTAGTTTACATGGAATTAATCTCCAGATTCCAAACATGCTTTCAAGCTGGTTTGGCCTTATTTTCCTGCAAAAGGAGGCCAACTCCGTGTTGTAGGCAGGGGCTGTTGTAAGCGAGGGTTGAGCTGGAGCGGGGAGAGACCAGCACAGGCACCATATTCAGGCCATTAAAAGGAATTTTTGGCTCGTGGACAAAACAAATTGAAAAATCTCTTTCTTTGTCACCACATCAGCAGCGATGGAAAAACGGGGCAAGGTTGTGGGGTGATCCTGCTGGTAGCCACTCTGTCTTTCCGAAGGGATTTGAGGTGCAGGTTTTGATAGGAAAATAATTAAATATTTTAAATGTGTCACAAATGATCGCGTAGAAAATCGTGGGTGAGGGGAGCGATGGAAAAAATGTCATTATCGGGGATCAGGAGAAACTGGAACACTGAACTCCGAGGTGAAGTGCTTCCTGCAACAGGTTGGTCTGAAATTCCCAGTGCTCCTTTGTCTGCCGGCGGAGCGATGCCGGCCGGGGAGGGAACAAGGAGCTCAAGTGCTCCTGGGATTTTTTTGGATAGCCTGTCATCCCTGAGAAAGGAACAGTTGTGTGGGGGTGGGGAGTGTCGTATTCAAAAGTGGGTGAAATGGAAACGAGCCAAAATTCTGCAAATTTATAAGGAGCAGCAAACAGAGATTTCTTTGAGGAAAGGTCGGAGCGTTTGTTGTGAGCACAGCCCTGGTAGGAGTGTGCGAGGAAATGGAAACTGTGCTCCACTCTGCAGGGCTTTTTTCATCCTTTAGCCAGGCAAAGATACACAAAGCTGCTTATTTTGGGAGGTGGTGGAATGTTTCTGTAATAATTTCAGCAAATTTTGCTTCACATACAGCATCTGTAAGAGCAGCACACCCCCAGCTTCATGCAGTGTGTTCTTTGTGGGGAAAAAAAAATTATTTCCCTTGAAAATTTAATGGCTTTAAGCTGACAGAGGGCAGGGTTAGGTGGGATATTGTGAAGAAATTGTCCCCCGTGAGGGAGGTGAGGTTCTGGCACAGGTTGCCCAGAGCAGCTGTGGCTGCCCTTGGGTCCCTGGAAGTGTCCAAGGCCAGGTTGGACAGGGCTTGGAGCACCCTGGGCTAGTGGAAGGTGTCCCTGCCCATGTCAGGGGGTAGAATGGAATAAGCTTTAATGTCCCTTCCGACCTAAACCGTTCCAGAATTCTATAAATTTGAAAGTACTTTCACCCAGAGGAGTCTGTGCTGGGTTTGGTTTTCCTCCCCGTTCAGTAGCCCACATCTGCCAGGTCCTAATGCCTGGCTCATGGATGAGCATCCCAAGGATACCTTCCAGTGGTGGAGCCACGCTGGGCAGAGCTGAGGAGCACGGGGGGCTCAGCCAGGAAAAGATGATTAGAGAAGGAGCTGGGATGGTTCTCAGGAGGGAAGGGCTGAGCTGAATGCAGGAATAACGCAGGAATATCCCCGCGGGGTCCTCGCAGCGCACCTGGGAGCTGCGGGGCTGCTAACAGCTCCCATTAGGACTTCATTTTGGGGCTGACAATCCTTCCCCCTTGTTGACACGGGAGCGTGTAGCAGCATGTAGTGTTTGAAACACAATATGCAAAGCGCAGTGTTAGTAACCGACTCCAGAACATTCCTGCGCTGCAGCGAGGCTGCCCACAGCCTGCGGATTTCATCAGCTCCTCTGAGCTGGCACGGGGAGGACGTGGAAGCGGTGAGCTGGAGTCACAGGAGAGCACGAGCCGTTCGCTTGAGCCGTTCCCACAGTGCCCGCTGCAGCCCGTGGGCGTTCGCCCTTTCCAAAGGGAGGGAGATCCACAGCCTTGTGCCTCTTCACCCGCACGGTGCCTCCGGAGCCGGGATGGAACGTTCCCGTGCCGCTGTTGGCGGGGCTGGGCTGCGCTTCCCGGAGCAGGGCGAGGGTTTGGCCACGTGAAGCGGCCACGAGGCGCGGGGAGGTGTCGGTGGTGAGCGCTTGGCCGGTTGCCCGTGGGCAAGCAGAAACCCGAGTTATCTCCAGCAGATAAGCGCCGGCAGGAAAACACGGCAGCCCGGTTTGTCTGTAAACAAGTTCTTTCGCAAAAATGTCTGCCCGGGATGACTGGCAGGGAAAGTGAGGAGCCGGGAGCGTGCCAGCGTTTGGCTGGGGGACAGGGAGCGTCCGGCCGGGCATGGGAAAGAGGCGCTGCAACAAACGGCTCTGCCACTTTAAGCTGAGTTAAAACCCACACCGAGATCCACAGCGCTGCCGGGCCCAGGCGCAGCCGCTCGCTACAAATATATGAAGAAAAAGCCACCAAAATAGAAAATGTCATCATCGCTCACGGGGCGGCGAGAGCCGAGCGCAGCGAGCGGTGGCAGAGTGGGACAGGAAGTCTCCTCCCCCTCCCCGGGTAGTGCTGATCAAAAGGATGTAAAGCTTGTTTACAACATGTATGCAAAATCTAGTTGGGAAGAAGTCTGAGGGCTTTGCAGACTCGGGTGCACTAGGAACGAGTGGTGTCGTGTTAATGTGGGTTAAGCCTGCAGAGCTTGTGACCCAAAGTCGGAGAATTGTGGAGTATCCTGAGCTGGAAGGGACCCACAGGGATCCAGCTCCTGGCCCTGCACAGACAGCCCAGCAATCCCAGCCTGTGCCTGGGAGCATTGTCCAAAGGCTCCTGGAGCTCTGGCAGCCTGGGGGCCGTGCCCATTCCCTGGGGAACCTGGTCAATGCCCCAGCACCCTCTGGGGGAAGAACCTTTCCCTGCTACCCAGCCTAAACCTCCCCTGACACAGCTCCAGCTGTTCCCTTGGGTCCTGTCACCGTTCAGCAGAGCAGAGATCGGTGCCTGTCAAGTCATGGTCACGTTGTGCAAAGCAAGAAGAGGTGCCTGTCTCTGTGGGTTCCATCCAGTGGCTGCTTGGAATGCCTACTGGAAGCGTCCTGCACCCCTGCTAACAAACGCTGGCTGTCAGGAAATCCTGACAGTGCTCCAAGTGAATGGCAGGACCCAGTGGGGCTGCCATCCACGGGGTCGTTTTCCTTGGGGTGAGTGTTCTCTGTAGCACTGATGCCCCAAGGTAGAAAAGAGCATTTGGTATTGGAAAGATGAAGGGTTTGGAGCTGTTTCAGAGTCTGGAATGAAATGGCAAAGGTGCATCCAGGCTGATGGTGGATCAGGGATAGAATCTCTCATATTTGTGTTCACGGAACCAGGTGAGCTCCAGCAGTCTGAAGGGGCTCTGTGCAGCCTTCAGCCTCACTCACCTCTCTCTGCCTCGGCCAGAGGCATTTCCTTACCTCATCGGGAGTCTTAAGGCTTAATCCATTGTTTGTAAAGCTCCTTAAGATCCTTGTTTGGGAGTGCTGGAATCTGGCGGATTAAAACCAATTTATTTTTGTGTATCTTGTATAATGTGCATCTCAAAGACTTTCCAAGGAAGAAGGAGTTGTGAGCTGGATGGAGATGGAAGGTCCAGAAGGTAAACATGAGGGAGGAACAAAGAGGGGAAAAAGCCAAAGGCTGCTTCTCTGTGGTGGAGACTTGGCCATAAGGACGATGAGTTTCTAGCCCTGGAGGAAAGGGCTGGATAGCCCTGGAGGAAAGGGCTGGATGTAGTAGAGCTGTCTCCCTCTTAATGCCACTTAAAGGCCCATCTGGTCTGTGCTGCTGCCTCAGGAAGGGCAGTGGCAGCTCCTCCCTTGCTGTGTCTGTGTCCTTTGACTGGGAAGCAGGAATCTCACCTGTCCTCACCCAGTGCCTTTTGTCAGCTCTAAACACCAAATCTGCTCATAAGAATTAGTGTCCAGTGACCTGGACAAGGGGGATTTTTAAAACCAGGTCTAGGATGGTCAGCACTGCTGCTGTCCACCAGGGCAGCTGCCACAGCCTCTCCATCCCCAGAGCCTCATGTGCCACGTGTGACAAGCCAGGGAAGGGGTGACCCGGTGCTTTGGACACAGGTGCTGCCTTGGCTCTTGTGGGGAAGCAGAAACTGGTGATTAAATTCTTTCCCCAGGTGCAGGCCAGAGCACTGTGTAGGTGTGTTGCCATCATGTGACCCTTTGCACGTTACACACGGTGTTTGCCCATGTGAACTTGTTTGGGGTCACAGGACAGGAGTCGTAGCAGGATGTAGGACAGGTCTCCATTGGGATTTCTGGTTTGGGAGCCCACCAAGAGATGTCCTAAATCCTTGTGAGGTTACAAGCATCGAGGCAGTGGTTTCCAAATGATGTCAGAGCACACTTGAGACCCTCAGGATTCTGTTGTTCCTGTAATCCTACAGGATCTGCAGGATAGGAGAGCTCGGCAGGGGCAGCCATCAGCTGGTTCTGGTGGTAGCAGTGGTGTGTGGGGCTGGAGGTGCCCCAGCCAGTGCCGTGTGTTGGCAGGCAGGTGTAGGTGTGGTGCAGGAAAATTCCTGAGCTGTGGGTGTGCTGGAGCAAGGGAGGACGAGCTACCAGTGCCAAGGGCTGGGAACAGGCAGCGCCAGGTCCCTCTGGGAACAGCACTTGGTGGCATTGGGACACGACAGAAGGGATGCTCTGGGTCCTGGGACACTGCTGGTGTTGTGTCTTGGCACCATCAGGTTGGGTTTATCCCAAACCCAGCAATATTTGCTGTTCCCAGTCCCCTGGGATCAGAGCACTGAGTTATGGATTCTGTGGGGAGCGGGTGGGACGGGCTCCCCGCGTGGCCTCGCGCTCGCAGAGCTAATGGGATTAAAGGAGCATTCACTGGGAGAAGAAAAGAAGAGGCTGGGGGCTTCAATGGGGCTCACAAACCTCGTTTCATGCCTTGGGAGTGGGAAACACAGGCTATTGAGCTCAGCAAGGAGAAAGTTGGGAGCATCTGGTGGGGTGGAAGCCCTGCCCTGCTGGCCGCCAGCGCCGGGGCAGCTCTGGGTGGGTGTTTGCCTCCAAAACATCTGCTGCCCTCAGGTTTGGGATGAGCTCAGCTGGTACCCACCCTGCTCCCCTTGTTCTGGGAGGGTTACACATGGAGACATCTCTCCCTGCTGGAAGTGGCAGCTAAAGAATTGAAAATCAAAAATAAAGTACCAGATTCCTTAGGAGGGTTGCTAGTGGGAGGGGAGTTCAGGTTGTGGCTGTAGCAGCCCTTGCATCTGTAAATGTATAATTAGGCTCTCCTTTAGTTATCTCTTGGTTTGAAAATACCTGCTGTGGTTGGTCTGAATCTGTAGAAAAGCAAGAATTTACTTGGGGAAGTTCTGTCGTCTGTTTGCCGAGATCCTGCAGCAAGTCCTTGAAAAAAGTTCAATAATTTGAACTATTCTCCTATTTCTGTTGTCCTCACCTCTCTCCCTTATATCTGTGGCTCTCTTGCCTCATTCACTATTTCCTCCTTAAAACTCAGTTGCTTCACACTCCAGCTCACCTGTTCCTGTGCCGCTGGGCTTAGTACCTGCAGCTCCAGGTGCCTTTGCTTTACCCCCCACGATCCAGCACTTGGTGCTGCCTTCCCTGCATCCTGTCTCAGCTCAGAGTTATTTAACGGGAACTTGAAGGGCTGTTTGAGCTCTAGAACTAACATTTCCCTCCAAACACATTTTTTCCTTTTGTTCTGCTTGGTCTCGTGACTATCAAGTAGTTTAAATAAAGCTCTTTTTTGTCTCCTGCACCCTCAGCAGCGAAAGATGGGAGCTCTGAGCAGGCACCAACACTTGCACAGCAGAGAAATAATCCCAAACGACTGAATTTTCCCTCCCTGGTGACCTTGTGCATCCCCCGTGCCCAAGCCACTGCACAGCGTCGGAGCAAATGGAATATTGTGCATTTCAGGAGAATTTTTGCAGTCCTCAGGGTTAATCCAGAGCACGTGAAGAGCCTCAGAGCAGAGTTTTGTGAAGCTCCACTGCTGATAGCGGAGCCAGCAGCGGATATTTCAGGTTTTGCTGCTGTCAGGTGTAACCCAGCAGGTGCAGAACTCTGGGGCAGAGCTGCTGCAGCAGGAGGTGGGCTGGGGCTGCTGTAGGGAGGGACTGGGGATGAATTTGAGAGGGAATTGAGGTCTGTGTGCTGTTCACAAGGGCTCTGCCTGTTGTGGGGTTGGGGTGGGCCACGGCTGCACTTGCTGAGGTGGGAAGGAGCAGGGAAGAGGAGCTGGAGGTTGCATCAGAAATCTGCTACTGATCTGTTGTGAATGAGCAATAGCCAGTTATTCCCGGTGTCTGAGCCCCTTCCTCTGCTGGGATCTGTGGGTTTGTGCCCCTCTCTTTTTGCTGCTCTTCCCTGGAAGTGTCCAAGGCTAGGCTGGACTGGCTTTGGAGCAGTCTGTTCTAGTGGAAGGTGTCCTTGCCCATGGGGTGGAACTGGATGAGCTTTAAGGTCTCTTCCAACACAAATCTTTCTAGGATTCTGTGTTTCAGCCCCCCTGTGCTCCAAACCAACAGGCTGGAGATCTCCTTCCCTGCGATATCCCACCATGCTTTTATTGTCCTCTCCTTGACTTCATTATGTCTTGATCTCTGTAACCTGTTTAACATGTGTAAATACTGAAATGAGATTATCTTTAAAGAGCCCTTTATTAAAAAATGTACTGACCGTCCTAATCAGGAGAAATGTGCCCGTAGCTGCTTTTCTCTTTGCTGCATTTCCACAAGCAGCGAGGGCAGGGTGGTGAATCATCTCGCTGGGGTGACAGCTTGGGCTGCAAGCTGGGCAGGTTTCTTCACACACCGAGCTGACGTGATGCTCCCAAGTGTGGCACAACCTCCGTGGGAAGGTGGGCTCGCTCCCATGGGAGGGTCCCAGGGACACGTGCTCTGGCTGTGTTTGCAATTTAAACATCTCCAGACCTCAGTGATGTCTCAGTGTGGTGCTGGTGCCTGCTCAGCTGACAGCACCAGGCTTTTTGGGTGTGTTGCAGCAGTGCCCAGGGGTCTGTGCCCGGTGGCTGGCTGCTCTCTGGTAGGTGAGGAGGGCCCAGTGAATATCCCCGTCCCTTCCCCTCCCACACCAGCTCCGAGCAGGTGCAGCTGACATGGGACAACCCCAGTGTTGTGTTGCTGCATCCAACCTCCCTGCCCAGGGCTTCACCCCACAGCCCCTCCCTGGGGAGGGGGTTTAGGGCACAGGAAGGTGGGGCACAGCCAGCGTGGGGAGCTGGCAGGGCACAGCCTTCCCTGGGCACAGGGGATGTACCAAAAATGGCTTTGGGCATTTTGCATGGGCATTTTGGGCCCTGCCATGAGAATGATACGTGAGGGGCTCAGATGAAGCTGCCGCTGTGTGTGATTTAACGAGCTGCAGTCATGGGAGTTGGGTGTTTGGTGTGTAGAGCAGGGCCAGGAGGGCAGGGGGGCCTGGAGAGGCACCCAGGGCCACCTGAAGAGCAGCCGGGGGTGCCGTGCCAGGGGTGCCGTGCCAGGGGTGCTGCCTGTCCTCGTCACTGAGCACTGGTGTCAGTCCTGCCCTTTCCTGAGGCCTCGCAGGCAGCTTTCCCTCAGGGATTGCTGGAAAGTCCCCACATCCATGTGCTGTTTATCACAGGCTGAGCAGGGTGGTCTCGCTGCTTTTCCATCGGTGTTTATTGCTGGAGCTGAGGAGCCTTTTCCGTACGCTTCTGGTGGAGCCTTCAGCGCGTGAGGATGATCAGAGAAGAGGTTTTTTTTTTTTTTTTTTCCCCCCTTGTAAAATATATTCCAGCTCCAGTTTGTAATGTGGCGAGAGGGGGAGCGAGAGAAGGGAACAACAGCATTAGCGGATGTAGAAGTAGCTGGAATGAGAAGCTTTTGTGCCATTAATAACAGTCCTGGCAGGCAGCCAAGGCTGGGAGTGTGGGATTAGCCTGAACAATCAAGACTGCAGGATCAAAACAAGGAGGCAGGAACAGCGAGGTCACACTGCTGCCATCTGCGCTGCCGCAGTGGTGGGAGGGAGCGGAAGAGGGGGATGCTCTGGAGGAGCGGAGCGATAGCGCAGGCAGCGGGGGGCCACCGCCCCCAGAGCGGCCCCGGGCCCCTGCCGGGGGCTCCGGCCCGGGGGCTTCACCTCCTGCCCGCCGCAGGCGCTTCCCGAGCCCCGCAGGGGAAGGCAGGAGGCTGCGGCGCGGCCCTGTTAGGAAATGGCTTCTGAAAAACCAGCGGCGGCTCCTTGGGGCTCGGCCCAGCGTCTCCAAAGGGCGCTGGAGGCATGGGGGGGTTTGGGATGTGGGGTGTCCGTGTGGCGGTGCCGGGGGCTCGCCCCAGCCGGGTTGTGGCTCCATCTGGTGACCCGGGGGTGGGCAGAGGTCAGCGGCCGGGTTTGGCCGCAGCCTTGTGTGGGTGAAGCGGCCGTGTCCGTGCCCGGCGTGGGGTGAGCCGGCCTTGCCGGGGGCTCCGCGTGTGCCTTTGCATCTCCCTTCCCCACGAGCCGCTGGAGATCACAGCTGAAAGGCGATTTTGGAAGCAGATGGAGGCAAATCTCGTTCTGCTTCGCTCCGGCCTCCATCAGCCTTGGCTGGAAAACCTTCCAGGAGCATCGGAGGCAAAAGGATTCGCGTCAGTTGTGCCGCTTCTCCTCTCTTTCTCTCTGACCCAGTAAATCTCGCTGTCCTGTGAATGTAAATACAAAAGCTGAAGCGCGAGAGAAGCAAAGCAGTGTCCCACAAACAGCCTCCCAGCTCTTGCTAAAAATATCTCGGTGCGGTGCAGTAACTCCCAGGCATTCTTTTGTCTGACTGCTTTTGAATTCCCTAATTGAAGTTGGTTGGAGGGCAGTGCACCAGCTTCCTGAATAGCTCAGATGTTGATTGTGAGTTAAAAAACAAGAGCAAAATTGTTTTTCCTTTGTGCCGCCGCGCTTTTATTTACCTTCCCCCTCCCCTCCCTCATTTTTAATCTCTGGGGTTTTTTTGGTTTGTTGTTTTTTTTGTTTTTTTTCCACTTGCAATTTTATTTTGTGAGACAAGCGCATTAAACCCGGCTGTGGGGAAGGGGCCGGGAGGCAGCAGAGCAGGAGGACACAGCTTTGGGTACGTGATGCCACGTGCGCCTCGGAGCCGGGGCTCCGTCGGAAACGTCCGGGCTGGCGCAGAGATGCCCTGCAAATGGAGCTTAACGTAGTAGGAAGTGTTAATAATATTCCTAATTGCCTACTAATAACCAAATCTGTGGAATTTGGCAGCAACTGGGATATAGTTTTTTTCTCCTGCAATCTGTCCGTTCCCTCCAGAAAGAACGGAGTTGCTTCCCTGACACGCAGCAGCGAATCTTGAATTCACTGGAGTTACTGGGGGGAGCTTTCCAGGTTCCACGTGGCCTCAAACCCATCAATGGAGCTTTCAAGGGTGCTTCCCTGGATGAGAGCTGCCATGTTTTGGTCCAGCGCTCCAGATTTAGCGGAGGAAGGATAAAACCAGGCTGTTTCCCTCCTTTCTACCTTTTTTAGTGTTATTTTTCATTTGGACCTGGGACCTGAGAAGTCCAGGCGGTCCCAAAAGGCTGCTGGAAGCACACACGGTGTGTGCAGTTGTCTCTCCTGGCCATCCAGGGATAGTTCCTGGGCTCCCATGGGGACAGGGAGGAAAAGTTTGTGACCAGTAATTTGTGATAAGTCATGGCCAGTCCAAGAATCTCCCCGGAATATTGACATAAATGAAATAAATTGGAATATTTGGTATATATTGGGTAAAAGGGATAAACCATGAATATACTCTGACCTCTGGCAATCTCAGACACAGACGTTGCATTTACCTTAGTAAAGGTTTGAAATTATGATGGAGGTTGGAGAGAAGCTGAATCAGATGCTGCTTCAGGAGCCAGAATTTATTCAGGCTCTCCGTGGTGGGAGACATTTCGTAGCTGCTCAGCAGCAGCAGCAGCAGCAGCAGCAGCAAAACAAGCACAAATTTTTCTGTCTTCAGGGATAACTGCAGTGAGGCCTGTGGGGGAGGGCTGTGCTGGGACTGGAATACCTCTCTAGAAAACCTCCCCATCCCCTGCACAGCACCAGGCCCCAAAACTCCCCCAGCACGTGGGGACGGGGCTGGCCTGGGGGGCCCGTGGGGGAGCCAGGCTCCTCTGGTGCTTTCCTTGGAAATGGAGCATCTTCCCAGCCACAGAGATGTGAATGGGCAGCCTGTGAGCCCGGTGTGCTGCTCCTGCCCTGCTGTACAGGAGGATGAGTCTGGGAAGAGCAGAGTCCTGCCTGTGCTCACCCTGCTTTTGGCGTGGTGATGGGAGCCAGGTGCCTGATTTCCCCCCCTTTTCTTGCTGCTCTTCTCACAGGCTAAAGGACTCTGCAGCAGAGAAATGCCCTTATGGATGCCCCATCCCTGGAAGTGTCCCAGGCCAGGCTGGATGGGGCTTGGAGCAGCCTGGCCTAGTGGAAGGTGTCCCTGCCCATGGCAGCGGGTGGAACAAGATGAGCTTTAAGGTCCTGTCCAAACCCTGCCATCCTGGGATTCTTCGGTTGTCCAAAACCTCCCTTCCTGTTGGTGCCTGCTACTTGTGGGAAGTCTGGGCCTGGCTTGGTGGCGTGGGGCTGGATCTGAGCTGTGGAGCAGGATCACGGCACCACGGTTGTGTCCCCTCCGCTCAGCTCCCAGGTTAACATTTAACCTGTCTGGGTTTCAGTCCCTGGGGTTGTTTGGTGTTTCAGGGCACTTTGTGTGGCTCTGAGCAGCCCCTTGCAGAGGCTGGGCTTATCGGCTGCGCAGGAATGCGAAGAATTCCTGGGGAGGAAGATGAGTTTTCCCCGTTCCCAGTGGAGGGAAACCAAGCCTGGGCAGGTGACACGGTGATGTTTTATACACACGGCAGCTCCCAGCTTTGGGAGCCTCCGTTCACTTCCCACCTGGCCAAAACATTTTGGCTCTGCCTGTGAACTTTAGAGGGGAGAGAGCTCCAGTGGAAAAGTTGACGCGGCTTTATCTGCGGCGCAGCCTCTGCGATAGAGGAATCCGAGCCCTGGCTTATGTCAGGCTGGGAGCTCTCCCCTTCCCTTCCAGCAAACTGCATTCCGTTGCCTTGGAGCCGCTCCTTCATCGGGGGCACATCCTTCAAGGAGCGTGGTCAAGAATACGGGCCTGGGTTCATTTGAAATACATCTTGAATTCCCCCATGGCTCTCTTTGTTAGCCCAATGTCTTGTTGAATGGTCCTCCTTGGAGTGCCACAGCATTCCCAGCATCCCTCCTCCAGAAACTTCAGCCCTTGCCTTCAGCGTGCAATTATTCTTGCAGGAGTCATTCAGGTCATCCGTTCTCCTCGTGCAGTAAGTGACGCCTCTACCCATGACTGATGCTGAACACAGTGCGGGGTCACCTTACCCAGCGCTCCGTGCCCGAGGCTGCTGTTGCAGTGCGCCTGAACAGGCTCCCAAACTTCCTGCCAGCGGTTTGTCAGCGGGGGAAAAACCCTGGAAGTCAATTTGCCAGCAGTGCCCAGACCCCCTGGTTGGTTTGGCACGGTGGGGATGTCCCGGCTCAGCCTGGCGAGGGGGGAACCGCTGCTCCCCTCGCACCGTAACCCCCATAACTGACCCGAAACAGCGGCTCCGGGGTCAGGCTGACATCTGGCACCGCAGCCAGCAGGGGAGGGAGGGGGAATGCTGCCTGCAAGGGAAGGAGCTGGAGGAGGAGGAGGGGAAGGACAGAGCCGGGAGCTCCTGAAGCTCCAGGGTGAGACATTAAGCAGGAGAAGGGGCAGGATGTAATGCTCAGTGATTTTTGCGAGTGGCCGAGGGCTGGCTCGGGGCTAAGGGCAGCTTGTTTGCAGCCAGGCACTGCAGATAACAACAACAACAACAGGGGCAGTTAATTGCCATCTCTCCATCGCGCCTTGGTCTGTGTTTGTCTCGGGGCAGGATGCGTTTGCAGATGGATTTTGGAAGTAGCCGGGGATCAGATGTGTTTTGTTCTTTGGTTTTGCTCGCTGTCGGTGCTCCGTGACGCGGAGCTGCCTCTGCCTTCAAAGGCCACGGTTAATGTTACAATTTCCTTCCTGCTATGAGCTGCTGTTTTCTCTGCTCACACCTTTCTGGAAGCCTTTCAGGCTACAGTATTCCCTACTTGGGTTTGTATTACAGGAGTCTTTTTCTGGAAGAGTTGAGAAAAATATTTTCCTTTTTGCTTTGCGTACATAAAGAAATGATGTCCTGTTCACCTGCTAAAACCAGCCCAAGGTTTCAAGTGGCCAAGCCTGCTGTGGTGTGTTCTGGTGAGGAAAAACATTCCCCCAAGTGGAGAAGCTGTTGCTGCTGAAGCAGAGCTTTAGGGTTGATGGTGTGTTGTCCTGGTCAAAATCCTCTCCCCTGGGTCTTGGGGGTGAGGGTTCCCCTGCTCCCAGCTTCCATCCATTTCTTCGTGGAAAGGGTTGTCAGGAATTGGAAGGGGCTGCCCAGGGAGATGGTGCAGTCCCCATCCCTGGAGGTGTTCAGGGACTGACTTGAATGTGGCACTCAGTGCTCTGAGCTGGGTGACAAGGTGGGGATTGGTCACAGGTTGAACTCGATTTTGGAGATGTTTTCTTTTCCAGCCTAAATGATCCTGTGATTGTGGAGTTGCCTGAAAACCCCTCATCCTGTCACGCTCTCTGTAGACAAACAGGGCTGTTGTACCTCTGACAGCTGCCACTTTAATGCTCTGGAGTTGCATTTCCTTGCAGGCTGCTCAACCTCACCAGGCAGCTTAGGACAGAAAATCCAGGTTCCTTTAAAAACCATTGGAAATGAGTTCCCAGGTTATTCTAAGGTAAATCAATAATGCCTGTAATCTCCCTGACTGGACTGAGTGACCGAGCCAACAGTTCATTTAACCACATTTTGTTTTTTTAAAGCACTTTCAAAATCATCCCTGTTGATTCTGATTTCTCGCTCTGAATTGCTGTTATGAAATTCTCGGGCAGCGTTTGGTTCTGGGCGCTGCCAAAACCTTGGTAATTCCCTCAGCCCCGTGCCTGGGACTGGAGTCACTGCAGGGCTGAGCCTGCACTGGCTCCCAGGGAGCCACAAAATCCCTGCAAGTTTGGGAGTGGTGCTGGTCTGGAGAAAGACGTCTCCTTCTCAGTGTTGCACTGATGGGTCTTGCTGATTTTTAATTTATTTCTAATCAGCTTTAATAAGGGATTTGTCCTTTCTCAGAGCAAATGCTCCAAAACTTGTGAAGCTTCCAAGCTAAATGTAAGAAAGAGTTATAAATGGTGCTTTTTAGGTACAGATTTGAGGCTATTCAGTGAATTTTTGTGGTACTTTGTCTCATGATAGTCATCTTTCTGATTCTCTAGTAGGAGCCTTGCAACCAAGGTTTATCATCTGATGGAAACTCAGACTTATTTAACAGCATTTGAACTGCCAGGTACTGAAATAATGTCTTGAATGGGGTAAGACTTGGCTTGATACAGGGCTGTGGTCTTGGAAAACCTGTAATTCCTCTCCCCCCACGGTTATTACTATCAGATTTTTCCCTTTAGCTGTGGCACGGAGAAGACTGAGTTGCTGGAACATGATCTATTTTGATTACTAAAAAATCTCAGCGCTGCTAATTTAGTCAGTTGGTACGTTACGAACGTAGAGTCTGTGTGTTCAAACTGTTCTTGGGGTTTGGTTTTTTTTTTTTGTTTTTCTTTTTTACTTAATAAGTTCTCTAGATAGTTGCCATGGAAATAATCCTGGATTCAGGGAGGATGTGAAGGCCCCGAAGACGCGGTGGCAGCCGCGTGTGGTCTGCACGTTCCGGGCTTGGCTCAGTGACACAGCCCGGTGTTGTGACTGGCTCTGGGATGGGAACCAGCTCGTTCCTCCCCTGGCTGTCCCAGTTCCCCCTCTTGGCGTTTTGGGCAGAATCTTCCTGATTTTCACAGCACAGAAAAGCTGAAGAAAAGGCTCACTGGTGTTTTTCAAGGCTAATTGTTTTTCTGTCTTGTCTTTGCCTTAATCACACTAATGTGGAAAGGTTTGGCTGTTGCTTTTGGCTCACCTGGGCCTCTGTGGTTGCTGGGGGTCTGTGGCTAATTTGGGGAGATTCCCCTTGCTCCACGCCTGGAGCACTGGGAGCTGTGCTGGATGGGACCTCAGCAGGAACCTCCCCTGGGCCCCTGTTTGTGCAGCAGAAGAACCAGCCTGCTTCCTCCAGGCCTGAGTTTTCTTTTTCCACAACTTCCTTGTTGTGCAGATGTTGTGTTTTTGGTGAAATCTGTGTGTGTGGTTTCCAGGCACTGTCATCAGAATGTGTTTTGTGTGGCTTAAACCAAACCTGGGCACTTCTGGCTTGCAATAAGGCAGGCAATCCTAATTGCAGGAAAATTCAGATTATTTTCCTGGCTTTACGACTTGAGAAAATGCCTTATTATTTAAGCTGAAATTGACTTTAGTTTATGGCATGGGACAGATATTTGAGCTCTGTGGATCCCATTGATCTGTGGGGCAGCACCAAGCACAGGAGTGGCCAAAGTAGCAACTCATCTTCTTGTACCAGATTTCTGTTGGAGTGGTATCCAGGAGAAACATCTCCTGCAGTGATGGAGACCCCGAGTGATGGAATTCCAGATTGGTTTGGGTTGGAAGAGACCTTAAAGCTCATCTGTTCCAACCCCTGCCATGGGCAGGGACACCTTCCATTATCCCAGGGCACTGTCCAACCTGCCTTAAGCAGCTACAGTTGGAATTTAATTGCTTTGATGTTGATATCAGGCCAAATGAGGGACGGATTTCCAGAGTCTGAAGAGTTGTTGTGGTAGGTTTAATTTGGGGCAAACAGTGGAGGAGGTGTGTTGTTAAGTTTTAGGGGAAAAGCCTTGGAGAGTGGTTTTCCTGCATGGTGGCCCAGCACAATGGGACACTGCCCCTTCCTCAGTGGTGAAATGCAGGTGGATCACAGAATGCTTTGGGTTTAAAGCTCACCTTGTTCCATACCTTGTCAGTGCACTTCTAATCCCAGCTGTAAGAACATACGAGAGATTTACTTTTTTCAACGTGTATCTGTATATTCTTTTTTTTCTGGAGAGCTGAAGTGCCCTTTCTCCTCCCCCCCTCTTATTTGCATCTGTTATTGAGTAGCTCTTGCTGGAATGTGTAGGAAGCCATGCAGCACAGCCTGCCCTTCGTGTGGCACGGAAATGGAGATGGAGATCCCACGACTCCACCGCCATCCCACCCCTCACCCCCGAGCACGCCCGCCCTGGATCACTCTGTATCTCAGTCCAGTGACCGGGGGAATCTCAAAGGCAGGTTTAAAACAGCCAAGTCAGCACCTTAACAAAGATGAGTGAGGCCCCACCAGCTCGCTGCAGACCCCACCTCCCCATCCCTATTCCTATTCCAGGCAGCAGCTCTGCATCCTTTTACGCTGCGCTGGGTGTATTAAATTAGGGAGCAGAGTGACAGCTGGGCAGGAGCTGGGAACAATGCAGATAAAGTTGGCTTTCAGTGCTGTGACCCTCTCCAGGCTGCACGCCAGGAGACTATAAATAATTGATAGGAGCAGCCACCCTGGCCAGCACGCTAATGTACCGCGCGGCTCCGGCGGCGAGCGGAACTGCGCTCCCCATTACATCACCCGGGCTCTCCGACCGGCAATGTCATTTCTCTGCTTTTAAATAATAAATTGCACTGGGAGTTGAAACACTCCTTCACCCCATTCAAGCCTACCAGGGTGTGCAACTACACAGATGAATTTTACAGATGGTAAAATAAATTTTGTATCGAGCTGAAGAGAGTTCCTCGCGGCAGGAGTTCGGCCCCGAGGATTCGCCCCCGATCGGCGATGGGTTGTGGGGTTCAAAGGCAGCTCCTGGTGGTGTTGGATCTGGCTCGTTATCTGGAATGACTTTGAAGCTTGACTTGGGGTTACTGGGCGAAGTTCACGGGTAGTTTCGGGGGTAAAGTTCTCCGCTGTTGCAAGTCAGAAAATCCCCCTTGGCCGTGTCCGTGAGCGAAGGCGTGCGAGTGGCGCGCGCCGGCTCGGCTTCCGCTTCCAACGGCTGCAGCTTCCCAGCAGTGAAAACAGCCTGATGTAACCCAAACCCCGAGATCTCTCCCTGGAGTCTGTCTGTAACCTCCTGCTTACCCACAGATATGTGGAGAAAAGCTAAAATGTGCTTTGGCTAATTGTAGAATCAGAGAATGGTTTGGGTTGGAAGGGACCTTAATGTTCATCCAGTCTCACCCCCTGCCATGGGCAGGGACATGTTCCAGTAGCCCAGGTTGCTCCAATCCCTGTCCAACCTGGCCTTTCCAGACTCTGGGAACAGTGACTCTGACCACAGGGGGACACTTTCTTGGTGGGCCTTTTCAGCTTTTAAAGCTCATTTTTGTGGAGCACCAAGGATTTTGAAAATATAATTAAAAGAAATAAACCCTGTGAGTACTAGACTAGAATCCAGTAGGAACTGGGCAGGTTGTGGTGCCCTGTTCCTGATACATTAGTGGTGAATAAATAGAGGATCTAACCAGAGAGGAGTCAGGAGAAAATGAGTGAAATTCTGGGAAAACTGAGAGCAAGGACCTGCAGTGCGTGACCAGAGCAGCAGGACACAAAGGTGAAAGATGCTTTGCTCAGCACTGAGTGTGACGTCGAGTCACAGACTCCATTAGGTTGGGAAAGACCTTTAGATCATTGAGAGCACCTATGCCCCCAGCACTGCCAAGGCCACTACTAACCCATGTCCCTAAAGTGCCACATCCACACGGCTCTTAAGTCCCTCCCAGGGATGGCGACTCCACCACTGCCCTGGAAAGATATTCAGGACTTCCAGGAATTATCTGTCCCGTGAGTGCATCTTGCAAGTCTCAGAATCTATGCAGGCTGACTGAAAAGGGTGGTTTGTCACCTTCCAGAGAAAGGGACTTAGGGAATGATGATTTCCAAACCAGGAAGTGAGCGATGGCGCAGAGCTGCCTAAGGAAGCGTAAGCTGCTTACGGTGGATTAGATGAGTGCCTGCTTAGCTCTGCAATTAGAGAGGGAGATGGTGTGATAAATCATGAGTAACCAGCTTACCTGTCCCGTGATGTTGTTTATCTCCAGGCACATGTGCTCCAGTTTCCATAGGTGGGGAGCATCTGCCTTTAAAGGAGTAGGTCTGGAAAAGAGGATGTGCTCTCTGTACAGTTTTCTGGAGTTTCTTTGCTACCCTTGAACATCAGGTTTGCCCTGCAGTGAAGCTCTTTCCAGAGGAGCCCAGATGTGTGTCACCGATTTGGGCTCACACTGTCGGGCTGGTTTGTGTTTTCCAAGAGGTCCTGGGCTGCTGGTCTGAGGCCATGGCCCATGAGGGTGGTGGCACCAGCTTCTGTGTGCTCTTCTTGAGCCCATCCCGTGTCCTGCTGCTGCCATCCATGAGCTGCCCTGTGCTGGGACCTCACGGGAGGCAGGAGGGCCGTAGCAGGGGAAGGTGTTTTCCAGGGGTGCTGGGCTGCAGCAGCATCTTGGCCTTGCCCAGGCTCCTGAGAGGATCCCGTGGTCTTCAGCTGCCCTGGTGGTGCTTGTTCACTCCAGCTGCACAGCCAGAACAGCCTGCACAGCTCTGGGGTGTTGCTGACGTCGGTCTGTAAATACTCTGGACACAGGAAAGCTTTTATTGGGCATAATGTGTGAAATATTGAATCTGTTCCTTGCTGACGGTTGAGCTCTGGGTTACCCACCTGCCTGTGCCTCCAGGCAGTCCCTGCCAGCCTCCGGTGCTGGGAGGACACAAATCCCAGCGCCAGCAGTGCAGAGCTTGCTTTTCCCATCCCAGGAACTCTGCCACATCCTCCCTGCAGTGTCTCCTCCATCTCTCCCAGGTGTACAGCTCAGCAAACACATTGAGAGCACTGCAAGATTCTGGCCAGCTTTGGAGAGCTGGTTGATGGGAGAAGTGATTGTTTTCCAGGTAACCAGCACAGCCTGTGCACGGTGCTGTAAACAGTGTGACTGTTGTAACTGGTGCTTTCCCAGGTGGTGGTGACAGGTGACTTGTGCTGGCTGGCCCTGGGGAATGGTGTTCCTCAAACTGAAATATCCGTCTGGAATTTTAGAGTCTCTGTGGAGGTTTGACTCTGAAGGCTCAGAGGTGCACAAACTGTGATACAGGCTATGGAAGGGGGCTTCCAGAGTTAGGGAATAGGTGAGAAGGATGCCAAAGATTCATCATGGAATCCCAGACTGGTTTGGGTGGGAAGGGACCTTAAATCTCATCCAGTTCCACCCCCTGCCTTGGGCAGGGACACCTTCCACTAGCCCAGGTTGCTCCAAGCCCCATCCAGCCTGGCCTTGGACACTTCCAGAGATGGGGCAGCCACAGCTTCTCTGGTCAACTTGTGCCAGGACCTCCCCACCCTGACAGGGAGGAGTTTCTTCCCAGTGTCCCATCTAACCCTGCACTCTCATCCCAGGGAGCTGAGGACACACTGGTACCCTCAGCCCCTGCTCCTGCCAGCAGCAGAGCAGGGAGCAGGAGGTGCTTCCCACACTGGCCATTCCTGCTGGCCCCATCCCCTTCTTCCCCTGTGCCTGCCAGGAACTCCATCCTTCCCTGCAGCTCACCTTCCTGAGCTTGGGAAAGGGCCTGTGCTATTCTTAGCAGCTCAGCAGAAGATGCAGGCAAGAGCCTTTGATGGAGGGAGCAGGAGTAACCATGGCAGTCTCCCAGAATGGGGAACCGTGGATTACAGACATTAAAAGGCATAAAGCAAATAGCAGGATTATCCTTGGTGGTGGTTTTTCAGTGAGCAGAAGGCACTACTTGATTCCCGTGTTTAGGTGAGGCACTGTAAATTACCTGCAGTTAAAAAATAATGCTAATTAAATTCAGATGCAATAACGATTAACACCGCTGCTCTCAATGCACTGGATTTCCTCGCGGCTCTAATTGACAGAGAAAAAGCCCCGACCCTACCTGGGAAAAGGAGGGGGGATTCTTGCTTCTGGCTCCTTGCAGGATCCTCCTCCTGGTGCAGTTGTCAAGTTTGCATTTCCCCTTTCCCTGCCTTATTATTTTTATTTTTAATGCAAGGCACTTCACAGAATCACAAAATCATTGAGGTTGTGAAAGACCTCCAGGATGATCGAGTGTGACTGATCCCCACCTTGTCACCAGAGCACTGAGTGCCACGTGCAGTCATTCCTCCAGTCTTGGGGACTCCAACACCTCCCTGGGCAGCCCCTGCCAATGCCTGACCATGACAAAATTCCTCCTGGTATCCAAACTGAACCCTCCCTGGCACAGCTTGGGGCCATTTCTCCTGGTCCTGTCCCTGTTCCTGGGAGCAGAGCCTGATCCCCCTGGCTGTCCTCTTCTGTCAGGGAGTTATGGAGAGCCAGGAGGTCTCCCCTGAGCCTCCTTTTCTCCAGGCTGAACCCCCCTGGTTCCCTCATCCTCTCCTGGTGCTCCAGCTCCGTTCCCTTCTCTGGACACTCTCCAGCAGAATCAGGGCAGCTGGATTTGCCAGTGACCAGAGCTGGGATCCAGGAGCTGCTCCAAAGCTTTGCCCACATGCAGGTTCCTCGTGCCTGTGTGTGGTGGGTGCTCACACCCAGCCCCAGCACCTCCCTGCCCTGAGCAGAAGGCACCGTGACCTCCTCCTTGCCTTGGTTTTCCAGAGGAGAGGGGAAGGAGCCGGGTGCTCTGGGCCTCTCCCGCGGCGTTCCCGGGCTTCGCTTAGCATGCGAGCGGTGTTCTCTGCGCGGCAAATTCCGCTTTCAACCCCAGCGAGTGCTGAGGCTCTGCCTAAATGGGCCTGCTAAAGATATTTTTTGACATTTGAAAATCCTATTAAGGCCGTTCCTCCGTCTCCCCTCGCTCCCTCCCCGCTGCCAGCTCACCGCGGAGGCTCTGCAAAGGTTTCTTTAGGCGGCCGGGTCACGTCCCGCACAACGGGCCTCGGGAATATGGGTCACAACGAGACGAGGGGAACAAAAACTATATTGTCCTCGTGTCTTACGCTGATGGCTGATTGAGGGACTCCCTGAACGGACAGTTTAGGGTCTTAATGAGGTACCAAACATGAGGTAATTCAGAATGTGCCCCTTTCAGGCGGCCGGCTCGACGCGCGGCCGGCCAGGAGCGGCTTCCTCGCTCCTGCTTCTGCTCCAGCTCCTCTTTTCCAAGGGCACAGGCCTGGCAGCACGTCCTTGGAGCAGAGTTTGCCATGGCTCCCGTTCCTGCGTGACTCACTGGTGAAGCCCGTGAGCACATTGTTGATTTTCTTATTTACAAATAATTCTCTTAAGTTGAAGCTGTTACTCATTGACTTTAAAAACGCACGGCCGGAGGCTGGAGCTGGTCCCTTTCAGCCTCATGTTGCAGCTTCTTCTCCAGGCTCTGTAAAATTAAATTTAAAGAAGGATTTCTATCAAATCCTCGTATTCTGGGAAATTCCTGAAACCGAGAGCAGCCTGCAGTGGGACAATCACCAGTTGTGCTGGTAGGTGTGTAATTACCCAGGTTTTGGGGAGCGGGGATGCAAACAAGTTTGCATACATTGAATTACAGGCGGTGTTTTAATAGTATGTTTTTTAGGTCTTGGCTCGGATCCAGAATTTTTTCGTGCTATTATCCTCTATTTACAGCTTTCAGAAATCAGCTGATGTCACTGCACATATGTTTAGAGCCGTTGCTAAGGTGATTAGCTCCAGAATTCAACGCCTACGCAGCGCTGATGAAAGGCTGAGAAACTGCTCGGCAGCGTCTGTTCAGAGCTTTGTCGGCTTCAACTATTAAGAACCATAAAACAATATTACCCAATTTTAGGGTAAATACGTTGGCCTTGACTGATAATCGTGCATCAGGTTCTACAGGAGCAGAGGCTTTATCTGGCACGTTTAACTAAGCCTTGGAACATTTGTCACTGGGAAGGTGTTTTAAAATCACTCGGTTCCTCATTTCCATGAGCCTGTGCAGGGTTGTGAGTTCAGGGTTTCCTCTGCCCGGAGGTGACAATCCAGGCCCAGGCCAGATGTCTGCTATGTGTCCCATGGGCAGGGACACCATCCACTATCCCAGGTTGCTCCAAGCCCCATCCAACTGTCACCACTCTCACAGGGAGGAATTTCTTCCCAGTATCCCATCCAGCCCTGCCCTCTGGCAGTGGAAGCCATTCCCTGGGTCCTGTCCCTCCAGGCTGTTGTCTGAAGTCCCTCTCCAGCTCTCTTGGAGCCCCTTTAGGCACTGGAAGGGGCTCTAAGGTCTCCCCAGATTCTTCTTTTCCCCAGGCTGGACACCTTCAGCTCTCTCAGACCCAGCAGGACCCAGTCTCTAGTGGCAGTCTGTCCTCTGGAATAGAAATTAAAGTCATTTACCTTCCTCTCCCCTTGCAGACAGTGATATCAAGTTGCCTTTCTCACCGGGACTGGGATCCTCTTACCTGCCCAGCTCCTGCTCCCACAGCAGCACAAGAATACCTTTATTCATGGTGGAGAAGCCATGAAATACAATCAAGTTGCCCACAGCCTACACCAAAAATGGGCTACCAGGTTGCATTTCATGGGTGAAAACTCTATTTCTGTTTAAGTCAGTATATTAAATGCATGTGGAATATCTTCTTTGCGGTTCAAGGCATGTTAATGTCCTTCAAAAAATGCAAAAATTAAAAACGTACCATTTAAACTACAGAAAGATGTAGATATAGATGTTTTTTTGCCCCACTCATCTAGTGCACAGCATGTATTGTAGATGT
This sequence comes from Sinosuthora webbiana, assembly GCA_013397395.1. Classification (NCBI taxonomy): domain Eukaryota; kingdom Metazoa; phylum Chordata; class Aves; order Passeriformes; family Sylviidae; genus Sinosuthora; species Sinosuthora webbiana. Next base: position 353,904 of record VXBN01017336.1, on the reverse strand, counting down.
TCACAAGCATTTTTTTTTTTTTTTCCCTGGGAGTTTGCTGCTCTCCCACTGATTATTTTTTCCTTTCCTTTTTTAAAGGAATCTGGCTAAGGCTTGACCTAGTTTGGCTGTCATCACACCGTGAACAGTGCAAGCCTTCACCTAACATAGCTCCCTATATTTTTGTTCTGTAGGCTGTGCAAAAAATAGCCACGCACAGCCAACAGCTGGGGGGGACCAGCAGCACAGGGTTTTTGCGAGGAGCAGGGCTGGGAAGGTGCTTTGGCATCAGGGATGTCTCCAGGAGCAGACTCTGAACCTCATCTCTGGGGTGGGAGCCTTTGAGGGGGGTTGTAAACGAGGAGGAGGGACAGGGACTTTGGACAAGGCTGGAGGGACAGGACAGGGCTTCCCACTGCCAGAGGGAGAGTGCTGGGCTCTCTCCTGCCATCCCCTCCAGCCTGCCCCTGGTTTGTCGGGACATTTGGCAGCTCCCAAGAGCCTGTCCCATGGGTGGGTGACGTGGGGACCTGCATGTGGCAAGGGGCTACACCCTCCGGGAGATTTGAGCTTTCCTTCTGGGAATCCAAATATAGCTCCGTGTGATCGAGTGCTCGCGAAGAAACGGAGTAATCCATACTTGGGACGAGTCCAGGGCTTAAAATTCCTGACAGGCTCTTTCCCGGGCTCGGCAGCAGGTCCTGCACTGAAGGCGCTCTGAGAGTCAAGGTCTTTGCTGCCGATGGTTTCATGTGGACAATGAGCATCACTTAGAAGTGGCTGTTTCACTGCATTCGTTTCACTCTCGCTTTCCAAAGAATCCTTGTGATCCATTCAGGCTCCTCCCTTGGGATGCTAATGGACTTCTGCTGGGATTTTGTTGTTCCTGTGAAGCACCAGGTCTCATGTGCAGAGGCTGGAGATCTGCTGTGCCCTGAGACAATGCCCCCATTGAGGGCCCGGCTCCAGGGGAGGGGAGGGGCAGGTCTGATGGCAATTAGTGTGCAAAGCCGCTCCTTTGCTGATCGATGCCTTTGCTGGGTGTCCAAAGTGCTGAGCTGGTCATTCCGGGGTTCCTGCACTAAACCAAACGTGTTCCTCTGGCACCTTTTAGAAAGCAAGGGAAAAAAAAAAAAAAATTCCCCAGGTCACATCTCAGCAAGAGCAGAGCATCTGCAAGAATCGTGGTGGGAGAGAGCGGCCGCAGCTGGTTTGGAGCAGCCTTTTTGGAAGGAAAACCTGCTGTAAATAGTGCCTGGGCTTCACATCCTTCATCTGTGGGGTTGGGGGGACTGGCTGCAGTGGGTCAGCAAAAGGTGCTCCCATGGGATGAGGGTGGTGAGGGGCTGCCACAAGTTGTCCAAAGGAGCTGTGGCTGCCCCTGGATCCCAGGAAGTGTCCAAGGCCAGATTGGACAGGGCTTGGAGCAATCTGACATAGTGGAAGGTGTCCCTGCCCATGGCAGGGGGTAGAATGAGGTTAATGTCCCTTCAACCCAGAGCGTTCCAGAATTCTGTGGTTTAATTTGCACTTGTACATCCTTAGCAGAGGACTAAACAAGCCGTGTTTTGCTGTAACTCCAATGCCAGAATTTCCAGCGTATGCCAGCGCTGTGGGATGTGCTGTGTGCACAGGCTCAGTGTGGCAGGGCAGCTCTGCTGTGTCCTGGCACAGTGTGGTGGCACCTGTGACATCCTGCATTTTACAGGAAACCCCTGGATTGGGAGCCACGTGGTCTGTCCATATCCCAGCCTGCCCATACCCTGCTGAAGGGAACAATCACACTTTGTGTTTCACAAGCTGTTTTTAATCTCCTGGCTCAATCCCAGTCACGAGGCTCTGAGGTGAAAGGGCTTAGAGAGACCGACACGAATCGTGACCATCCCCACAGGCACCGGGAGGTGGCTGCCAGGGATGCAGACCTGGAATAGCCAAACCGTGTGATCTGGTGTGCCAGGAGCTGCAGGAGGCTGCTCTGCTGCCTGGGCTGGCCTTGGGAATGGTCTGGAATGCAGCAGGTCCCGTGGCAGGAGCAGCAGGCTCCAGAGAACCACCTCTGATGGCTCCTGGTGGCACAGTGTCACTGGATGGCTCTGCTGGCTGGTGGCATTTGAACCAGTCAGGGCTGATGTGTGGCCTTAAGGAGTTTGTCACTTGTGCTGTGTTGTGGGGAGGGCTGTTTGACCTCTGACAGATGATGGATTAGCCTGGAAGTGGGAGCTGGAGATCTGGCCCTCAAATCCCACCATGCTGAGCTGCCACTCTTGGGAGCATCAGTGTGAAATCATCACAGAATCATGGAATGGTTTGGGTTGGAAGGACCTTAAAGTCCATCTTGTTCCACCCCCTGCCATGGGCAGGGACATCTTTCACTATCCCAGGCTGCTCCAAGTTCTGTCCAGCCTGGCCTTGGACACTTCCAGGGATCCAGGGGCTGCCACAGCTTCTCTGGGCACCCTGTGCCAGGGCCTGCCCACCCTGACAGTGAAGAATTTCCTCCTTATATCTGATTTGAATTTCTCCTCTTTTAGTTTAGAACCATGACCCTTTGTCCTGTTGCCCTCCAGGCCCTCCTGGGACGTTTGTCCCCATGTTTCTGATGGGCCCCTTTAAGTACTGAGAGGCCATTTTAGGATTTGCTAAAATGAGTAAATAACACAATTATTTATAGATCGTTGGCAGGTGTAATTCCTACACAGGGGCTGCATTCAGGTGTCCTTTAAACCTGAGCCTGCCATGGCTGCCTGGGGAGGAATTTATGCTCAGAGCAGGTTGGGGATAATTACGTGGGGAGTTTTCCTTGGACTTGATGCACTTGTTCCCTTTTCCATACGAGGTGGGATTGAATGGGAACAGTGAATTCCCCATGTGCTGGGCTATCTGCTGGAGATGTTTCCAGCCCTGGCCTCACTCTGATGGCTCAGCACTCCCACCCCAGGTGATGGGTGGGATGGGCTGGGCTGGGCTGGGTGCCATGGGGTGGGATAGACTTTCCCCGTACGGCACCGAGGCGTTAACATTTTCCCTGGAATTTTAAATAAATCTCTTCATGTGCAGGCTGGGTTGTGACTCACACCCTTGGGCTGATGGCAGCAGCAGCAGCAGCGTGGTGAGCTCGCACTAAAATGAGGACAGAACTCAGCTTCTTAAGGCTGGTCACGTGTTAAAGATGCAAAAGGATGTAAAGATGTAAAAAAAATAAATAAGGATGGGAGAGAAAACCGTCGGGTGGAAGTGTCCTGATCCAGCAATTTCCATCCATCCAGAGGAATGAGGGATTGGAGAACTGCTTCCAGCTCTGGACCTGCAGTGTTCCCTGCTCAACACACGCTTATGGACAGTGTGTTATGGCCCAGAACTAGAAACAGGTGCCTTTTAGCATTAGAAAGGCAGAAAATTGCCCCTCTTGTGGTGTGAAGGTCTTGCCTCTGCTCTCTGAGAAATGTTGAGTGTGTCTTGAAATGGAAGAGAGTGGAAATGGTGTTGTGGATGGTCTTTGAGTCCACTTAGACTGTGGAAAACTGTACTGCTGATTTAAAAAAGGAGAAAACCCCATAAAACCAAAAAGCAAACTGGACTAAACGTGTCTGTTAGTGCTGTTCCTGTAAAACCATGTGGCCAGGTCCAGCAGAATAGGGATATACAGAGCAGTTTTGGAAAATCTACTTGGGGAGGTCAGGAGGAGAGAGGGAAAGAGGAGAAAATACAACCTGAATGGATGACTTGACTTCAAATCCCTGCACTTCGACTTAACTCAGTGAAAATGGGTTGTGACAGTGCGTGAGTCATCCAGAAACTGCTTGGAAATGGAGGGGAATGTGAAAATACCTCTGGATTTGGCCAGTGGGGACCTGTGCCTTCACAGACGGGCAGTGAGGGAAGGGGAGTGGGTGGGAATGGGGCACCAAGATCCCATGGAGGTTGTAGTAAGGTGGGGCTCTTGGAGATCTTTTCCAAACTCAGTGACTGTCATTCTGTGTGCATTGGGGCACGTAGTTCCACAAGGAGCCACAGCTTGGTTTGTGATCTGTTGGTGGAGTGGGAGGAAAAGGAAGGAGGAGGAAGGCTGGGGAAGCCCTTGAAGGTCACCCACGCTCTCCAGCCTTGCAGAGCAGCACAAGGAGCCCTTGGTCGGTAGAAGAAGATGAAAGAATTTCTGTGCAGATCTGTTTATACAGATATTCCCGAGAACATGGGGGATAAAAAGCTCCGGGAACCACTGGGGAGTTCGTTTTAAGTGTTGTGGAATTGCAGCTGGATCTTCCCTACCAAAAACAAGGCACAGGGAGGGAGGAGGGCACAGACAGATCCACAGGTTCTGGTGCCCCTCTGGCACTGGCACTGTGGGTGGAGGAATCTGGTGAATCAGCACCCCTGGGTCAGGGTGCTCCATCCCCAGGCTGTGCCTGCAGGGAGCTCAGTGCTCCCGTGGGAGCAGGTTTGTACAGGAATCTCATCCAAACCAGGCTCTGACTAAGTCCCATGGCCGTGGTGCAATGCCAGGCCGGCTTTAGGATGTGGCTGCACCTTGGAAAAATCTTGAGTTCTTGCTGTGAGGTCCCTGTTAAAGCAGTTCTCACGTGACAGGAGGCTGCTGACAGGGAAAACGGAGCTGCTGCTGCTGCTGCAGCACCTGGTGCATCCCGAAATCCCTGACAACTGCCTTGGAAAGCAGTCTCAAAGCCTATCTGTCTTGACAGTGTCTCTTAATGGCTTACTAATAATGCCTGAAGATTTGCTGGAGCTCAGCCACAGCCCTGCTGTAGAATCACAGAATCATGGGATGGTTTGGGTGGGAAGGGATGTTGCAGCTCATCGTGTTCCACCCCGTGCCATGGGCAGGGACACCCTCCTCCAAACCTTGTCCAGCCTGGCTTTGGTAGGTTCAGAGTGCTCTGCTGTGCTCCAAAACTGAGAACCTCTCAGTTTTCCGTGATTAAATTAAATCCCCCCAAAGTGGGAGCCTCAGAAGGTGCTTTCCAAGTGCCCTCCAGGAGGCAGCCAGAGCAGACAGGGAGGGATCTCCTCAATTCCTGGCAATGATGCAGCGTTCAGGAGTGTTTTGTGGTGGGGTCAAGTCCATGGGGTTCATTGTCATCTACAGCCACATCATCGTGGGGGACATGGGAGTGGCTTGGATTTCTAAGAGTTAAGGTTATTGTGTGAATCCTAAAGCAAAAATTCCAGCTCCATGAACATATTTGCCATAGCATGGGGTTTGTGCCTGTCAGGCTGGGGAAGGGGTCATGTAATCCAGGCATGCAGCACTGGATTAAATTATCATGTGCTACAGGGTATTAAATGTCAGGGTTTGCTCTCAGTTTTGGATGGGAGGGGGATTTCTGGGCCAGAGCAGCATCGCTGCCAAGCTGAAGGAGGCTTTCGTTGTAAAATAAAATAGGAATCAGAACACTCAGTGCACACCTGGGCTTTAGTCATCGCCAGAGATGGTTTGTGTACAGCTCTGACAGCTCAGTGTGCTCCAGAGTATTCGTAGGGGGAACATTGTGCAGGGGAGGCTCAGGTTGGACGTCGGGAAGAATTTCTTCACGGAAAAGGTTGTCAGTCATGGGCAGGGGCTGCCCAGGGAGCTGGAGGAGTCCCCATCCCTGGAGGTGTTCAGGGGATGCCTGGACGTGGCACTGAGTGCTCTGCTGTGGTGACAGGGTGGGATCAGTCAGGGTTGGCCTTGGAGGCCTTTTCTAATCTCAGTGATTCCATGAAAGCGGAAGCAAATGGAAGCCCAGAGCTTTGCTGGTGAGATATTGGGATGGTCAGTTCTGCTGTTGGGAGAACATGTAGGTGCAGCCAAGCACAAGGAGAATCCTTGGGCTAAACAGGGAACAAAGGCAGCACACGAGGCTGGGTTTTATATTTACGGAGTCCCGATGTGCCGAGTGCTCCGGCGGCCAGGCAGTGCCAGGCTCTCCTCCTGGCCCGTCCTCCTCCCTCTCCCCCGGGCTCCGCTGACGCCGTGTTAATAATTACTAGAATGTACTTTCGGGCAGGTTATTTGTTTTCCCTCCTCATGATGTGCAAGAGCGGATAATGAAATTAATTTGCACACTCGGTGAGTTTGCAAAGCCGGCTTCGGCCACGTTGCCGCGATACCGCGGCGGTGCCGGCGGCTCCCGGGGCCGCTGTTTGCACAGCCGGGGCAGGCGGCTGCCGGCGTGGGCAAACACAGCTCCGAGGGAGCCGGGGCCGACCCAGGCAGGAGAAAAGCTCCCTGCAGAGCCAGCACGGAGCGTGCGGGCAGTAAAAGCCCTTCCAGGCTGTAAAAGCCCTTTCCAGCCTCTTAAACCCCTTCCCGACACGGAGCGTTTGATGCCGCCGATTCCAGCCCGTTTAGTAGGTCAGCAGCCCAAGGAGGAGATTCCAGCGTGGCTCCTGCAGGTTGTGGAGCTCATGGTGGGATCAGCTGGAGCCCACTGGTGAATTCAGATGTTTTGTTGTCGCTCGTCTTTAAGTCCTGAGCTGTGTATCCCCCGGCCCAGGTGTGTGGTATGTGAGCCTCGATGTTTTCCAGGAGCGCAGGGCGGTGCTCCTTGGAGCTGGGCAGGCTCTGCTGGGCAGGTTTCAGTCAGGACACGTCTGGTGAGGCTGCCCAGTCTGTGGGATTGTCTGGAGAGGTGGATGAGCTTCACTGTGCAGTGATTGGGAACCGCAGCTCCGACATTCCCATCTCCCTCACCACGTGCTTGGCCAGGGGGCAAAATCAGTTTGGGACAAGACGTGGTTGGGTTGTTTTCTGTGCCCTAATTCACCACACAGGTAAAGGACTGAGCCAATAGCACAAAACTCTCCCAAGGCCCCCAGGGTGATCCCCCCATGGGCACCCAGCAGCATCCACCCTCTGGTGCATGGGGAGCTCAGTGTGGCTGTGCATTCCTGGGTTCTGTCAGGGTTCCACTCGGGTTTGTGAGGAGGTTCAGTCCTCAGATCACAGGGAGAGGCTGGCTGTGCTCAGCTCTGGAGGCTGTGGTTCCCCTTGGCTTGCTGTGATCCTGCTGGGAGCACGTGTGCCACGTCAGCCTGGCACAGACCTGGGGGACCAGGAGTAAGTAGTACTGCTCCTGCTGTTCCATTCCTACCTGGATCCTCATGACCCTGCTCCAAGGCTTGGCTCCATGTGTCCCTTGATGTGTTACTTTGGTGTGGCTGCAGCCTGGCTTTGTGCTGCTCTTGGGGGAGAGGTTGCCTGTCACTCCCAGCTTATTTTCCCCCCCCTGCCAGGGTCACAAAGCCTGGCTTTGATCCCTCCCTTCTCCAAATTCTGCTCCCAAGTGCCACGTGTTCACCCCGGGCTCCTCAGCCTGGGGGAGGCAGGCGGATCCAGCAGGCAGCTGGGAGACAGACCTTGCTTTTTAAGGAAGGCAAGGAGGCGGCAGAGAATCTGTTGGGTTTTTTTCCCCCAGTTTGCCACACGTATGTGTTGTCTGAGCTTTGCCTTTTGGAAGATGCTGGGGCTCCTGGGTGAGCTGTGCTGGGGCCATCCGCAGGGTCACACATGTCCCACCACGGCACAGGTCTGGTCAGCTGCTCCAGGTATTCCTAGAATTATGGGAGTCATGGAGTAGGTTGGTTTGGAAGGGACTTTAAAGCTCATCTTGTCCCACCCTGTGCCACAGGCAGGGACACCTTGTGCTAGACCAGGTTGATCCAAGCCCTGTCCAACCTGGCCTTGAACACTTCCAGGGATGGAAGATCCACAACCTCTCTGGGTATTCTCAGGTTTTGGCCAGTGTTGAAGCAGCAGCTTTATAACAAATTGTTTTACCAGAGGCCTCGTGTCATTTGATTGGGCTCAAGATCAGGAGGGGCTCTCAGGTTTGTGTTTTTGGGGATACATGTCCTTAGAGAAAAATCTGTTAAAGCAAGTCTGTTCTTACAGCTCCCCATGGCACCTTCAGCAAGAGCTGTAGGTGCAATTTCCTCTGTAGAGAAAATGGAGTTTCCCCTATAGAAGAACATACCCTTTTTGGTAAATGCATTCCTGTGTCTTTATATACAACAGAACTCCTTCAAGAGCTGTGTGATTTGGGAGGTGGAAAGCTGCAGGCTTGTGGAGAATTCACCCTGACTGTTTGCAAACCAGCAGCAGGGTTGTGCCGTGCCCAAAGCCCCCCTGCCAGCCCCTGGCCCAGGATGGCCCCTTCCCCTCGGCCGTGACGTGTGTCCAGCCGGGGTCCTGGCACAGGGCTGAGCCAGGCCTGGCCTCCTGGCACTCCTGGCACAGGGCTGAGCCAGGCCTGGCCTCCTGGCACTCCTGGCACTGCCACAGCGGAGTCACCACGTGCTGGACCAGGAGTGGGGGAAAACCGGGCGGGAGCTTTGGCTTCTGGAACGAGACGAGCAGGAGCGAGGAAGGTGACGGGCAAGGTGCTTCTCCCCATACAGCTGGCAGCAGAGGGAGTGTGGTTTGTTGGAGGAGCTGAGGATGTGTGTTTGCCGTGGTGGCACGCAGAGCCCCACGGAAGCGCAGCGAGGCTTTCCTGTCACGCAGCTCGTGCGGCAGTGACGGGCTGTCGTCAGCAGCACGGCTCCAGCTTCCAGCTCGAGCTGAAACAATCAGGAAATGCACTGTTGGTATCGGTGTGTCAGGGCTCAGGGAGAGCCACCACGGCTTTTGGAGCTGTACAGAAAGCGTGGTGACAGTTCTGCTGCTGGGAAAAGGAGCGCCAGCAGCTGAGGACGAGGGGAGCCAGCTCCGAGTGAGCCCAGAAATGTGCCCAGAAGCCCTTCCGTGCCCCCACTCTGCTTCCCTGCCCTTCCCTCCTGCCTGCCTGGAGCTGTGAATGTGGCTGGAGCCCGGTGCGTTCCCGGCCCTGGCGCCGTGCCGAGCTGCTCCGTGGTGCGTGGTGTGCTTGGGAGAAGGGCTTCCCTGCTGAGTGCTGCCCTGGCACAAGGCTGGAATTTCTCATGGCCCAGACTTCTCCTCATCTCCCCAGGTGCTTTCCGTGCTTACAGAATTCCGGTTTCATGTGAGCCGTGAAGCAATCTTTTAATAGAATCGTGGAACGGTTTGGGTGGGAAGGGACCTTAAAGCTCCTCTTGTTCCACCCCCTGCCATGGGCAGGGACACCTTCCACTAGGCCAGGTTGCTCCAAGCCCATTTCAATCTGGCCTTCTGTCCATGTCTATTCAGTTGTCTCCCTGTCATTTAAAAGCTGACAGTAACATGGCAAACCAATCCCAGTGCTGCTGCAGAGTGTTTTGTACATGGATCAAATATGAGTCTGGAATCTGGGAGCCACTGGCCTCAGTGAGAAAGAAGAAAGACGAGAAACAAAACTCCTGGGTTTGCACACCCCAAATAAGAGGAAATCATCAAAGTTCTGTGCTGGGTTTTCCCCAAAAGCCTGATGCCTTCAGGGCCCCTGCGTGAGGTTTGTTCTGTCTCGACCTTGCTCGTGAATCCACCAAAATATTTCTGAGGTTCCCACACTGGGAGGAAGCACGAGGATGCTGAGATGGGAAGAGGGGTCCTGGGAAGAATTGTGCAAGAATGGGAGAACGAGGAATGTTTTGCTGCCATTACATGGATTTTCCTGCTCACAGCTGGGAGAAGATGTTACTTGGCTGTTGCGACATCGTGGACTGAAACCAGATATAAACACAGACATCCCAAAGCTTTTGTCCAAATCCCCTGAGGCTCAAGCAGGGATTTCACTGGGGGGTAGCTGGTGTTGCAGAGCCCTCAGTCAAGGCTCTCCTCAACTTAAGGGACCCTGTTGCAATCGTCATGGCAAAATATTTTTGGTTTCTTTTTTATGTAATGAACATGCTTGGTTGTGGTCTTCTCTCGGGTTTAAGTGCTTAAGTCAGGTGGTTTATTTGTAGTTAAGGCTGTTTCTTGTGCTGGGTGTGGACACAGTGATACCAAAATTGGGCAGGACTGGAGTGAGTCTCAATTGGGTTTTCCTGGGGGCTGTGTGTCCATTAAATGTGTGTGTATCTGCACGTGTGTCCACGTGCAGATGTATGTACAGAGATGGACACTGGGAACACGGAGTGTTTATGGAATTCAGGCAGCCCGGACTGCCAGGGCCAGGCCTGTGCTGGGCTGTGTTATGTCAGAGCCAATTCTGAGTGCCCAGGGGTGAACAAGGCACAGGGTTGTGTTGGTGATGGGGCCACAGAATGGTGACACCTGGGCTCCTTTAAACAGCCAAAAGGAACCCAAATGCATCCTTGATCCTGCTCCCTTCCCGAGCCTGCCTGCTCTGCAGCTGAGCAGCAGATGGGACTCGCCAGAGCCGCCATGAGCTTTCCATAGGAACAGTGCTGGTCCTGCAGCCTCCCCTTGGGACAGGGCCCTGGTGCCAGCAGTGGGAAGATGGACCATGCACTGGTGGGAGCTCAGAGGATCCTCAGTCTGGCCGAGGAGGGAGCAGAGCGAGCCAGCAGCCCCTGCCAGCCCCGCGTCCCCGGTGCCACCGCGGGGTCGGTGACGCAGGTCGCTGCCAGGGCACCGACAGCCACTGCTGCTTCATCTGTCACCCTTTGGTCCGGGATGGTGAGGATTTGTCTGTGCTCACTTGTTTCTCTCTGTCTTGAAAATCGGGTCTGGCTCATTTCTGGGGCTTGGCTGATGCTCCTGAGCCCCTCGAGCTGCGCTGGGAAGCCGCAGCCACGGCTCCGTGCCATGACCGGGGGGCAGAGCCCAGCTCCCCAAACTGTCCTGGGAATGCGGGTCTGTGGTGTTCAGATTTTGCCAGGATAAGGCAGCCCTGGGGGATCGCTGTCTTTCCCAGCTGGTGGCACCTTCAGGATCCCACTCACATCCTGGTGAGCTGCAGGTGAAGGCTTCATCCTCCTTGGACCTTTCAGCTCACCAGCATCATGTTTCTCCCTTGTTCTCTGTATGCTGGGTGGTTTGGGCTGCATTTTTCCTCCCATGTGCAGCAGCACTGGGAATAGTCATGTGGAGTTGATCACTGGTTTAAAGAGGTTGATGTGCAGAAACTCTGGTAGTGACTGTGTTGGCAGATGTGGTTACAGCTCTTCCCTGGCTGAAGCCTGATGGGTGTCCTGCAGAAGCCGAGAGGAGATGGGAGAAGCGCAGAGTCCTCCCTCTCCGGCAGGTTTTGATCTGGGCTGGTGATCCAGAGCCATCCTGGAGAGGACAGCAGTGTCATAACGAGCTTTCCCAGCCTGGCTATCCGTGGTGCAGCAGGGTTGTGTGCTGCTCCAGCCTTCCTGTAACACTCGGGCTGCTCCAGAGGTTTCCACATCACAGCTAATCCCGCTCCCAGACCGCAGCCCGGAGCACTGACTCAAAGTACAGTTTTGTAACTTGGCCAGGAACCAGATCATCGGCAGCATCCCCAAATGGAGCAATACCAGAGGCAGCTGTGTACGGATAATTGAGGGAAGGGTTTGTGGGAAAAATTGCTCCCGGAGAAACCACACAGGCAGAGTGGCTGCTCGTGGGTGCAGGGCACTGTCAGGGCTCTTCTACTTTGGATTTTGTGTCTCCTGAGAACGGTCCCAGCTGGAAGATTCTGAATCACAGTGTGGCTGAGCAGAAATTTCCAAATATAATCCTGTTAAATAGCAACACTTGGTGCAATAGAAATATGTCGAGTTGTCAGAATTGGAGACCAGTGACCTCTTGCTGGGGCAGGAGGAGGCACTGGCAGGTCACAGGTGTGGGGTTGTGGTTTGGACTGAACCCCTTAGAGGGGTGGGTTTCATGTGGTGGAGCCATGCTGGGGAGCCGTGGAGGAGCCGGGCATTCATGGTGCCCAGCAAGGTCATGGGCATCATCTCCATGGTGATCCTTGGAGACCTGGGTGCCACATCCATGTGCAGCCTCAGCTGCTGCACTGTGTTCTTTTCTGCATGTCCTGAGGAGCTCCGGGATGGGGCTTCTGTTGCATAAAAGATTGAAATACTAACAGCTGCTGTTATTCAGTAATATTATTTAATTCAGTTTAATTTAAGTAACTTAGGCTGTNGATTGAAATACTAACAGCTGCTGTAATTCAGTAATACTATTTAATTCAGTTATTAGGCTGCAGGATCATTATATTTTGTTACGATGAGGGTGGGGAGGCACAGGTAGCCCAGAGCCCAGCCTGTGGCTGTCCCATCTCTGCAAGTGCTCAAAGCCAGGTAGGGCACGGTTTGGAACAACGTGAAGGTGTCCCTGCATGTGACAGGGGTAGAATGAGATGGGCTTTACGGTCCCTTCTGTCCTAGTGTGGCATTCTGTGATTCCAGTTCAGTAAGTTTACTTGGCTGGTGTGTGTTTGAGAGAGCAGCAAGCCTTGCCCAAGCCAAGATACCAGGTCAGGATATATGGGGTAAGGCAGAATAAATATTTTGTGAAGGTGGAAGGAAGGACAGATACTTGGGACCAGGCAATGCAGGAGAACAGGAAAGGGGAAGCCAAGCAAAGAGGTGAAGAAAGATGTGTCATCTCTGAGAACTCCTCATAAGGAGCGACATCCCCTTTCCAAAGCCGGGAACAAACTGGTAACAGGTCCCCAGGGTAAGGAGGGATGTGAAGGTGAGGACACAGGGAGCTGTGAGACCAGGGTGAGCCCACACTGGGTGATGATGGTGCTTCCCCACCGACTGCGCTCCAGGAGACTCAGGCTCTCCGTTCTCCTTGCTTTGAGTTCTGGCTGTAAGAATTAGCACCTTGCACTGCTGTGTCTCAGTAATAGCTAATCTTTGTGATTAGCCATTGTCAGGTGCTGAGGAAACCACCTGTGTTTGCTGTGCAGGTTTGCAGGGCTCCTGCTGCTCCCGGCCGTGTGTACTCACTGTGGAAAACCGCGGACTTTGCTCTTCCGGAGCCGAGCTGGAGCACAAAGAACAATTGTACCTTGTTCCCCAAACTGCACGTCCTTCTGGTGCTCACAGGCGCTTTTAGGGACTAACTGTGGCTCATGTTGGCCAGACAGGTGGAGGATAACCTGGTGCAGGGCAGGTGTTGAGGATGTATTGGTGGAGCAGCCTGAGCACACAGCAGGGCTGGGTTGGGGCTGGGGCAGTGGCGTTTTTGAGGAGCCGTGGCTGCCTCATCCCTGGGAGTGATGGGTAGGGCTTGGAGCAACCTGATCTAGTGGAACGTGTCCCTGCCAGGCAGGGGGTGGAACGGGATGAGCTTTGAGGTCATTTCCAACCCCAAACTATTCTGGGATTCAGTGGTTCTGTGTGTAGAAAGACATCAGCTCTTGGTTTCCTCCCTTTGCTTTCCAGAGCTGGGGGACAAGTGTCAAATTGTGGGTGTGAGTTATTAATCTAAGGCAATTTTCAAAGATTTAAGGCAACGACCTTAAAAGGAGACTGAAGTATTAAAATTTTCATTTTTTCACAGGCTTGTTCCTATTCCAACCTTTTCAGACCAAACAAACGTGTTGGATCTGTGCAAATAATGTCTGGGGCTCTAATTGCATCGGGGGGTTTGCACGGGCAGGAGCCTCCAGCCAGCTCCCTCCTATTCTGGCATTTAAATAAGGCTCCACAATCTTTTTCACTCCAAGCTGGCGGGGTCCGGGCAGGCTCCAGTGCACAGATCGTGGGCATGAGCTCATTTGTTGTGGCTTCACATTGAATGGCAGGAGTTTGGCTGCTCTGCGGGAGGGCAGGGAACGAGGGCTGGGACCAGGAACGGCTGTCATTCCCCTTGGAGATACATCTGGAAATGTTCTTTATTCTTTCCTCTGAGGGTGGGGAGGTTGCCCAGAGAAGCTGCCCCATCCCTGGAAGTGTCCAAGGCCAGGTTGGATGGGGCTTGGAGCAACCTGGTCCAGTGGAAGGTGTCCCTGCCCGTGGCACAGATACGGATGTTGGGGTGTCGCTCACTGGTTCCGTGAAGCAGGAAGGGTGGGGATGGGAAGTTTAAATGTCCATGGGGATCCATGGGGTTGGTTAATGAGGAGCTGCTCTCCTGTCTGACCCAGTGTTGGTGTTGTCTGGCAGGGGCTGTAGTCTGTCCGTGGGCTTTGTCCTTGTTCTCTGTGCCTGTCCCAGTTTTCCTGTCGCCTTCCCTGGGAGCCTGTCCTGCCTGATGGGTGCCACTGCTCCCCCGCTGCCTCCCGGCTGCCCAGATGTCTTGGGGTTGAAGCCAGCAGTGCTTTCATCCTCCTCTTCCTCCTCCCCCCAGGGGCCAGATGACACCTCCTTCCCTTCCATCCCTTTCAGGACTGTGGCTTTTTGAGGTCCTTCACAGACGTGTTTGGTCTCAGTGTGTGGCTTGGACTTGGTACGCCCCGGGCAAAATCAAAACCATTTTCAACTGTTTCCTTGGCCCGTTGAGGGGACAGGGGACGATTGTGGGTGGCTGTGCTCAGGGCTGGCTCTGCCATTCCCAGCCAGACTCATTCCGCACGGCTCCAGCCCTGCTCCTGATTGTGTTCCAGAGGGTCCTGTTGCTCCATCCTCTGGGTGCTCGGGGATGCTGGGGGGGCTCTGACCCCCACCCAGGGCAGGGAGGACCAGGGGAGCCCCCAGTCCAGAGCAGGGTGACTGGGCTGGCAGTGGACCCTGCTCTCCCAGCTTTTTCCCATGGCAGCACTCCATGGGCTGGGACCACCACAGCCTTCCCCGCTGGATCCAGCCGTCCTGAAACAGCAGGAGCTGCCATACCCGGGCCACTCCATCCCAGGACAGGCTCCCCCTCTCTGTTCACCACTTTCCCAGGGGATTGTGTGGGATCTCTCCAGCCTCGGGGTCTGCAGTGGCCAGGCTGGGATCTGGTGTGCACTGGGCAGCCAGGGCTGGCCCCTGGCCAGGGGTAAACAGCTCCTTTGTTTTCCTGGAGAAGTACGAGGGATTATATTCTGTTGAGCTCACTCGGTCTTCCACTTGGTATTGTGCAGCCACATGTGATCGGCTCCTCCGAGGAGCTGAGTGAATTGTTTGTCAGATAGGAAGGGTGCTGCTTGTCTCCTGCAGGGAGGTGAGCTTGAGAGGGGCATCGTGGAAAGGGGGTGGCTCGTCCAGCTCCTAAATTAGGAGGGATTGAAGGCAAATTGTCATTCTGCAGCCCTGGATTTGCCTCTCTGCTGCGAGCTGGGGAAGGCTCTTCCAGCCGGGAATCTGCGCCTCCCCTCTGACTCTTATTAAACGTGCTTAAAAATGAAACGAACTTATTAAACGTGCTTAAAAATGAAACGAAGGCTGCGTCGCTGTCGGTAATTGTTGTGCAAATGTGATACTCCCTGCAAGCTGTGGAACAGGCCAGGGCTGTGTTTACCCGGAGAGGCAGCCGGCTTTCCAAGTGTAATGAGTCAGCTCCGCGAACAGAAGGGGCGCAGAATTAATCTGGCATCCGTCTGGCCTTTTCTCAGTTAAACAGGTTTTGGAAGCTCCACGTGAATAGGTGCCTACCCTGGTACAAGCAGCCACAAAGACTTGGGAGTGGGCATGAATTTTTTTTTTTTTGGGAATTGGCAGCGTGTGGGTCGTGGGGTGCTTTGAGCAAGGCAGCGAGGTGGGGTTGGGTTTTGGCTGCTGGTGGGAGCAGAGCATGGCCCCGTCCCGCTGTCAGCAGAGGTGAAGCTGCTTGGGTTTAATATCCGTTTGTGAGGTGTAAATAAATTTCCCTTGCCCAGCAGTTCATCTGAATTTCCACCTCTTAGATTTGCAGTGAATATTGAAGGGAATATTGTCCTCTGCTCCTTTCTCCTGTACCTGCACCTTAATGAGCCCCTGTAAGAGAAACCGAGGGAAAATAATTCTTACATTTTCCCAGCTGCCTAATGATGCCTGGCAGAGAGAGATTCCTGGGGCTGGGAGTGGCTGGAGCTGCTCAATATTGTCCTCTGTGGATGTGCAGCGTGGAGGGGACACTGGTGGGCTGTCCCCGTGTTGAGCAGGGGGGACATCAGGAGGTTTTTGTTCCTAAATACGGATAATGACCTTCCCCCAGCCCAGGCAGAGGAGCTGGGCTGGAGGATGAGCTGCCTTGGGAAGCAAAGTCTCCTGCTGGAAACACCAGCACTGTCTGTGCCTGGTGCTTTGGTCTGGGGATTTGTGCTTCTTCAGGGCTGGGCTGGGGCCTCTGAACCACCTTTAAAAACAAAACAATAAAAACAACCCAAAGTGTCCCAAGGCCTCTGAGGCGTAAATAGAACAGAAATTTTGAAGGGATTTCCAGGGATCTTCTAAACACAGGACTTCTCTCTCTCCTCTCTGAGAATTCCCATCTCCCCTGGACAATTTCCTGCAGTTGTAGCTCTGCAGAGCTGCTGCTGTAAGATGTAAATGGGTGCAATTTAGAGCTGGCAGGTGACAATTACATGGGGAAAAGTTCCTGTTTGTGCCATTCCAGCCTCGGGTGCAGGAGGCCTTTGCTGTTGGGGTTGCTGGGAGTCACTCCTCACAGGTATCCCACTGCACTGATGCTTTCCAGCCCCTGGTGTGGGGAGAGGACACACTCATTTTCACCTGAAAGGGCCTTGGCTCTAGGTGTTGTTCCTGAGCCCTGCTGCAGCTCGTGCCTTGCTGTATTTCACATGGAGTTGTCTTTCCAGCCCTGTAGCCAGGCAACACACGAGGAGCAGGAGCTCTTTGTCCTCTCCAGGTTGGCTTTCCCAGGCCAAGGTGCAGAGCAGGGCGAGGAGCCGTGACAAACCACTCCAGGAGCACCGAGCCCTCCGCCCTTCCTGCTCCTGTATCACGATGGCAACGTGTTCCAAAAGTGCATTTTTGAAGGAGGTTTCGTAATTGGTTTGGTTCTGCAAGTGTGTCTGGGAATTCAGTGTGGCCAACTGTCCCAGCCTGGGGTCTGTCCCCGTGTCCCTGCACTCAGGACAGAGCCACAGCTGCAGGGAGCTTTATGTGGGCTTGGGATGATGCTGTGGATGAAGAGCAGGAGAGCTGTTGCTCTTTGGTGGGACTTGAGCCCTTCTAGGCTATTGCATATGGAGCAAGCTGTGTCTGCAGCTGCAGGATCCAGTTTGGAGTCGGCCTCTTCTCCCAAGAAACAAGTGATGGGATGGGAGGAAACAGCCTCAGGCTGTGCCAGGGGAGGTTCAGGTTGGAAATCAGGAGGAATTTCTTCATGGAAAGTACTGTCAGGCATTGGAAGGGTCTGCCCAGAGAGATGGCAGAGTTCTCATCCCTGGAGGTGTCCAGGGAAGGCCTGGACATGGCACTCAGGGCTCTGGGCTGGTGACAAGGTTGGGATTGGGCACAGGTTGGACTCGATGTTCTGGGTGGTCTTTCCCAAGGAAGGTGGCAGGAGTCTGCTGCAGCATTTTCCACATTTGAGGGTGCTCTGCCATCCTGCTGTTGCCCTCCAGGGGTTGGGAGGGGGTTTATCCCCACGGGAAGTGTCCTGTCTTTGCCCCCAACAGCGGACAGATCCTTTTGAGATGTCTGACCTCCCTTTTCCTCTCTCCCAACAGACGGTTGATGATGAGGCGATGGCAGCATAAATGAAGATCAAGTAAGGAAGGCAGAACGATGCCCAAGGGTGGGTGTTCTAAAACACCACAGTCAGAAGATTTCTCTCTCAGCAACGACATGGTGGAGAAACAAACGGGGAAAAAGGTAACGTGCTTGGGCCACTGCCTTGCTTTGGGGATGCTGCTCTTTGAGCCTGGAGTCTCTGAAGCCACGGCACTGTTTGACATGGCAGGAGGGTGCCCTGGGCACTTACCCTGGGATTTACATTGCTGTGTTGGTGCTCTGCCAGCTGATGGGGTTGGGTTTATTTCCCTGTGGCTGCAATCCTTCCCAGAAAGTGCTGTGCTCACCTGGACCTGAGGCAGCTGAGCAACAGGGGATGCTTTGGAAGATTATCTTTTGCAAGTTCTGTGTGTTTTTAGAGGTTTCTGCACTAGGCTGTGGAGGACCTAAGTGATGTGGTGATGTGGTGCAAGAGTGTGCTGGGTAAG
The DNA here is from genome assembly GCA_013397395.1 of Sinosuthora webbiana. Classification (NCBI taxonomy): domain Eukaryota; kingdom Metazoa; phylum Chordata; class Aves; order Passeriformes; family Sylviidae; genus Sinosuthora; species Sinosuthora webbiana. The sequence goes on along the minus strand of VXBN01017336.1, from coordinate 336,064 downwards.
GGAGGAGCTTCTCCTCCTCTGGATGGAAATCCAGGTCCTTGTCAGCAGGGCTGGTCTGGCTTTCCCCAGCAGCACAGCTGGACCAGCTGGACTGGGAGTTGCTCTGCTGAAATTGCTGCTTCTGAGAGTTGATTTGAGGTGTTGTCTGTTTTTTGGCGTGGCTTAGGTGAAACTGCTGAGATGAAATCTGAGTTTAAGGATAAATGCCTTCACACTTCTCCTCTTCATCCCATTTTGCTCCAGGCATGAGCCCAGTCTGCTCTCATTCAGCTTTTTCCCCCCTTCTCAGTATCAGTCGTTTCCAGTCAATAGCTGTGCAGAAAACTGTGCAAATGTTACCTTTAAATAAACATGAAAACCTACATCTACTGAATTCTGCTAAGGAGCAAATCTCATCCACTTCCCTTTCATCTCCTTGCTCCAGTTTCTCAGCATTCCCCTGGGAGTTTCTGCCAAGCCCTAGGAGCTGAAGCTGAGCACGGTGAGCCCCAGCTCCGTCACTTCCCCTGCAGTCCCACCCCACTGATGGCAGTAACTCCTTGCGTGACTGAGCTCACACCATTGACCAAATGAGGAAAACACAAAAATAACCAACAGGAAAATCCCAGGCAGGATTTGGTTTTGGAGCACCTTGGTGGCATCCGCCACAATTCCCCTTTCCGTGTCACTGCAGAAGTGCTGTGAGCCCAGCGTGGGGCTTCTAGGAGGGGACAAAAATCTGGGATTAGGGATGTTGGAGGGGGAACAAGCTGCCTGGTGGCACGGGGAAGATGCCAGCCTTGACCCTGGCAAAGGAGGCAGCGCAGGATATGTAAATACAGGCTGGGGCTGTGCTGGGTAAGAAGCTTAATGCTGGCGCAGGTGCTCGGGGAGGGAGAGAGGATCAGTTGGAATATGAATCAGCTCCCGTTTTATTCCATCCACTCCCGGCAGCTCAAAGGCTGCGTGTTATTTACAGAGCAGGTTTGTCGAGCGGCGCGGGGCACGCCGGGAAGCGGAGTTATCTCCTGCTGGCTAAATAACTAGGACACAATTCCTGCCTCCCGTTCCGAGTGCCACCGAGAGGGGACGGGGCAGGGTTTCTGCTCCTTTAATTCTGGTGTTTTCAGCAGGAGAGGCTCACGGGCTCGTGCCTTCCAGGGGCTGAGCTGGGCTCCAGCCTGAGTGGCTTTTGCCCCGTTTCTGGTTAATTCTGAAGCTGAGCTGGAGCAGTGACTCAGGGGAAAAGCACTTCGACCTCCTCCCTGCAGACGCTGTTGTACCTGCCTGTCAGCAACCGCTGCCTTGCATTTATCTTGCCTTTGTCAACACGTTCAAAGGCCTGAGCTGGGACTTGGCACAGCTTCCCTGAGAGGCTGGAGAGGGAGGGCAGAGCCCGGGTCGTGCACAGGGACCCACCGTGGGCACAGGGAGAGGGTGGCAGAGTGGTGCCAACCAAGTGTTTTCCTCTTCGTGTGACCTTAATATCAGTAGTTGATTTGGCATTAGACAGGCTTTACATGCCTGGGCTCTGCAGCTCTGGCAGATGGAGGGGGGTCCTGGTTCCTCAGTGGGCTGAGTATCACAGGGGACAAGGGGGCTGGCCTTAAGCTGAGGGAGGAGAGGTTTAGATGGGATATTGGAGAGAAATTCTTCCCTTTGAGGGTGGTGAGGCCCTGGCACAGGGTGCCCAGAGAAGCTGTGGCTGCCCCTGGATCCCTGGAAGTGTCCAAGGCCAGGTTGGACACAGGGCTTGGAGCAACCTGGGCTGGTGGAAGGTGTAGCAGGGGGTAGAACCAGATGAGTTTTGAGGTCTCTTCCCACCCAGACCATTCCAGGATTCTGTGATCACCACCTTTTGCACCTGAATTCTGTGCTCAATCACACAGCAGGCTCTCGGGGGAGCTGCCCTGTTCCAGAGGGCTCCTGCTTGGAGGAGGAGGAGGCTGTGAGCTGCTGCCTGGCTCATTATAGGGGGAACTCCTGGCTCTTTGCTCCCTGCCCCTCCATGGGAGGGACTTAGGAACTTGTGGGATGCAGCCCTGAGAGTGAAATGGATTAAAGAGCGTGTCTGAGGGCGTTGGGTGCTCCGTGGTGTTGGATGAGGAGCTGTTTCTCCCGAGGTTAGTGGAGCCCTTATAAGGCTGCACAAGCCTGCCCGGGGCGGGTGCTGGCAGCCCCCAGGCTCCTCCTGCTCCCTTCAGCCTGCAGGCTTTTGTAAAAATCTGCATGCCATATATGAGTAATTCTCCTTTCTGGTCTAGATCCACAGATCCCCATAGCAGGAGGAGATTACTCATGACTTAGGCTGAGCAGAGCACCACAGCGAGGGTTATATCAGTTGTCAGAAGCATTTCCTGATGGGCCTGGCCTGGCTGCGTGGTTACACCGTGTGCTCAGCACAGCCTTCTCCTCTTTATGGGGAAATGCTCCCTCTTGCATAGTCAAAAGTGCATTTTTGCTGCAGTGAACACCAAGCAGAACAGCACTTAGCCTGGTTTTTGCTTGTAGGAGCTGGCAGAGGTTAAAAAAAAAACTTGAGGTTTTTTCTTCTTCCCCTTCTCCCCTTGTCAGAAAAGGGAACATGGGCCTTGTTTTTCGGTTCTTCATGAAATCTGTTGTGCTGCCAGGGCTTTTCACACTGGATGAGTGAGTGCTGGGCTCTGTGTCCAGCACAGAGTCACCCACCAGGGTGTGAAACCTCCAGGGGTCTCTGGGTGATTGAAGAGATGACATTTCAGTGAAGTTAATCAGCCTGTGCTCATCACTGGGTCATATTTCTTACAAACTTTGGTGCCTGAGGCTCACAGGAATGGGGCTTCAGCTCCATGCTCCACATGTTTTATTGCAGCATTGATAACAACACAAATTCAAACTTTGTGGAGTTTTGTGTGTGCGTGTATTTATTGTACCCTGCCTTTGGGAAGGCTACGAGGAGCCCAGATTTAGGGAATTGTTTGGTTTTCCCCACATCCAGTTGCTTTTCTGGGTAAAACTGCATCCATTCCTTTTTGTAATGCAGGGTGGGAACCTTCTGCCCCCTCTCCCCTCCCGCTGGCAGAGCCAGGACAGACCCGGTGGTGCAGGGAAAGTCCCTGTGTGGCTGCATTTGCTGTTTGCAGCGTGGGTTGTTTGCCCCCAGCAGGAATCTGAGTGGGGCATTGCCCGGGGCACCGGCCTTGGAGCCCTCCTGGGCCTCTCCTCCCAGGCTGCCCCTGCTGGTTTTGTGCTGGTTTTGTTCCTCGCTGCCTAATTTTTACTGACATCACAACCTGAAACGCTTGGAGCTGGTTTTGGAGAACAAAGGGCTTTGGGGATTTCCATGGCTGGCAGTGCAAGTCTCTGCAGAAGCGCTGGGCTGCGAGTCAGGCTCTGTTGGAGTGAGGTGACGGGGCTGGAAATGGGATTTCTCTGCATGGCGTTGTAAATTGTAGAATTGTGGACTGGTTTGGGTTGGAAGGGACCTTAAAGCTCATCTCATCCCTTCCATTAGGTCAGGTTGCTCAGAACCCCATGTAAATGGCTGTGTCTTGCAGAAATCTGCATCAAAAACCCCCACAGGATTGTTTTTGCTCTGAGGACTGGCCCTTGGCCAGTTTGTGTGTCACTGGTGCCCTGAGCAGATCGTTATCAGGGTCTGTGGTGCTGATGGGAGAAGCCCTTCCATCCCCACCCTGCAGCATCTCACTCTGGGTGCCTGCTGGGGCCAGCTCCTGGTGGGTTTGTGCTCCGACCGCAGCAGCTGAGAGCGACTTGCGATGCGTCTTTTCACTTTTGCAAGAGCAGCTCAAGGTGGGTTGTTACTCATACAGCAACTCCACTGCAAGTGTGATGTGGCAGGAGGGGATTTTTTTCTGCACTCACAGCTGCTGACTCCCCTTTGCCAAAGCAGCTTTTGTTAACACCTGCAAAGGGGAACTTGATGCTGCTGCTGCTGAGCTCTTGACTCTTCCCCATCCCCAGACTCCTGTCCCAGCCTTGGGGAGCCCCAGCTCTTACCCAGGGCTGTTCATACAAGTTTCTCTGCAATGTGAAGGCCAGGTTGGATGGGGCTCTGAGCAGCCTAATCTAATGGAAGGTGTCCCTGCCCATGGCAAAAAAGGGCTGGGATGAGAGATGAGCTTTGAGGTCTCTTCCAACCCAAACCATTCCAGGATTTCGTGATTCTAGTTTGGATTTGTTCCCATTTGTGAAACCTGATTCCGATGAGCCTGAGCTTACTTTAAGCACGAGAAGACCTAAAAATGAAACCAGGTTTCGCTGGAGTAAAGGACAACATCCTTCAGTGCAGAATTGGAAATAATTAGGGAAGTAAAGCTTAAAATGAGAAAACTTTCAGGAATTGGACTCTCCCAGTGCCTTGATGCTCCACCCGCTGCTGCAGGCATCCCCAGCAGGTCGCTGCTTTCCAGGGGGAAAGCAAAGTCTGGATCTTCCTTGCTCCAATTAGTAGGAAAGGTTATCGTTGTGCTACTGTACGAATTAATCTTCAAAGCGGTGCCGGCGCTGCCGCCCTTCCTTGGCTGCCTGGTGTTGGATTTCATTGTGCTGAGCTGACTGGATCAGCAGCTCCCAGCGCTGGGGAGGATGCAAAGGGAGCTCTGCCCCGGCGTGCCCGGCACCGGCATTCACACGGGCACGGCCACGCCGGGCTCACCCTCTGCTCCCTGGAGGGTTTCTTCATCGTGCCTCTGCTCTGCCTCTCCTCCGACAGGGAGGACAGCAGCATGGCAGTAACTGTGGCTGCAAAGTGACAGAGGGGAGGTTTAGGTGGGATACTGGGGAGAAATCCTTCCCTGTGAGGGTGGTGTGGCAGGGGGTGGCCAGAGAAGCTGTGGCTGGCCCTGGATCCCTGGAGGTGTCCAAGGCCAGGCTGGATGGGGCTTGGAGCAGTCTGGGGCAGTGGAAGGTGTCCCTGGCCATGGCAGGGGTAGGAACTAGATGAGCTTTAAGGTCCCCTTCCAACCAAAACAATTCTGTGATTCAAACTTCAAGAATGAATTGCATTTTTACCTGTCGAGTGCACAGAGATCCCAGGTAGCATTAATCCAGCAGAAAACCTACCTGGTGTGTCTAAGAGCATCATCCAGATGCTTCTTGAACTCTGACAGCCTTGGTGCCCTGACTGCTTCACCCTGCAGGAACCTCACAGACTCCTGTCTGAAGTGTTCAGAGATGCCTTTTGTTCAGGTAGATACAAGGAAAAGTTCAGGATGTGAATGGCCACTGTGGAAAAAGGTGCATTATTTATTTGGCGGCTTTTTTTTCCAAGAAATATACACATTTTATTTTATTCCTTTGATAAAATACTTCACAGAATCGTAGAACTAGGACAGTCCAGGGTACCTGCTCACAACACGACATTGCTGGCAGGTGATGGAAGCTCCCTGGCCTCGCTGCCACCTCAGAGCAGTAGAACTGGCATCGTTTATTATTCCAAGCTATTTCTGTTCACCTCAGAAAGCGTAAGTCGAAAAGCTTTTCAATGTGGAGGGTTCAAAGGAAATGCCGGAGTGTTTGTTTTGGCTGTGGGGGCTCTGTCCCGTCGCTCCGGGGCGGCTGCTCTCGAGCAGGGCTGCCCTCGCTGGGGCTCCGAGCGTGCCTTGGCTGCCTCCCACCACCGAGCCCCGTCAGGCAGGTTTGTGTCTCTGCTTTACCAAAAAAGGGATTCCCCAACCCATTTCCTTCATCCTCGCTGGTGCGCGCCGAGGGCGGCCCCGGGGCTGTCACGCTGCAAACAAATTCCCCCTGGGGAGAGGCAGGGGCTTCTCCTTCTGCTCTGGGTGAGTGTGGGCTCCAGACAGACACGGGGAGAGGAAGGAGTGACACACACGGTGGCAGTGACGCCTCAGTCCTGTGACTGCTGGCACTGGGGTCACCTGCCAGCGGGGCTGTGCCCCTCTAAACAAGGGAACGCTCTCAGGTTGGCTCGTCTGAGCTTCCAGCCATGCTCTGGCATGATTTAGTGTACTGGGGTTCTTGTATTTAATCTCGCTCTGCCTCTAAAGCTCAGAGTCTGAGTTTTGCTGGGTTGTTGAAATCAGATCTGTGACAAAGCCGCTTGTGCTGCCCTTGTTGTTCAGGCAGGGGCACAGTGGTCAGTCCAGAACTGCTCACTTAAAATAATCCTGGTCCTCACATACAGAAAACACAGGGCACGACCTCGGGCTGTGCATTCCCGGCACACTGGACTCCTGGAGTGTGAGCTGGGAAACAGCTCTCCCTGGTCATGTGAAAAATCTCACCTGTCTCAGTAATTTTTGCCTGGGATGTTCATTCAAAATCTCTCCCTGCTTTTGAGCAGTTTGCAGCATTTCTGCTTCACATTAAAACATCCAAACCAGCCCAAACAAGCAGGACTGATACGAAGCAGGAATGGATCATTTTTGTAGTGTGGTTGCATTTGGAAATCCTCAGGTCCCCCCATCCCAGCCTGCCTTCCCTCTGTGCCCCCAGCTGGGTGCATCCTCGGCCTCATGCAAAGTGTTGGCTTCGTTTATCACAGGAATTGGTTAGAATTTGGCACCACACAGCAGCCTTGATTGGCCTGGCTCTTCCCTGGTGGTGGTGGAGCTTTCTGTCTTGGTGGAGGCTGCGTTGGCAAACGCTGATGCTGGAAACCCACAGCAGAAAGGGAAGGGATGTTCTCTGAGGCCAGTGCAGGATTTGGGGAATCATGTGAGCACAGACCGGAGAAGGCTCTTGTTGACCTTGCTCTCTTCTCTTTCCAGGATAAAGATAAAGTTTCTCTAACCAAGACTCCAAAGTTGGACCGGAGCGATGGCGGCAAAGAGGTGAAAGAGCGCGCGACCAAACGCAAGTTGCCTTTCACTGTCGGAACAAATGGAGATCAAAAAGACTCGGATACAGGTACAGAAATGCCACGTTCCACCCTCAGACCCTGCGTGGTGGGGCTGGTGGGGGGCACACAGGATCCAGTGGGCAGCCAATCCATAGAGAGGTGTTGTAGCAAAGCCCCTGTAGTTTCCAATTGAAGGAAGAGGCACGTGGACAAGGGGCTGGATAACTGCTCTGCTCCACATGTGCACATCTCTTCTTAGTGATGTTTTTAGGTGGACCCAGCCATGGCTGTGTGAGGAGACCCCCTTCCTTCAGATCTTGCCTGTTCTTCTTGTTTCTAACTGTCCCATTTCAGGAACTGTGGCTGGGGCGAGCCATGGAGCAGGGCCTGCTTGTGAGAACTTGGCAAACAAGGGAATAAAGCTGAGTAGTGTTTAAAAGAAAATCAGCAAGTAGAATCTGGTCAAGCAGGTCAGTCTTGTAGCAGAAGAGTAGCTGGTGCATGAGGCTCCTGGATGGGCTGGTGGATTTGTTAGCAGTTGGGAAGAGCTGTCACAAAGTTTTGGCATGGAGAAAATGCTCTTGTGTGGTTTTAAAGGACTGAGCTGTGGATTTCTGGACAGGGGTATGTGTGGGTCCCTGCTGTACATTCCTAGGAAATCTGCATTTGGAAATAGCTCTGGTCAGGTAAAGAGATAAAGCAGGCAAAAAATTGGGACTGTGCTAAAATTGGTACAAGGGCCGTATTTGGTGGTGCTCTGTGGTGAACCTGGGAGGTGGCCTGACGTGGGATGTGTCTCCTCTGGTTCAGGAGGCAGGAGGGCAGATCTGGAAGGGCCAGGAGTGCCACTGCAGCAGTGAGGGCTGTTCCACGGGCAGGACATGTGGCATGTCCTGAGGCTGGCCCAGTGTTTCCATGGGTTTGTGTTCCTGAGCTCCCTGTGAGGGGAGAAAGTTCCCAAACATTTGTTACTCTCACAAACATCTTGGCCCTTTGCAAGGTTTTGGGTTACTGTGGCGTCACCTCTGTGGGGGTGGCTGGGGCCAGGCAAAGCTGATGAACCAGAGCTGGAGCTGCTCTTTGTCAAGGGTGTTTATGCCACGTTCAGCAGTGGGCTGAGAGCTGAAGCCCAAACTCTCTGTGGGGCTGTCTGACCCTCGTGACAGCTGGAACGTCACGACAGGGATCTGCTTTTCCCAGGGCTCCCGTCTCTCTCTGGCTGCAGAGACGCTGGAAATGTTTGCACTGGCAGCAGCGAGAGGGAAACCAAATGCAGAGGAGAGCAGAGAGAGCTGCTGGGAGAGGCTGAGGCTGCTGGGTGGGAGCAGCAGCCCGTGAGACCCCCCCTGCTCAGGGGCTCCCCCGTCCCCCCCGTGCTCCCTGCAGCCGCGTGACTCCTATCTCCGGACGTCTTCTCCTTCCTCTGCAGAGCTCTTCCCCTTCCTCCCCAGAGCTCATCCTTCCTGGGGAAGTGGGTGAGCCGAGGGGTAGCAGCAGCCCAGCTCCCAGAGGAGACCTGCAGGAGGTCATGGCACTCACAGACCCATTTAAAGGCAAACTGGGCTCTCACAAACTCTGGGAATATTATGGGAGGTGCAGGCGAGTCTCAGCAACCTGTTTGGTGGGGACTGGGGAGGAAGTGACTCTGGGCTGGAGATGCCAGCAGGGAGCTGCAGATCAATGTGCACAATCAGGCTGGTGCTTAGCAGGAGCCTGTTTCTCTTCCCTGACATCGTTTACTCCAGGAATCAGATGCTGGAGATGGGGAAAAGACTTAGTGGAGATAGGAAAAGACTTCCTGGCACCTTGCTCTGCTCTTGCACCACCCCATTGTGGCTGTTTCAGTCCTGTCAGGTCCTTGGCCTGGCTCGAGGTAGAGGCAGGTACAGACCTGTTTGTGGGTGCTCAGAAGCTGCATTTCTGGGGGTAGAGGGGTCCCCCCAAGTCTGTGGTGGTGCCATCAGTGGCACCTGGCTGAGGACACAGGTGTGACACGCAGGACAGGGTTTTGTCTGCACCCTGTGTCCTGCAGGAGGGGGAGGCTGCTGCTGCTTGTTCTGCTCCTCAGCTTTGCTCCCAGCCCTCAGAGAAGTGGGATTGCACCATCGCTGACCCCGGGTGGTTTATGTAACGTGGTCCTGCTTCCCAGGCTGTGTCCATGGGCTGCTGTGTGTGCATGAGGGGGTGTGCCAGGATGTTCCACAGCCATGTGGAATTCAGCTGTAAGGATGTGGGAGCTAGCAGAGCTCTCTCTCTTTGCCTTAGTGGGGTATTTTTCTCCTCTTCAAGTGTTTAAACAATAGCGTGGATCCTCATCCTGATGTGTTGCGGTGACTCATTTTCCTTAGCACGGTGTGTGTTGCTTTTTTCCCCAGATGGCTCTGGCTCAGCCTTGACGTAGGTGCTCCATATGTGGGGTGAGCAACATCAGAGGTGGGTTTGTCTCCTGTGGAAGGGCAGCACAAACCCACCCTGGCCAGGTGTGGGGCAGCAGCTGGTGCTGCAGGATGGTTGAGGGGCAGATGGGATATTGGGAAGGAATTCCTTCCTGTGAAGGTGTTGAGGCCCTGGCAGAGGTTGCCTGGAGAAGCTGTGGCTGCCCCATCCCTGGAGGTGTCCAAGGCCAGGTTGGATGAGGTTTGGAGCACCCTAGGATAGTGGAAAGTGTCCCCCACATAGCAGGGGATGGGACAAGATGAGCTTTAAGGTCCCTTCCCTCCTAAACCATTCCAGGATTCTGTGGTGTGGGCTCCCAACTGGCCAGCACTGTGCTGAGCACATGGTTTAGGTAAGGTTGGTTCAGAGCTAAATCTTCTAAAATAATCTTTCTCAAAATGGTTTCTAGAGCAACAATTCTGGCTCTCGGGTTCCTCAGAGTTAACTAAATAAACTGTCTTTAGGAAGGAAAAAAAAAAAAAAAAAATGGCATCGAGCCGTGAGCCTCCAGACTGTGCATGTTACAGCTCCAGCACTGTGGGAGCAGCATCTCTGTGCCTCAGACTTCTCCTCCTTCCTTCTCCTTCCCTCAAGTGGCATCTCCCCACATCCACAGGCGCTGCCCAGAGCCTACGTGCTGCCTGGCAGCCGCCAAACGAGCACAGCCAGCTTTTCTCCCGGCAACTCCAGCAGCGCGCGAGGCTCCGCGCGGCTCCTCGGCCACGTGCCGCGCCGGGAGGGGGCTTCAAACCCGGGAATATCGGATAATTGTGGCATTCACCAACCCGCAGAGAGGGAGCAGCAGGGAGAAGGGAACAGTCCTGCTGGGAAGGCACCTGGCAGGAGAGGTGGGCACGGGCGGCTGGCGCAGCGGTGCCGCGGCGCTGAGCCACGGCTGAGTCACGGCTGACTCAACGGCACCAGACTGCCGGCGTGGGGCCGGGCACTCCCCACCTGCCCGGGGCTGTGACGGGATGGATCCGCACCAGCAGGTCCCTCTGTGCAGCGTGGGACAGGTAACGCTGCTGGGGAGCAGCTGTGAGGCGCGGGGAGCGCAGAATTCCGTGTGCGCGCTCCTCCTGCGGATGGTTTCCTTAGCGGGATGTCACGCTGTCACTCGAGTCCCTTGGCTGGAGGTGCAGCTGTGGTTTCCAGGGCTTTAGTCATCAGCAGGGAGAGTTGGGGCTCGATACAAATCTCGGAGCACGCTGAGATAATTTTGGCCTCTGACAGCTCTCCCTGGGAGCTGGGAGGGCCTGAGCGAGGCTGGGTCAAAGCTGGTGGTCCCCAGCAATGCTGAGAGCCCTGCTGTCCTTGGGGTCCCACTGCCTCCCTGGGGTCCTGCTCCCTCCCTGGGTGCCCAACTCCCTCCCTGTGTGTCCATCTCCTTCCCTGAGTGCTCTTGGAGGAATAAGGGAGACAGAAACCCCCACCAGCTCTCCAAGCCGGTCTGTGCATATCAACCTTTCTGGGCTCCGAGGGCTCTCCTGGTGCCCGGGGCCGATTCTGGGGGCTCGTGGCCGGCCAGGGAGGTGCCGTGGTGGACCAGGGCCAGTGTGAATATGGTTGGCAGGAGCCGGCCTCGGAGCTTCAAACTCCTCTGTAATCCCCCGAGGTTGTTACGTGACGCTAATTAGTAGGTTAGAAAATGCCTGATGAATCAGCTGACCCAAACCATCCTCTCCCGGAGCCGGCTGCCGCTTGCCTAATGCTGGAGTGTTGGGAGCGACACGGCCTGGGAACGGGCTCGTTAGTCCCGAGTCGGCGAGGCCGGCGAGGGAATCCGTGAGAAGCAAATTGCTGGCTTATTAAAAAAGGCATCTGCATCCCACAGCGGGGTTTGTGCCGCTCCCTGTGCCTGCCTGGGCTCCGCTGTGTGCAGCTGGGGGCTCGCAGGGGCTGCGCTGCAGCGGGGCTTTCTTTGCTCGCGTCGTTTCAGTCCTTTTACTGAAATAGTAAGAAACTGTTCTCACCTAGCAACCAGGGAGAGAGTGAATGTCAGAGCTTCTCCCTTCCTAGCTGGGCTCCATAATGCCGGTACAGTGTGGAGAGGCTGGCACACACCAGCCTTCAGATCACCCTGAGAAACTCCCCGTGTGCAGCAGCCATCTGGGAAGGGCTGTGCAGAAAACCAGGTCGTTTTATGACGGGAGCTGCCATAAATCTCCCTCCTCCCCCCTCATCACCTCCTTAACATGCAGAGGGAGAGGTTGCAGTGTGCTGTGTCTCTGTGAACCAAAAAATCTATCAATGATGGCTTTTTCCTTAATACAAGAGCTTTTATCAGCGCTGTCTGCAGAGTGTCCTGGCCCCAGCTCCGGGAGGGGAGGGTTGGCCAGAGCCTTCCTCCCCCGTCCTCCCTCCTTCAGCTCTTTCTATTTCGTGGGAAATGAACGTTCTGGACTTGAAAATTGCTCTTGCTCTGAATAATTCACTTTTAACATGGAGATTGTTGTTTGTTACGAAGCCTCTGGGTTCCTTTCACAGCATGTTGGGAGGCAGTGGCCACTCTGTGAAGGAGCTGCTGTTACACATCAGGGCACAGCTGTGGGGTCTGGCCTACAGTGTAAGGAGAACACCTGGATTTGGACCACAGGCTGTCACACAGCATTAAACTTCTCCAGTCAGATTATATTTTAAAATACTGCAGCCAGTGGGGTCAGGCCCTGCAGATTCTCATCCCCAGGGAGCCCAGCTGGGCACTGGGGATGGTGGGCTCAGCTGCATCCAGTGACCTGACATGGTTATAAAGGGGCTTGTTCCTCCTGCTGGCACCTTTTCTGTGCACCCGACTCACATCCAAGGTCTTCACCATCCTTTCCAGCAGTGTGGGATGAGGCTCTGGCTCTGGTCCTCCATCCTTCAGGTGGGAACGAGCTCCCCACTCTATGGAAGCAGCTCAGGGAACCTTCTGTCGAGGCAGACCTTACTTTTCCTCATTTTCCTTTTTGGCACTGGGTTGATAAACCAGATCACCTCCTGGCTGTGCCCCTGCTCCGTTGGCTCTGCAGTGTGCCCATGACCTCCTGGTGCCAGAGTGTCCCCCCAGCCTGAGCTGTGTTCCTCTGCCTCCCAGGGGTCTCCTGCTCACCCTCCTCTGAGCTCTTCACCACTGAATGTTTTGGCCTGTCCTGCTGCTCTTCTGTGTGTCCACCTGTGCCGTGGTTCTGCTTCCCATTCCACGCTGCTCCTGCCACCTCCAGCCTTCCCCTCAGCCTGCCTGTCCTTCAGCTCTGGAGTGCCCCAGAGCCTTGGCATGTGTCGGGACCGTGCTGCTGTCAGCCTTTCACCTCCTGAGTCATGGGCTCACATTGCAGGTGCCCCGTGAGCCTGGGAGTGCATCCTCAGGCCACGGTGCCTGGCTGGACCTGCTCTCCCCTGCTCTGAGCCGACATGCTCCGAAACGTTTTATGCCCTCCAAGTTCTGCAGCAGGAATGAGTCACTCTTACGCAGGCTGGGCCGGGCTGGGGGGAGCGCAGCCCGCCTGCTCTCCCGGGGGTGCAGTGCAGTCTCTGTTGCTGTCTGTGCCGCTCTTAATTTATTCCTATTGATCTCCTGGCCGTGCTGGCTCGGCACGGCAGCTCAGCAAAGCCCCTCTCGCCGGTGAGCCGGCGCTCGGTTGCGGCCGCGCGGCGCCGAGGCGTTGGGCACGAGCCGCTGCTTTGGAAATGGTATTTTTTCCTCAGGGTTCCACCCTCCGTGCGTGTGTTGTCATGCCGAGCAGTGGGAGCAGATGCTTTCTGCATTTACAGGGTGCGCTGCCTGCGTGGGGAGCGAGGAGCCGCGCGGCCCCGGCGTCCCCACGACCTGCCGGCGTCTCACCGTGCGTTGGAGAAACCTCTGAGAGGTTTTCCATCGCCGCCCTGCTCTCCTCCTGCCCCTCTCGGCTTGGGCTGGGGCTGGGTTCAGCCTGTGCCTGCACGCAGAGCCAGCCCAGCTGCACTGAATCCCTCTCAGTCAACCCTGGGATCCCTGTGGAGCTGCTGAGGCGCTTCCAGCAGCCCTGGATTTGTGCTCCCCATTGCAGCACTGCCCGGGGTCTCGTGTGGGCACGAGAACCACCCTCAAGCTGATGCTCAAACCCCTTTGTCCTGGGAATCTGCTCCTGCTCAGCCCTTGCAGCCTCTCGGGCTCGGTGTGGTGAAAGGCAGGAGCGGTTCCCAGCTCAGCTTTCCCCTTTAAGCCTGCGCACGCGGTTCCTGCTGGCGTCAGCGTGAGGGAAGAGCCGAGCAGGATCCCCGAATTAAACCAGGGCTGATGCTCGGGTGGTTTGCAGAAGGGCTGAAGCAATCAGCAAACAAGCTGCTTTAAAAATAGCTGCATGGAGGTGTGGCTCATCCCGGGCTCATGGAGCATCCGTGGGCTGCCATGGTCTTCCTCCCACTGGGATCTGTGTGCACGGTCCAGCCACCGCCGCTGCCGGCACTGAGGGCTCCCTGCCTGCACACCCCGCCCCATATCTCTGGGGTTTGTGCTTGCTGAAGCAGTTTTAGTGTCAAATAAGCTTTTTTCTGCCAGCCGAGGTGGGTAACACTGGGAGAGTTTCTCTCCAGTCGCTCCATGTTGCTGCAAGGTGTTCCAGAGGTGTGGTTAATTGGAGGCACAGGAGCAGCCTGCAGGAGCCAGCGAGCTGAGATCTCTGTGCAGGGACACCTTTAAATCTGCTGCAAATCTGATTCTGAGTAAAATCCTCTGAATAACACACATGCAGCTCTGTGGGACCAGCCAAGGGCTGGGAGAGCCAGCCCAGTTCCAGGCAGGGCTCTCACCCTGAGCTGAGGCTCGGGATGGGAAGTGGATGATGGGAGCAGCTCTGTCTCCATCCTCTGCTTATGTTTCAGACCCAATTAAGGATCTTGCTTGTGTGCTCCCTCCACATTGCCTGAGCATTGTGCCATGCAGGGAGCTGGGGGCTGCCAGCCCTGGAGCCATAGAACCACAGAATCACGGAATGGTTTGGGTTGGAAGGGAGCTTAAAGCTCATCTCCACCCCAAATGCCATCAGCATGTGCACCTTCCACTGGGCCTTTAGGGTAGGTTGTCACACCAGGTGTGTCCAGGTCCCATCCAGCTGGCCTTGAACCCATCCCAGTGGGAAGCACGAGCCCGAGTCCTCGGCTGCCTCCCCATAGCGAGCGAGAACGCGGCAGCCGCTTTCCAATTTATTTTTATCTTGTTGATCACATGCTTTGTAATGTTAAATGTTCTGTGGAGGAGGAAATTTCTGCTGCTGCAGAATGAATAGGAGTTTAGGGGGTTTCGGTTGAACTTGATAATCAATTTTTTGCAAATCCCAGGCTCGTGCTGACAACCTGCAGCAGCCAAGGGATATTAATGAAAATGTTCCCATTCTAATTGTGGCTCCGTACGGAGCAGCCCTGGGCATCATGTACTTCAGGGGACTCTGCTCGGTGGCATCAGCCAAGATGTGACCCCTCAAGTGTCCCCATGCCTGGCTTTGGGGAATGGTCAGATGTGACCAAGGCTGGGGGGAAGCCAGGCATGGCTGAGCAGGGTTTAAGCAGCTTTGGAGAGTCTCAGGAGGAGCAGGGAGGTGCTGCACACGTGGATCAGGTGTCCCTGTGTCCCCTGGCAGGACACACAGCTCAGCAGTGTGACTCCCGGAGCCACCCCGGCAAAGTTGTCTTCCCGTAAGCACACTGGATTTAATTTTATTTTAAGCCATTAAAAAACTATCCTGGGATCTGATTTCATCTTCCAGCTCTGTTACAGCTGCCAGGATGACCAAAATGTGGTTTCAGAGTAGACTGGGATTCGCCTTCAAAGCAGACATGTTTCCAGGACTTGCATTTCATAGAATTATGGAATGCTTTGGGTTGGGAAGGACCTTAAGGCTCATCTCATCCCACCTCTGCCATGGGCAGGGACACCTTCACTAGCCCAGGTTGCTCCAAGCCCCATCCAGCCTGGCTTTGGACACTTCCAGGGATCCAGGGGCAGCCACAGCTTCTCTGGGCAGTGAGCAGAGGGCTTTGAAGAGGGGTGGCGGTGCTCTCTGGTTGAGAGGTTCCCTGGAACAGTCATTATTTCTTAGATGTACAGGATCCCAGGAGCAGGGGTGGCTGGAAATCACCTGCTCCAGGTGGGCCCTGAGCAGCAGAGGTTGGCAGCTCTGTGCACTGTGCCCAGAGAAGGTTTCTGGAGCTGGCCGTGCCTCGGCCGCGGAGCTGCGAGCGGCAGGAACGGAACATCCACACACGCTGCTGCCCTCGCCTGCCAGAGACCTTTCCTCAGCTGCGCTGTGGTGGGTGAAGGGAGGAATCTGTGCTGTGGTGCACAGTCTGGTGGCCGAGTGTGACCCTGTCGGTGGCTCCTGACCCACTGGACTTTGTGCGGAGGCACCACAGGCTCTGTCCCACTGGGGTGTGACACGGGGCTGAGCAGAGCTGGGGGAGAGGCTGCAGGATTTGTTCTTTTTGTTGTGGTGAAGGTACTCCAGATACTTCAGGTTGCCCAGAGAAGCTGTGGCTGCCTCAGCCCTGGAAGTGTCCAAGGCTGGGTTGGATGGGGCTTGGAGCCACCTGCGCTGGTGGAAGGTGTCCCTGCCCATGGGGGTGGGACTGGATGAGCTTCAAGGTTCCTTCCCACCCAAACCATTCCATGGTTGCGTGACTGTGGTTTGGGGGTGGTTGCTCTTGGTCTCTCAGCAGGAGCTGCCTTTGCAGCTGGATGATTTGGGAGGCCAAGTGTCAGGCTGGGATTTGGGATGACAAGCCAGGCACATATGGGGTTTCTTCCTCCCATCCCCTCGTGTTTGTTCGGGATTATTTGAGAGGACTGCAGAAGACCTGAGGGCAGGTGGGTGCTCTGGGCCAGGTGGGAGACCAGCCACTTTGTGAGGAGAGGACCAGCCTGGTGCTCCTCACACCTGCTTGGCTGCAGCCTCCTTGCTTTGATGGTGATGATGATGATGATGGGTGTGATGGCCACATTTCTGAACCTGTATCTTTCAGCTCTCCTTGTTGATGCTGCTCAGTGCCTCCAGCTGGTTCCGTGGTGTGATGCTGTCAGTCTGGGCAGGCTCCTCCAGGCATCCTGGCATGGGATGGAGGCTCCTAAAGCAGGATGGGAGGTGCAGCATCGGCTGTGGCCCCTCGAAGGATCCGTTCCCTGTTCCCTGCACTGCTCTTTGGTGGTGGAGGAGAACGGGAAGCTGTTGGAGGAGCAGGAGTGGGGCGTGTCCTGGCTGCACCCTCAGCGCTGTGAGCCTGGGTGGCTGCTCCAGGTGCCACTGCAGGGATCCATCCGTCACCACAGGGCTCCATCACCCAGCTCAGGGCTCCATCACCCAGCTCAGGGCTCCATCACCCAGCTCAGGGCTCCATCACTCAGCACAACCTTTTCAGAACTGTCAGTCCCATGCCCAGGCAGGAACGTGGCTTTCACCTCCGGTGACACTCATGGCTTGTGTCCCTGTGTCCTTGTCCCACAGAGAAGCAGGGTCCCGAGCGGAAGAGGATTAAAAAGGAGCCCGCCACCAGGAAGCCTGGCCTGCTCTTCGGCATGGGCCTCTCGGGGATCCGGGCAGGGTACCCGCTCTCCGAGCGCCAGCAAGTCGCTCTCCTCATGCAGATGACAGCAGAAGAGTCTGCAAACAGCCCAGGTGAGACTGGGGAGGGAGTTTGTTCTCAGGGGTGGGCAGGCAGGTGGGAGCTGCAGTGAGAGGCTCCCAAACATCCAGAATTCCCGGCTCCCAGGATCACCAGGGGTTCAGGTACAGCAGCAGGGCTGAGCTGCCACCCCTGGCATGGTGCAGGGGGGCTGGTTTGCTGCTCTGTGGGGTCCCACTGCTCTCACAGGGCTCTGCAGGTAACTCTAGGTGTGGCACCGCTGGGATCTGCACATGGCTCTGGCTGCCCTTCCTTTTTCCAGTGTCCCTTGGGTCCAATCCAGGCCACCACCCAGCCTGCCCTGGCTGCTCAGCTGGAGCTTTGGTTCCATGGGAGCCTCCTCCACCTCTGCTCTGTGTTTCCCACTGGCCTTTCAGGCTATCTCAGTAAAGGAGGATTGTGAATAAAGACAAAATATTATCCTCTGCAGGTTTTTAATGTGTCTTCTCTTGGAAGGGGATAAGATATGTAACCACCTGATTTGAGGTGTGGAACAGCTGGAATGTGTTTACCACGGATTTTGTGTTCTAGTAATTTTTATCTGTTGCAAACGTGCCTCCCCTGGTTTTTGGGAGCTCTGTGCTATCTGTGTGCTCAGATCCACATCCTACACACAACACACTGCAGCTTTTAGCAAACAAACCACCAATCTTGCTGCTAATGCTGCAGTTATTTGGGAAAATGAAAAGGGGAAAAAGCTGCAGAGCATTCCAGTGTTCTCCCAGGAAATGCAGTCTCCTCCCCAGGCTGTCAGACCTCACATGTGCTTGGTGAAAGGCCGCTTCCCTCGGGAATTGAGGTTTGAGGGTGAGGAGCTGCATTGTCTGCTCGCAGATCACGGGATTGCCCACACTGTTTGCCAGGACTGCAGCTCTCCAGTGGGTCTGGCAGCCCGTGATTCCCATCTCCGTGGGACACACACAGGCTGCTCTGTTCACATCCACTCCACAGCCTGGGTTGCCTCTTGCTGCCTTGTGGTGAACATTTTGGGAAGAGCCGAGACGAAACGTGATGCACGAGCTCCCTCTAAGGGCTTAGGAATTCTGTGGAATGGCAGTCCCTGACGCTGTTTCTCTCCTCCCTGCAGTTGACACAACACCAAAGCATCCCTCTCAGTCTACAGTTTGTCAGAAGGGAACTCCCAACTCTGCCTCCAAAACCAAAGATAAAGTAAATAAGAGAAACGAGCGAGGAGAGACTCGGCTGCATCGAGCTGCCATCCGCGGGGACGCCCGGCGCATCAAGGAGCTCATCATCGAGGGAGCAGATGTCAATGTGAAGGACTTTGCAGGTACACAGCACAGGAATCCCAGCTTCGTTCCCACCTGGTCGCATGTTCCACCTCCAAGGATGAATCCCACCAGGAAAAGTAGTTTGTTTGTAACACGGGGTTGCTCCTTGGAAAGAGGGGATTTGCACCAAAAATTGTGGTTTTGCTCTTTGAAGAGGAACAAGTCTTTCTGCCCTTTATAAAAAACCCCACGAAAAACCAAACAACAACAAAAAGCAACATAAAAAATATCCCCCAAAGCATCAGTTTTCTTGTTGGAGTTTGGGAGCAGAATTCCCAGGTTGTGCAGTCTGCTTGAGGTGGTGAAGCTGGGCTGGGAAGGATCCAGAGAATCCCTGGAGCTGTTGTGGCTCCACACACCAAAACTGACCAGGCCACTCTGGACCATTTCCTTCTGCCCTTGCATGGGGGTGCTGTGTTGTAAGTCTGGAGGGAGATTTGCAAAGGGAGGTGGGCTGGTTTAGCTTCATTTTTACTTAAAATAGAAGGAATTATGTGCACAGAAATACTGCTGAGAGTGGGTTTGTGAAGTCATCGCTCTGGAGTTGGGGGCTGAGGCCTGTGAATTTCTGGGAGTTGTTTTTAAGGACTGAATGTGGAGGTGCTGCTGATGGGGAGGGAATGTGAAGGGCAAGGTTAGACTCTCACCAGGCAACCAAGTTGGAGGAGTTGTTGACCATCCTGACCCTCAGCTCAGGAGTAGTACCACCTCCACCACCTCCTCCTCCTCCCTAGCAGTGCTGCCAAGCTCCTGCTTAGGCTGGTGGGATGAGATGGGAACAGCCCTGAGTCCTGCAGGGACAAGGCAGCCATGGGATGCTGGTGAAGGGGTGATGAAGGTTTGGTGGGGCTGGATCGGCCTTTCCTCAGCACGTCCTAGAGCCTGACTTTGCTCTTTGCTGTTCTTTTCGCGTGATTTTGGGGCTATAAATAGATACGGCTGTTCCTCCACCCGTATGATTAATCCCAGTGCCAGACTGAAGTATCAGTTGTGATTAATTCCGGGCACAGGTGCCCCCTCCAAAGGCTCCAAGTGAAGGTAACGGAACGCGCTCCCACGGCGCTATCAGCAAAACACCGGAGCAGCCGCGCTGGGGAACTTCAAAACAGGCTCTGCTTAAAAATAGTCTGTTTGAACGCGATAAAATATTTTGTTCTGCGCTCTTCAGAGATTTGTTTGAGAGCTGGAGCCGCCGTTACTGTGGAGACGCTGCTGTTTGGTTTCCCCCCGAGGCCAGGCCGGTGTTCCTGTGTTTGGAGAGCACACAGAAAATCTGTGTGGGGGCTGTTGGAGCCCTATCTGCAGTTCTGAGCTCAGGCCTGGTCTGGGCACCAGGGTTTCCCTTACACAGGGATTGGAACCTAAAGCCAAACCTAAAGGAGCTTAAGAGGAGGCTGGAGAGGGACGTTTCACAGGACCAAGGAGTGACAGAGCAAGAGGGAATGGCCGTAAGCTGACATAGGGCAGGGTTAGATGGGATATGAGGAAGAAATTGTTCCCTGTGAGGGTGGTGAGGCCCTGGCACAGGTTGCTCAGAGAAGCTGTGGCTGCCTCATTGCTGGAAGCATTGAAGGCCAGATTGGAGGGGACTTGGAGCAACCTGGGATGGTGGAAGGAGTCCCTGCCCGTTTCTGGGGGTGGGACTGGATGAGCTTTAAGATCCCTTCCAACCCAAACTATTTCATGATGGTATAAAGGGGAATGGATTTAAGACCTGCCTTTCACATGACATCAGCGATTCTCCTTATTTCCCATCTAAAACTTTACATTTCCAAGGGTTGTGTCAGGTCTGGCAGATGCTCTGACTGTACAGGGAGAAGTGGGATCGATTCTATGACCGCCTGGCAGGAGCAGCAGGGCAGAGCTGCAGGTTCCTTCCTGCTGTGCCATGGGCATCCGAGCAAACACAGCCAACAGCCATCAGAGCAGCACAGCCCTTACCACAGTGACCCTGCAGGCTTTCCCCGTGTCTCCCTGTGAGGGTGGTGTCCTGAGTGTCCCTGTCCTTCTGCAGGCTGGACGGCGCTGCACGAGGCCTGCAACCGGGGCTACTACGACGTGGCCAAGCAGCTGCTGGCGGCCGGCGCCGAGGTCAACACCAAGGGGCTGGACGATGACACCCCCCTGCACGACGCCGCCAACAACGGCCACTTCAAGGTCAGGCTGCTGGGATTCACTGCTGTGCTTCGAATGATTCTTTTGGGAACTTGCACTTCGAGCAGCCCGCTGTGAAAACACAGAGGTTCTGGGTAGTTTTGCCTCGTTTCCCCTGGAGTGGGCAGGAGTTTGTGTCCAAGGCCAGGTTGGACGGGGCGTGGAGCAGCCTGGGTTAGTGGAAGGTGTCGCTGCCCATGGCATGGGATGGGCTTGAAGGTCTCTTCCAGCCTAAATTATTCCCTGGTTGTGTGAATTTCCCTGTCTTAGAGTTGTTGAGTGTTTTAGGTGGTACTCCCCTGCACAGGGGATAGTTCGTTCTTCTGGAATTGGGACAGGAGTATGATTTTGTGCCTTGTTCTTCCCCCTTCTTTCCTGCCCAGGTTGGTTCCTAGAATCACAGGATCATTACAGTTGGAAAAGACCTCCACAATCATCGAGCCCAGCCATTAACCTGATGCTGCCAGTGCACCAGTAAACCCTGTCCCTAAATGTTTTTTGAGCACTTTCAGGGATGGTGATTCCACCACTTCCCTGGGAATGTTGCTGGGGTTTCTCTCTTACGTTAGTACCGCAAGGCATGTCCTGAAGACACCACTCCTAGTTATGTATGAAAATCACACCAAAAACCCCTGAAATCAAAACATCATGAGCATCTTCAAGCCTCACTTTCTCTTTTCAGGTGGTGAAATTGTTGTTGCATTATGGAGGGAATCCTCATCAAAGCAACAGGAAGGGCGAGACACCTTTGAAAGTAGCAAATTCTCCCACCATGGTGAACCTGCTCCTGGGGAAGACCACGTACCCCTCCAGCGAAGAGAGCTCCACAGGTGAGATTGGCCTTTCTGTGGCCATGGCAGTGACAGCTGTGGCCTGCAGCTAACACAGAGAACTTAAGAGGACAGTGAAGTTAGACTCTTGTCAGATGCTGCTGTGGTCAGGAGCCTACCCGTAGTTATAACCCAAATTCAGACAATAAAACCACCAGCTTTAGGTTGGGGGGCTGTTTGCCCTGGAAGCCAGCATTGAGATTGCTTCCCTGGTGCAGTTGGGATGTAGGATTGCAAGCCAGTTGCAGGTAAATGGATGTCTTACCTTTGGAAGGTGGGTAATTCCAGTGGAGAGGAGGAGGTTTGTGTGCCTGCCCCGTGTTCCTGTCCTTCAGCTGTCCCAACACTGGCGTTTCAGGTTCTGCTTCCAGGCTGTCCCTGCTAGAGCCTCTTCCACCAGTGCCACCATTGTGGGACACTCTGCAGGTTTTAATTAGTGCAAATTAGAGTTTTCAGTCTTTGGGGAGCCAAGACTGCTCCCAAGTTCTCATGATACACCCAGGATGTTATTTTGAGGAACAGCCCATGCACGTTGGAGCTGGAGGAGCTTCCTTCCAAAAAGATCCCCCCAACCTGGCATTTTGAGCTGTTGGCTGCTGACTTGCAAAGGCTGATTGAGGCCAAAGGGCATCAGGGCTGTTTGCAGGGGTTGGTGTGTGCAGGGGAGCAATGATGTTCCCTCCCCAGAACCCTTGGCAGTCCTTAACACGCTCTTCTTCTCTCTCTGCAGAGACCTCAGAAGAGGAGGACGCTCCTTCCTTCGCTCCCTCCAGCTCCGTTGATGGCAATAACACAGACTCAGAGTTTGAGAAGGGTTTGAAGCACAAGCCCAAGGCCCAGGAGCCCCCCAAAACCATCACCCCAGTGAAGGATGAGTATGAATTCGATGAGGACGATGAGCAGGACCGGGTCCCGCCGGTCGATGACAAACATTTGCTGAAAAAGGATTACAGGAAAGAGACTAAAGCAAACAGTTTCATTTCCATACCCAAAATGGAAGTGAAAACTTATACTAAAAATAACACAATTACACCAAAGAAAGCTGCCCACCGCATCCTGTCGGACAGCTCGGACGAGGAGGAGACCAGCGTGGCCGTGGGCACGGGGGAGAAGCTGCGCCTCTCCACCCACTCCATATTGCCCAGCAGCAAAATCCGGGAGCCCGCCAGCACCAAGGCACCCAAGGAGAAAAGCAAAGTAAAAAAGAAGCGGAAGAAGGAGACGAAAAGCAAAGAGGTTCGGTTTGGCAAAAAAAATGACAAGTTTTGTTCCTCTGAATCAGAGAGTGAAAACGTGGAGAGTGAGGAGGATGATAGAGACTCTCTACAGAGCTCTAGCTGTGTAAAGGACTCAAGGCTAGTGCTAAAGGAATCCTCCTTGTTTAACTCTCTGTCTGCCTCATCGACCTCTTCACATGGGAGTTTAGCATCCCAGAAACATAATCCCAATCTTACAGAACAGCACTCCAAGCACTGGAGGACGGACAATTGGAAAACCATATCTTCTCCAGCTTGGTCAGACGTCAGTTCCCTATCGGACTCCACCAGGACGAGGCTGACGAGCGAGTCAGACTACTCGTCCGAGGACTCGAGCTTAGAGTCACTAAAGCCAGTCAGGAAGAAACCAGAGCACAAAAAGAAAAACACCCCCCACAACACTGTTTCTGAGAAAAAGAATTCATTCCATAGCAATGTGGATGGAGCAATTCCAAAGCTGGACAAGGAGGGGAAGGTTGTTAAAAAGCATAAAACAAAACACAAACATAAAAACAAGGAGAAGGGACAGTGTCCCATCAGCCAAGACATTAAAATAATCAAAACATTTTCTTTTGAGTTTGAGGACTCTAAACAAAAGCCTGAGAAGGGCTTGATAGTAGAGACAGAAAATCCAGTCGAAAACAAGTTGAAAGTGTTAAAGCACGATCGGGAGCATGGTAAGAAAGAGGAAAAGCTCCCCAAAGGTAAAGCAGAGGAGAAGGAGTGGTTGTTTAAAGATGAGACTGGAAAATCCTCAAAAGAGGAGAAATCGTTAAGAAAAATCAAAGATGGTAGTAAAGACCTGAGCAAATCCTTCAGAGAAGGATTGAGTAAATCAGAAAAAGAGAAACCTGTCAAGGAGAAATCTCCCAAGGAGGAGAAGCCCAGAATACACAAGGAGGAGAGAAAGAAGAAGTCAAAGGACAAGCAGTCCAAATCTGAGAAGAAGAATGAGCTGAAGGAGGAGAAGGTTTCTAAACTAGAGAAAGAAAAATCCTTCAAGGAAGAGAAGGAAAAATGCAAAAAAGAAAAACTTTACAGGGACGAGTCTGGGTTTGATGAGTTTAATAACAAAACTCAATTTGCCGAAAGCGAGGACACGAAATTCAGCCTTTCGGACGATCAGCAGGAGAGGTGGTTTTCGGACTTGTCCTCTGATTCATCCTTCGATTTCAAGGGGGAGGACAGCTGGGATTCTCCAATAACGGATTTCAGGGAGATTAAAAATGACACCGTGGCAAAACTAATCATAGAACCCGTGAAAGAGGAAATTAAAGACAAGAAAAAGGAAAATAAAATGAAAGAGAAGAAGGAATACAACGAGAAGCGGAATGAAAAGGACACTTTCTTAAAGAAGAAGGAGAGGGATTACGTGGAGAAAAGCTCCGAGAAGAAAAAGGACCAAACAGACAGACACAAAGTTACTCCCAGTTATTTGCCCGAAAAGGATAAGAAAAGGAAGGATTCTGTGGAGACTGGCAAGGAGAGGAAAGAAAAAGACACAGGTGAAACCAACAAAGACAGAAAAGATTCCTCTGACGGCTCCAAAGAGCGAAAAGATCCCAAGACGAAGCAGGAGGAGCCCTATCGAGATGACTTCAAGGAGTATGGCTGTGAAACATTCTTCAAGGATAAGTCTGACCCTGAGTTCAGTGGGAAAACCCTGGAGAGCTGGGAGAGGCACCATTCTGGGAAGGAAAAGGATAAGAAAGATGCTCCTGATAAAGAAAAAAAAGAAAAGGTGAAGCCAGAAAAATACAAGGAAAAATCCAAAGAAGTCGACAAGGAGAAAAACGAAAAAGCTGCTCCAGAGAAAATCCTGAAGGACAAAGAACTAGAGAAGAGTTTCAAAGAGAAGAAAGAAACTAAGGAGAAGTACAAAGATCTTCACAGCAAAGACAAGGAGCGGAAGAGTTCTTTCGACCAGGTGAAGGAGAAGAAAGAGAAAAACTTTTCCGCAGACAGAGACGATTTCTCCGAGAAGAAGGACGAGAAGAAAGGCAAGGAGAAGAGCTGGTACAGCATCGCTGACATCTTCACGGATGAGAGCGAGGACGAGAGGGACGATTACAGCCTGAGCGGGTTCAAGGTGGGCGACTCGGCCGGCGGCGAGATGCATCGCCTGGACAGCCTGCAGGACAAGGACGACGGCGCGGCGGCCGAGAAGGAGCTGTACCCCGACAAGCACCGCAAGTACTCGTCCGACCGGCAGCACTCGGAGAAGCAGAAGGATAAGGAGTCCAAGGAGAAGAAAAAGGACAAAGGAACATCGGAAGGGGGAAAGGAGAAGAAGGAGAAGAGTTCCTTTGAGAAGCACAAAGAGAAGAAAGATAAGGACTCCAGTGAGAAGTACAAGGACAGGAAGGAAAGGATGTCCATAGATTCCACTCAGGAGAAAAAGAACAAGCAGAAGCTCCCGGATAAGGTTGAGAAGAAACACACCAGTGATGACAAGGTGAAAAGCAAACATAAGGAGAAGCCGGACAAGGAGCATTCCAAAGAGAAGAAGTCTTCAAAAGGAGGGGAGTCAGAGAAGAGCCTGCTGGAGAAACTGGAGGAGGAGGCTCTGAATGACTACAGGGATGACTCCAATGACAAAATCAGTGAGATCTCCTCTGACAGCTTCACAGACAGAGGGCAAGAGCCAGGACTCACCAGCCTCTTTGAGTCTTCTAACCTCTCTCTGACCGACGCCGCTGAAGAGAAGTTTAAGGACTCTCTCCCTTTACCCTGCCTTCAGGACAAGCTCAAGGAGAAGGAGAGGCACCGACATTCCTCATCTTCCTCAAAGAAAAGTCATGAGAAGGAAAAAGCAAAGAAAGAGAAGACAGAGAAAAAGGAAAAATCAGAAGAATTCAAGGACTCCAGCAGCAGAAAGGATTCCACTCATTATGAAAAGGATTTCTCTGTGGATGGGGAGGCTTTTGGCTCTTCCTACAACATGAAGGCAGACGCTGATGAGGAACCGGAGAAGAGCATTGATTACTTATTTTCTGAAAAGAAGGATAAAAATGATTCTGAAAGAGAGCTGTCAAAGAAGGCGGAGAAAGAAAAGGCTTACGGTTCCAGCTCCATCAGCACAGCTAAAGAGAAAAAGAAGCGGGATAAACACAAGGAAAAATGGAAGGAGGAAAAGGAAAAGCATAGGGACAAACACACAGATGGTTTCTTTAAACATCACAAAGATGAGCCAAAGTCAACACTCAAAGATAAGGACGGGCCTCAAGTTACCACCTTTAAAGATAAATCCAAGGAGGACAACCTCAAATTCGGTGAAACCAAGCTGAAGGAGAAGCTTAAGGAGAATCAAGACAAAGACAAGTCGGAGTCCATAAAAATAAGCAATGGGAATGAAAAAATAACCCTTTCCAAAGACAGCGGCAAGAAGGACGCCAGGCCGAGGGAGAAACTTCTGGGAGATGGTGATTTGATGATGACCAGCTTTGAGAGGATGCTGAGCCAGAAGGACCTGGAGATCGAGGAGCGCCACAAAAGGCACAAGGAGAGAATGAAGCAAATGGAGAAAATGCGGCACAGGTCCGGAGACCCCAAGTTAAAGGACAAACTGAAAAGCTCGGAGGATGTGCGCAAGAGGAGCCTGGACCTGCCAGCCAAGAAGCCGCTAACGCTGGACACGCAGCTCAAGGACAAGAAACTCAAGGAGTTGGGTCCCCTGACTCCTATTCTGTCACCGGAAAACAAGGCACAGCCTGCTGTGGGGACAGACTCCAAGGACTGGATCACGGGTCCTCAGCTGAAGGAGATCCTCCCAGCATCTCCCAGGCCAGATCAGAACCGGCCCACGGGCGTCCCGACCCCGGCATCCGTCGTGTCCTGCCCGAGCTACGAGGAGGTGATGCAGACGCCCAGGACTCCGTCGTGCAGCAACGAGGACTACACGGACCTGATGTTCGAGTGTGCCGACTCCCAGCACTCGCTGCCCATCTCCACCATGTCCATGAACGCCTGCTCTCCCTCCTTCTTCGACAGATACACCAACGTTTCCAGCGGGCTCCCCGAGAACCCCAGCCAGACCCCGACTCGCACCATACCCTCCTCGAACCTCTACCGTTCCATCTCAGTGGATATCAGGAGGGCGCCCGAAGAGGAATTCAGCGTTGGAGAGAAGTTTTTCAGACAGCAAAGTGTCCCAGCAACATCAAATTATGACTCTCCAGTGCAGCATTTAATGGAGGAGAAAGTTCCCCTTCCCTCTGTTCCTGCTGAGAAGTTCCAGTGTTTGTCTCCTGGGTACTACTCCCCGGATTATGGAGTTTCCTCACCCAAAGTGGAAGCTTTGCACTGCGCGCCGGGAGCCGTCAGCGGGGTCGCCCAGTCGCCCGAAAGTGTCTTCTCTGGTTTACAAGCAAAATCCTCCCCTTCGCACAGGGACGAGCTGCTGGCTCCTTCAGTGGAAAGTGCTCTTCCCCCCGACATCGGCATGCCCTTGGATACCACAGAGGAGCAGCAAGCCACTGCCTCCATCATGCCACCAGAATCCACCTACCTACCACCCATCGAGGAAAACCATTTTAGTTCGGGAATGCCCGAACAAAACAACATAGACTGGGATAACCCTCCCTCCCGAAACCCGGACACTGCCATTCCTCCCAGCCTGATGGGCAACCCCGCAGAGCACTCTGTCACCTGGTCCATGGGCTCGGAGCTCCTGATAAAATCTCCTCAGAGGTTTTCCGAGTCCCCCAAACCTCCGCTCTGTTCCCTAGAGCCAATTCATCCCGCACCAGTAGCCTTCATTCCCACAGAGACTTCCTACCCTGTTTCTCCCATCTCGTACCCTCTGTCAGTGTCTGAACCGAGGCTGGAGGAAGTCAAGGAGGATGCTGAGGAAGCAGTTCCGGGAGAAATTGCAAATGCTGAAGAGCAAGCTCCGTACATGTCCCCTACTAGGTTAGACACCTTCTTCAACAACTGCAAGCCTCTTCCAGAAGAAGCACCAGAGATCCCTCCAGAGCCCCCGTGTGTGCCAGCAGAACCTCAGGCCGAAGTTGTCACCGCACCAGAAAACAACTATTTGGAAAACAACAACGCAGCACCTGCGAATGCAGAAGAGGCGGTGACGTGGCCCGACCCCTTCACCAACACCGAGGATGAATTGGATCTCGGCCCCTTCTCGCTCCCAGAGCTGCCACTCCAGCCTAAGGACGTTGCAGAGACGGAGATGACCGAGGCGGAAGCGGTGGAGGAAAGCCCAGCAGCAGCTTCAGAACCGAGCGCTGGGATCATCAAGGCCGGCACATCCGTGATAGCGCCCAGTGAGCCGGAGGAGCCCCCAGCCAGCCAGGCAGCTGCCACCCTGCCCACAGACACAGAGCCACCAGCAGAGGAGCAGAAACCAGAAGTGGCCGCACAAGAAGCCGCCTCGGAAGCACTGAATGCAGCTGAGGAGAAGGCAGCGGAGGACTCGGAAGCGCAGGTTTTCCAGCAGACCCCATCCGAGCCCACACAGGCGGAGAGCAAAGAGGTGGAGGCCGTGCACGAGGAGCTGCCGTCGGCTGGTGCGGTGGCAGAGGGCAGCTCCCAGCCCTGTCCTGTGCCCGTGGCCAGCTCCGAGGCCGGCGTTCCACAGGACAGTGCTGGAGCCCGTGGTGGGAGCCAGGCCCCGCCATCCCAGGCGGACGCGCCTCCTGGCAACGCTCAAGCAGAAATCGTTGAACCAGTACAAAAACCAGTAGCAGAAGCTCCCAAACCACCCAAAATAGAAGAGATTCCTCAGCGGATTACCAGGAACCGGGCTCAGATGCTGGCCAACCAAAACAAGCAGAACGCCGCCGCATCCGAGAAGGAATTTCCTCCCGTCTCCGCGCCCGTCACGCGTGCCAAAGGCCGCGTCACGGAGGAGGACGATTCCCAGGCTCAGCACCCGCGGAAGCGCCGCTTCCAGCGCTCCAACCAGCAGCTGCAGCAGCAGATCAACACGTCCACCCAGCAGACGAGGGAGATGATCCAGCAGACTCTGGCAGCTATCGTCGATGCCATCAAACTGGACGACATCGAACCTTACCACAGCGACAGGTCCAACCCCTACTTCGAGTACCTCCAGATCAGGAAGAAGATTGAGGAGAAGCGGAAAATCCTGTGCTACATTACTCCCCAAGCTCCGCAGTGCTACGCCGAGTATGTCACCTACACAGGCTCCTACCTGTTGGATGGCAAGCCCCTAAGCAAGCTCCATATTCCAGTGGTGAGTCACCTTCTCTCTCTAGCCTGTCCTTAGGAACTGTGCCCCCCTTCGCTGTTACAGACACATCCAAGCTGTCCTCCACGCCCTGTGACCACCTTGCAATGCCAATGTGCCCCAACCTGCCTTTAGAATATGACACCAAACCTGAGCCTGGGTAAGTGCCTGGCTGTGTGGTAAATGCAGCCCCTGAGTTGCTGCATTTTTGCAGAGAAGACCTTGGGCTGTGATGAGGGACGTGAGGTTTGGTCAGGCTTTAGAGCAAAGTTTGTAAGAATCCACTGGATTGGAGGCTAGCAGGTAAAACTGCTCTTGCAGCAGTGTAGAAACAGGATAATGAACCTGAAACATGGGGAAAAGGTGGCTCTTAACTCCTGCCATCATTTTCCCGAGCACTGCTCCTTGACTCGGCACTGGGATCAGCATTTCACTGCTGTGCTGCAGGAGCAGCCTTGCTAATAAAAATGCATCAATAAACTTGGTGCTGCAGATGGTAAAATCTGGGATCCAGGCTGGAGGAGAAGCGTGACCAGGCTCCATTCCTTGCTGCACACCCTGCCCTGCAGCACGAGGGCGGGTCAGGCTCTGGTTGTCCCTGCCAAGTCCTCACCCTCACTGAGTCTGAGCACTGGGCAGGACCTTGTCCTTGGCGGAGCTTCTCCAGGGTCTCCATAGGCACCCCATGGGATGTCCCTGCTCCCTCCCAGCACATATTTTGGGGGGCAGGCTGTGCCCCACAGAGGTCCTGCTCTCACCCCTGCCTGTGCCCGCAGATCGCGCCGCCGCCGTCGCTGGCGGAGCCGCTCAAGGAGCTCTTCAAGCAGCAGGAGGCCGTGCGGGGGAAGCTGCGGCTGCAGCACAGCATCGAGCGGGTAAGGGCACACTCCAGCCGGGCAGCAGGGCCCGAATTTCCCCTGCTGGCGAGGCTCAGGCTGCCACACTCACTGCTCTGCTCTTCCTCAGGAGAAGCTGATCGTCTCCTGCGAGCAGGAGATCCTGAGGGTGCACTGCCGGGCGGCGAGGACCATTGCCAACCAGGCCGTGCCCTTCAGTGCCTGCACCATGCTGCTGGACTCGGAGGTGTACAACATGCCTCTGGAAAATCAGGTCAGCGCTTGGCTCAGTGGTGAGGAGGTGTCTCAGGGGCTCTGCAAGACCCCGAGGGAGATGGGCTTTTCTGGAGGGATGGAGGGAGGAATGGAGGCAGGAATCACTAATGCTCTCCTTCCTCAGGTCACCCACCTTGGCACACAGGTGCAGGATGTCACCTCCCCCAGAGGGCAAGGTTAGGTGGGATATTGGGAAAGAATTGTTCCCTGTGAGGGTGGGGAGACCCTGGCACAGGGTGCCCAGAGAAGCTGTGGCTGTTCGATCCCTGAAGTGTCCAAGACCAGGCTGGATGCATTTTGGAGCAACTGGGATAGTGGAAGGCGTCCCATGGCAGGGGGTGAAACGAGATGGGCTTTAAGGTCCCTCCCAATCCCAACTATTCTCTGACTTGGAACATCATTTGCCTGACCTGCCTCAGTTCCCACATGTGTGCTGAGGAAGGAAATAGATCCAGGAATGTGGGACCCAAGGAGTTCATGTCTCTTAGAAGCAGAGATGGCTCAGCTTCATCAGTGAGTCTTGGGACCCTCCATCCTTCTTGGTCAGCATCATCTGCACACTGGAAAGGTTTTCTTTACTACACTCTGGGGTGTCTCTGCCTGTGGAAGGAAGGGAAGAGAAACATTACACTGCTGCATTGCAGGAGGGATCCTGGGCAGGGACAGGATCCTGGGATTTATTAGCGAGCTGCTTATTGATGCAGGAGCTCTGATTTATCTGTCGGCATTTCCCAGCCCAGTGTCTGCTGCTGCTCTCCTGGCCTGAGTTGAAGGAGTCAGGGAGGTGCAGGTGCTGTGATGGGCTGACATGGATTCCCTGCAAAGCCAGGAGAACCAGGGAGTATGAGCACATGGGTGTGTCCCCATCTGAGGCTGAATCCCTGGAAAGGGCTGCAGGAGCAGCTGGCAGCAGCGATGTCCATCCTCCCTCCCTGCAGGCACCGCAGTTCTGAGGAGTGTGTGCCCCAGGAGGGGCTTGAATATGGCCTGTGAGACCTGGAGCTGCTTAAAGTACAAAACTAACCCTGTGTCCCTCCCTTTGCTGTCCTGTCCTTAGGGAGACGAAAACAAATCGGTCAGAGACCGTTTCAACGCGCGACAGTTCATTTCCTGGCTGCAGGACGTGGATGACAAGTACGACCGGATGAAGGTGAGAGCTGTGGGAGCCCCGTGCTCCAGGCAGGGGCATTCCAGGAGGGTTCTGCCTGTGGCTGGAGCCTGGGAGCTGCCTTAGTGGTTTCCAGCACGGGGTGGGTGTCCAGAGATTGTCAGGGCAGCGTTGCGTGGGAGAGGATGCTCTGGAGTGCTGACAAGCCTTTCAAACCCAAACTTTTGGGTTTGCTTCTGCTCCTACTGGAGCTGGGCTCAGCAGACATTCCAAATCCAGGCGTCCTGTGTGTGGCATCCCTAACACCGTGCCCACAGTGGCTGCACATCCCCTGCCTTTGCCTGCCCCTCAGCCCTCACGTCCCTCTGTTGTTTCCCAACCCAGACATGCCTGCTCATGCGACAGCAACACGAAGCAGCTGCCCTGAACGCGGTGCAGAGGATGGAGTGGCAGCTGAAGGTGCAGGAGCTGGACCCCGCGGGGCACAAATCCCTCTGCGTGAACGAGGTGCCCTCGTTCTATGTGCCAATGGTCGACGTGAACGATGACTTTGTGCTCTTGCCGGCATGACAGTTCCAACCCAGGAGACATCACTGAACACTGGCAAGGACGGGAGCGCTCCGAGGTCGGGCGGTCGAGCTCACATTCACCCTTAACCGCTTGCTGATGAATCCCTGGTCAGAGGAGGAGGAAGCAGCTATCGGCAGAAAAAAAAAAAAAAAAAAAAAAAAAACAAAAAAAAAAAAAAAAAATAATTGCACTTTCTTCACGACGTGTATGGGGCTTCCGGACTGCCGCGGCTCCGCGGGGCAGCGGAACGGGCGCAGCAGCTCCTTCCCGCCGGCGCCCGCGGCGGGGAGGCTCCGGGCAGCGCGGGCAGCGGGCGCTCAGCGGCCCCAGGACTGGCCGAGGCGCGGAGGGACGAGGCCAAGGACACCGTGTGTGTGTTGCAGAAGCTGCTGAGCGGGGCCAGCAACCACGTGAACCATGTACTTGTGAACACCGTGATTTCCAGCTCTCTGTTTTCCACCGGGCGCGGATCTCCTCTCGGAGAAGCTGCAGTAGGAAACCATGGGGGGAGGGGAGGGGGTGTTTGAGTTTCTCGTTCCATCATGGGTATGTCTAAAAACAAACAAACAAACAAAAAATACTACAAAAAAAAAAATCACAAAAAAAAAGAAGAAAAAAAAAAAACCAATTAGAAACAAAAAAGGACAGTGTCCGAGTTGGGCAGCGGCGGCTCCGGAGCGGGGACAGCTCCGGGATGTGCCGGTGGCCCCGCAGCAGCCGCTGCCACCGCTGGGGACGGGCAGAGGAGCCGCCGGGGCGGCACGGCCGGGGAGACGGCGACGCAGAGAAAGGACTTTGCCAACTGTGTTTTTAATGGAGTAAAATCCACGTGGTTTATATATTTTTTCCTTTAATCTTGGGCATTTCGTTTCTCTTTCTGAGAACATAACTTGAAAACACTACAGAGCCAATACTCATATAAAGAAAAATTGTATCCCATAAATGCTGTACAGTTTTTATATACATTAACAATGTACTTTTGCTGCCTTCTAGATAATTTATTTTGCAACACATTACTGCACAGTTGTAAATAACTTATGTACTGTAACATCACTTTCAGTTATGTGTAAAGAAATAAATAAATTAATTAAAATTATCTTTGTATTTATAGTTCACCCTGGGCAGCAGTTTGCCTGTCAAGGAGAAAGTTGCCCAGATCAGCTGCCCATGGCAGGGGATGGAACAAGATGAGCTTTAAGGTCCCTTCAAGCAGAACTATTCTATGATTTTAAACATCATTCTCTATTTTCCTTGCCTCTTTGTGAGCAGTGAGATTGGGACCCTCCGGGGGTGGGTCACGAAGAGAGGGGACCCCCCTGTGCTGGTGAATTCACTGTCCCCAGAGTGACTGAGCAGGAGATGCTGTTTTGGTGTTGCAGAGTCTGGACAGGGATGGATGGATCCAGTCAAACTCAGTCCTCACTCACCAGCTCAGGGATGCAGCTGGAGGCAGATCCCAGTGTCTTTCCAAGACCCTCTTTGCCT